>JAPXFQ010001546.1:0-547500 GCA_028564705.1 Apricaphanius iberus
GTGGGGGGCGACTTCAATTGCTTACTCAACCCCTTATTTGATAGGCACCCTTCACGTAGCTCCTCTCTGACGAGCCAGGCCAATGCCCTGTCTGCAATCTGCAATGAGATGTGTTTTTCTGATTTGTGGCGGTCCCTCCACCCTACTGACAAACAGTTTACATTCTACTCTCCCCCTCATAAATGTCATACTCGCATAGATTATTTCTTTATGCCCAAGTCTCAAATACAGCGGGTAACGTCCTGTGTAATTGGAAATATTGTTATCAGTGACCATGCTATAGTATGTTTAGAGTTAACCGCTACTGAACATTTCACAGGAAGTGGACGGTGGAGGTTTGACTCCCGCCTTCTAAGGGATGAGAAATTTGTATCGTACATAGTCGGAGAGTTCAAAATTTTTTTTGATATAAACCTGAAGTCCACTGAAAACCCCTGTCTTCTTTGGGAGACTTCTAAAACATATATTAGGGGTTTAGTAATTAGCTATTCTTCCTCTAAGAAACGAAAGCAATTGGAGCAACACTCAAAACTTCAGAAAGAGCTGGAGGTTATTAAAAAAATGCTAACTTCATCATCTGATCCATCATTGTTACAAAAGAAACATGCTGTACAAGCGGCACTAGATGCTTTGCTAACCCAACAGGCTAAGAGTGCTATTCTCTTTTCTAGACAGCGGCTTTACGAATTTGGTGATAAACCCAGCAAATACTTATCTTTCTTAACTAAAGTCAGGTCAAATCCTCAAATAATCACATCAATAGTTGACACTTCTGGTACTCGCTATTTTGATAACAAAAATATAAATAATATTTTTAGGGAGTTTTATTCACAACTTTATCAATCTGATCTGCCTCCAAGGGCCTCTGAGGAAATGGAAGCCTTTTTATCTCAACTAACTCTCCCTACTATTTCAGAGGCTCAAAAAACGGAATTAAATGCACCTATCACCAGAGACGAGGCCCTCGTAGCACTTAAAACATTACAATCAGGGAAAGCCCCCGGCCCAGATGGCTTGACTGGTGATTTTTATAAAGAGTTCCACCATATACTACTAGACCCCTTCTTGGCGATGGTAGAGCACTCTTTTACATCCGGTTCTTTACCTCAGTCTCTGAGAGAGGCAGATATTACAGTTATCCTAAAAAAAAGGCAGGAGTGCAGACCACTGCTCTAGTTACAGGCCTATTGCTTTATTAAATCAGGATCTTAAGTTACTTTCTAAGATATTAGCGATACGTCTTGAAAAGGTTTTGCCTTCCATAATCAAAGAAGACCAGACAGGGTTTATTAGAGGCAGGAGCTCTTCCCACAATGTCCGAAGGCTCTTAAACATTATTAATATATGTCAAACTCAAAACATCGAAAGTTTGGTCATATCATTAGATGCAGAGAAGGCCTTCGACTGTGTCGAATGGCCTTACTTATGCCACATTTTACATAAATTTAATTTGGGAGAAACATTTATAAGATGGATTAAACTTCTGTATAATAACCCCTTAGCATCAGTTATCACCAATAATTGTAGATCCAATAATTTTTCACTGCACCGCTCAACACGACAGGGCTGTCCCCTCAGCCCAGCCCTATTCGCCCTGGTAATTGAACCTTTGGCTGTGGCTATCAGGCAAGATTTGTTAATAACAGGAATTGATGCTGGTGGAAATCAGCATAAAATATCTCTGTATGCAGATGACATATTGCTGTATATAACACAACCTACTTCTAGTATTCCTCGTCTTATCAAATTGATTCACCAATTCGGAGCGTTTTCGGGCTACAGAATAAACTTTCTAAAATCTCTTGCAATGCCTTTGGGTAGCCTTAAAGGAAGAACAAACTCACTTGCACCTTTCCCATTTCGATGGGCCCCGTCCGGCTTTACATATCTTGGTATTTATATCACCCCTACGTTTCACCAAATGTTTAAGGCTAATTATACACCCTTATTAGACGCCATTAAAAAAGATTTACAGAGGTGGTGCATTCTTCCTTTATCTTTCCTTGGAAGGGTATCTGTTATTAAGATGAATGTGCTTCCTAGGATATTATACCCCCTGCAGATGATACCCTTGTTACTCTCGAACAAAGTCCTGAAGTTACTTAATAGCTGGTTAAGTGAATTTATATGGAATAAGAGGAAACCCAGGCTCAAATTTAGCAAATTGCAGCTACCCTCCTCGAAAGGGGGAGTGGATGTACCAAACTTTAGGCTGTACCAACTAGCTTCACATATGAGGTTTGTGGCGGGGTGGGTGGAGGAGGATCCCACTTCTGTCTGGTTGAGTCTAGAAAAATTGTGTACTCGGTGCTCATTGCTTGGACTTTTATCCTGTAAGAACATAAAACTTGTAAAGTCCCTCTGTAACAATAACCCTATTGTTGTCAATACTGTTAAAGCTTGGTTTGCAGTGCGAAAGTTAGAGGGTAGGTCTTCATTGACTCCTCTGCTCTCCCCAGTACAAGGAAACCCTGATTTTGAGCCAGGTATGACAGATGCAGGTTATAATATTTGGACAGGCCAGGGAATTAAAAAAATTAGCGACTTATTTATGGGATCTTTCCTATCTTCATTTGCACAGATCCAGGCTAAATATGGCCTTCCCAGTAGCCATTTTTTTAGATACCTTCAAATTCGAGATTTTATATTTAAAAAAACTACATTTACTTCTGATACCACCTTGTCTCCAATAGAGAAATTACTGCTTATGTGTCCGGGTAAGAAGGTGGTTAGCTGCTTTTATAACGTACTGAATCAGACCTGTGCTACACTGACGGTCCCAGATGTTACACAAACATGGCAAACTGAATTGGGTGTGGTTATTGAAGAGGAAAAGTGGGATGTCATTTGGAATCATGCAAAACGAATATCTGTTTGTAATCGAGCTAGACTTTTACAGTTTAAGATTATTCATAGACTGCAAATTCCTCCCAGTAGGAGACATAAAATGTACCCTCATACCTCCCCTAACTGTCTTAAATGTAAGACAGCACTGGGTACGTACACTCACTGTGTTTGGTCTTGCCCTGCAATTCAGACATACTGGCTAGACGTTCTGAAGGATATGAGTGACATATTTGGAGTTGCCTTGTCCTTAGATCCTGTCTCGTTACTTTTGGGATACAGGGACAGAAGAATCAATCCTGGTTCGGGTAGACTGTATGATATCCTCACCTACGCTGCTCGTAAGAACATCTTTTTGTCATGGATTAGAGATAAACCTCCTTCTAAAACATCTTGGCACAAACTTGTCATGGAGCTTTTTCCTCTGGAATACTTAACTTACTTTCTTCGTTCTACAAAGGGACAATTTTTACGTATCTGGACTCCCTATCTCCGCTTCACAAACTCTACTGTTGCATCCATACTAAACAGTGTTGTGATAGATTAACCATATATGTATGTTTTTGTGTTGCACCCTGTCCTAACTGTGCAGATCTATGTTGTACTGAGCCTTGTTGTTGTCTGTTTTGTCTTAAGCTGTTCAAAAAATCAATAAACACAATTAAAAAAAATAAATAAAAAAATTTTAACATACACGAGAACACACACAGTAGGACATATAATGTTGATGAGCATTTAGTCAGTTATCCATTCAGTGGCACCTTGGCTGTAATATTAGCACATGCAACCAATTTAAGGTTTGGACAGTCACTGCTCATAAAAATATCATGAACTGACTGAATCAATCAGATATCATAAAAACATCTAGAAGAGCATTATTAGGAGAGTTTTGACCTCTGCCGATCACATTTGTAAAGTTTAGATTCCTTTATAATACCTGATCATCCGCAAAATTTAATCACTCGTTCCTTTGCCCTTTTACCCAAAAATGCTGGGTTATTTTTTTAACCCAAATGCTGGGTCGGACCTGTTGGGTCACATAATTGGGTTATTTTAATATAATTGGGTATTCTGACAACCCAATTTGGGCGGTTATTTCTGTTGGGTGCTTAGTTATCAGCTGTTGGGTTAAAACTTCTATAAAGTGTTGTTGGGTTATTTTTGGGGTTATTTGGGAATACGGTTGTTCTAGCCGGTTCACCCAGGTGTGACTGCAGTTTAGTGCCTGGCATGTGGGCTGGTTTAAATGCCCAGACACCGATGATTGAAACAATACCATGGATGGCAGGAAAAAACTGACCTGATCAAAGCAATTAAATCCGGGTTTCTTCAAGGAGATAGTCAAGATCCATGGGTTCAGGGTCAGAAATTGTTTTTGCAGGGATGGTATCTATTTCTGGTTCTTGACGTCTGGCTCTTTTTCTTCTTGGAGGAGCCAGTCATCTCTGTATTGGAGCTTAGCTTTCAGATTGACCAGCTCTGTTTCATGAGTAACCTCACCCTCAGAGTACAGTTGTTGGAGGGTGTTCTTTTTCTCCCTCTCTGCCTGGATTTCTGACCTAAATGCTTCCTCGTTGATGATGTGAGCTACCTTTAATTCCTCAAAGTCTTGGAGCAGCAGCTTTTTCTTCTTGTATTTCACGTCGTAGTGCACCTTGGAAGCAAGAGCTGCAGAGCTGAGAGTTGCTGGATCGTTAAACTTTTTCACTCTCATAAGTTCTCTCTTGGTCTCTTTGCCCTTGTTAATGTACATCTCTTTGAGATTTTTCTGTGTTTGTACCTCACATCTTGCGTTTTCCAGTTCTCTTTCCAGGGTGGCTACCTTCTGGTTCTCCTCAAACCACCTCGCTCTCTCCATCTCCAGAAGAGAGCCGAGCCTGTGGATTTCTCTCTGAAAGTCATCGGTACGCTGCCTTTTCCCAATCCAGCCTTGCTGATTTTGTCCTGCTCCCCATGCCCACGGCTGGGACATAATCCTACCGTCGTGATGACCTGGCCTTTGATACGACATGTTTGGACAAAAAAAAAAGATTTTTTAAAATCAGTCTTGATCTGCGATCAATCTGAACGGTCGATTGGAAAAGGGCTTAGCATACGTCTGAACTCATCAGTGGTGTAGCAAGGAATGAGAGGAAGAAGGTTGGTCTGTGTCGCAAAGAACTCTACTGATGACATCACAAACAAGACTTTAGTGGGTATAATCTCATAGAGTTTCTTTGATGTCCATGCTGATGTCATCTCTTCAACGAGAATTCTAAAACCCTCACTACCCCTCCCCTGATCCCTATCCCTCCCCCAGTTTGGTTGGTAGATTGGAGTGGCTCTGATTTGTTCAATTTGAATACTTTTTTATTTTTTCGAAAATTATCACCTTCCGTTCTGGATTCTGTGTAGCTAGAAGGATATTTTCTCTTCTTTTTTCACTTTTGGACACTTTTTTTTTAACCAATTACTTTCCTAAATTGCTTATATATGCAGGTGGTGCTTCACTCCACAACGTATGTAGTTAAGGAATATGCAACCTTCACTCAAGTAAACCATTGCTCAAGTTATGTTAGATATAAGGGTGGATGCCAGAATTGCGAAGGCCCAAAGAACCGGGGCCGTTCTAGGGACCCACCCATATTTATAGGGTCCCGAGCCGCCCCCCAGAAGCCTGCTGGCCATGCCCACCCCAGATATACTTTGAATGTTTTTGTTAAATTTTACATTCACGAGGAGAACACACACAGTAGGAATATAATTGTTGATGAGCATTTTGTCATTTATCCATTCAGTGGCACACTTGAGGGCTGTAATATTAGCACATGCAACCAATTTAAGGTTTGGACAGTCACTGCTCATAAAATATCATGAAACTGAATTGAATCAATCAGAATATCCCCATAAAAACATCTAAGAAGTGCATTAATTAGGAGAGTTCTCGACTCTCTCGCCGATAGATTGTAAAGTTTAGATTCCTGTATAATACCTGATCATCCGCAAAATTTAATCACTCGTTCCTTTGCCCTTTTACCCAAAAATGCTGGGTTATTTTTTTAACCCAAATGCTGGGTCGGACCTGTTGGGTCACATAATTGGGTTATTTTAATATAATTGGGTATTCTGACAACCTAATTTGGGCGGTTATTTCTTTTGGGTGCTTAGTTATTAGCTCTTGGGTTAAAACTTCTATAAAGTGTTGTTGGGTTATTTTTGGGGTTATTTGGGAATACGGTTGTTCTAGCCGGTTCACCCAGATGTGACTGCAGTTTAGGGCCTGGCATGAGGGCTGGTTTAAATGCCCAGACACCGATGATTGAAACAATACCATGGTTGGCAGGAATAAACTGTCCTGATCAAAGCAATTAAATCCGGGAAAAGTCTCCTGTTTGTGCGGCGTAAAGTGCTGTGAGGCTCTCATGGACCGCGGGTCGTGTGTCCAACCAGGCTGGACTATGTTTTGTTTAATCACAATTTATCATGGAAGTGTTCTTGCTTTTCTTCCATGTTTTTGGTTTCCTAAGACCCAGAGTGTGACGTTACTTTTTCCACACTGAAGGGTCTTGTTGAGAGCCTGATGCCTCCATGGATCCAAGATCTGAGCTTTCCACTTTCTCGGACTGGGTCTCCACAGAGAGCTCAGTCACTCCCATGGGTTCAGGACCAAGAATGCTTGACTCTCTCAGCATCTCACCTGCAAAGTAATTTACCTACGCGGGAGATGAATCAGGAATTTCAACTGCGTCTGATAGGGTTTCTTCAAGGAGATAGTCAAGATCCATGGGTTCAGGTTCAGAAATAGTATTTGCAGGGATGGTATCTATTTCTGGTTCTTGACGTCTGGCTCTTTTTCATCTTGGAGGAGCCAGTTATCTCTGTATTGGAGCTTAGCTTTCAGATTGACCAGCTCTGTTTTATGAGTAACCTCACCCTCAGAGTACAGTTGTTGGAGGGCGTTCTTTTTCTCCCTATCTGCCTGGATTTCTGACCTAAATGCTTCCTCGTTGATGATGTGAGCTACCTTTAATTCCTCAAAGTCTTGGAGCAGCAGCTTTTTCTTCTTGTATTTCACGTCGTAGTGCACCTTGGAAGCAAGAGCTGCAGAGCTGAGAGTTGCTGGATCATTAAACTTTTCCACTCTCATAAGTTCTCTCTTGGTCTCTTTGCACTTGTTAATGTACATCTCTTTGAGATTTTTCTGTGTTTGTACCTCACATCTTGCGTTTTCCAGTTCTCTTTCCAGGGTGGCTACCTTCTGGTTCTCCTCTAAACCACCCTCGCTCCTCTCCATCTCCAGATAGATGAGCAGAGCTGTGGATGTCTCTATGAAAGTATCGGTACGCTCGCCTGCTCCCAATCCAGCCCTTGCTGATTTTATCCTGCTCCCATGCCACGGAGGGACATTAATCCTACCGTGTTGATAGACCTGGCCTTTGATACGGGACATGCTTGGACAAAAAATGATTTTTTTAAATATCAGTCTTGGATATCTGCGAACAATCTGAGAACGGTACGGATGAAAAAAGGGCTTAGCGTTACGTCTGAACTCATCGTGGTGTAAGCAAGGAATGAGAGGAAGAAGGTTGGTCTGTGTCGCAAAGAACTCTACTGATGACATCACAAACAAGACTTTAGTGGTAACATCATAGAGTTTTCTTTGATGTCCATGCTGATGTCATCTTCAACGAGAATTCTAAACCCTCACTACCCCCCCCTATCCCATCCCACCCCCAGTTTGGTTGGTTGATGGAGTGGCTCTGATTTGTTCAATTTGAATACTTTTTTATTTTTTCGAAAATTATCACCTTCCGTTCTGGATTCTGTGTAGCTAGAAGGATATTTTCTCTTCTTTTTTCACTTTTGGACACTTTTTTTTTAACCAATTACTTTCCTAAATTGCTTATATATGCAGGTGGTGCTTCACTCCACAACGTATGTAGTTAAGGAATATGCAACCTTCACTCAAGTAAACATTGGTCAAGTTATGTAGATATTAAGGATGGAGCCGAATCCAGAAGGCCCAAAGATCCCGGGCCGATTCTAGGGACATATTTTTAGGGGTACCGAGCGCCCCCAGAGCTGCTGCCAGGCAAGATAACTTTGACTGTTTTGTTAAATTTTAACATACACGAGAACACACACAGTAGGACATATAATGTTGATGGGCATTTAGTCAGTTATCCATTCAGTTGCACCTTGGCTGTAATATTAGCACATGCAACCAATTTAAGGTTTGGACAGTCACTGCTCATAAAAATATCATGAACTGACTGAATCAATCAGATTTCATAAAAACATCTAGAAGAGCATTATTAGGAGAGTTTCGACCTCTGCTGATCACATTTGTAAAGTTGAGATTCCTTTATAATACCTGATCATCCGCAAAATTTAATCACTCGTTCCTTTGCCCTTTTACCCAAAAATGCTGGGTTATTTTTTTAACCCAAATGCTGGGTCGGACCTGTTGGGTCACATAATTGGGTTATTTTAATATAATTGGGTATTCTGACAACCTAATTTGGGCGGTTATTTCTTTTGGGTGCTTAGTTATTAGCTCTTGGGTTAAAACTTCTATAAAGTGTTGTTGGGTTATTTTTGGGGTTATTTGGGAATACGGTTGTTCTAGCCGGTTCACCCAGATGTGACTGCAGTTTAGGGCCTGGCATGAGGGCTGGTTTAAATGCCCAGACACCGATGATTGAAACAATACCATGGTTGGCAGGAATAAACTGTCCTGATCAAAGCAATTAAATCCGGGAAAAGTCTCCTGTTAGTGCGGCGTAAAGTGCTGTGAGGCTCTCATGGACCGCGGGTCGTGTGTCCAACCAGGCTGGACTATGTTTTGTTTAATCACAATTTATCATGGAAGTGTTCTTGCTTTTCTTCCATGTTTTTGGTTTCCTGAGACCCAGAGTGTGACGTTACTTTTTCCACACTGAAGGGTCTTGTTGAGAGCCTGATGCCTCCATGGATCCAAGATCTGAGCTTTCCACTTTCTCGGACTGGGTCTCCACAGAGAGCTCAGTCACTCCCATGGGTTCAGGACCAAGAATGCTTGACTCTCTCAGCATCTCACCTACAAAGTCATTTACCTCCGCGGGAGATGAATCAGGAATTTCAACTGCGTCTGATAGGGTTTCTTCAAGGAGATAGTCAAGATCCATGGGTTCAGGGTCAGAAATAGTTTTTGCAGGGATGGTATCTATTTCTGGTTCTTGACGTCTGGCTCTTTTCCTTCTTGGAGGAGCCAGTCATCTCTGTATTGGAGCTTAGCTTTCAGATTGACCAGCTCTGTTTCATCAGTAACCTCACCCTCAGAGTACAGTTGTTGGAGGGCGTTCTTTTTCTCCCTCTCTGCCTGGATTTCTGACCTAAATGCTTCCTCGTTGATGATGTGAGCTACCTTTAATTCCTCAAAGTCTTGGAGCAGCAGCTTTTTCTTCTTGTATTTCACGTCGTAGTGCACCTTTGAAGCAAGAGCTGCAGAGCTGAGAGTTGCTGGATCATTAAACTTTTCCACTCTCATAAGTTCTCTCTTGGTCTCTTTGCCCTTGTTAATGTACATCTCTTTGAGATTTTTCTGTGTTTGTACCTCACATCTTGCGTTTTCCAGTTCTCTTTCCAGGGTGGCTGCCTTCTGGTTCTCCTAGAACCACCTCGCTCTCTCCATCTCCAGAAGAGAGCCGAGCCTGTGGATTTCTCTCTGAAAGTCATCGGTACGCTGCCTGCTCCCAATCCAGCCTTGCTGATTTTGTCCTGCTCCCCATGCCCACGGCTGGGACATAATCCTACCGTCGTGATAACCTGGCCTTTGATACGACATGCTTGGACAAAAAAAAAGATTTTTTAAAATCACTCTTGATCCGCAAACAATCTGAACGGTCGATTGGAAAAGGGCTTAGCGTACGTCTGAACTCATCAGTGGTGTAGCAAGGAATGAGAGGAAGAAGGTTGGTCTGTGTCGCAAAGAACTCTACTGATGACATCACAAACAAGACTTTAGTGGTAACATCATAGAGTTTTCTTTGATGTCCATGCTGATGTCATCTTCAACGAGAATTCTAAACCCTCACCACTCCACCCCCCACCCCATCCCACCCCCATTTTCGTCGGTTGATTGAGTGGCTATGATTTGTTCATTTAGCAGTTAAAACAAGGCTGGCGGAGTTGTGTCGAGTTGTGTGCACTTGTCAGAGTTATTCGGTATTTTTATGTTACTTTGTCTTTTGCAGACAGCAAAATATAGGCAACAGGTTACTTAACCTTGGTGTAGCTTCCTGTCATTCATTAATTTAGCTGAAGTTAATTGCAGTCGCAATTTTGGCATAGAGGCCACATTTTTCGTCTCCGGTCATTGGTAACCAACAAAGAAACAACATTAGACATAAACGATACATCTGCCACAGAAGCAATGTTCCCTCTAACTCTTCATGTGTCTGAGCAAACGCAGTAACTTGCTGAGCGGTCCCTTGTACCACTGTGAGCAACTTCAGACTTGTGTACTGTGGTCGCTTTTGGGCCAGCAGCATCACATCCATCCAAGTTACAAGCATAAGTAATTTAAATATCTGTCTCTATCTTAATTCTGGACCCGGGAAAATTCCTTATTTGCAGGTACCCCCCCTAATAAAAGAAAAAGAAACTTGAGGCTGGATAATTTTGTGCAGCACAGATTTTAACAGTGTTAGCTGTGCGTAATTGAGTATGGGTACAGTTTAGAGGGAACACGGAATATATAGCCTGAACATGAAAAATAAACTTTTTGTCTTTATGTCGATCCAGTAACTTCTTACCCATCATTCAATTCTTGTTACCTTTCATCTCATCAGGTCAATGATTGCAAGAAATTCCACTGACGACCCAAAATATATCCAAAATACCTTATAAGTAGAGGTTACATAAATTTAGACTATTTGTCCTTTACAGGGAAAATAAGAAAACATCATTATTATTTATTTATAAGCCTATTATTTTTCAGAGTTTGCTAGTTTGCTTTATTTCCTTCTTATTTGTGTCCGCCTACAGCTCCACTAAATTATTATTTTTATTCATATTTGTTTTGCGGCTGCCTATTGTCTAATCTGCTCTGCTATAGGCTATTTATTTAGCCCATTTGGGCCTTTGCAACCACTCTGGTTTATTTAATTTTTTTTAGCCTTTTTATTTGTTTGTCATGAGGCCACAAGTGGTGATTGATGAGCAGTGGGCGAGCCGTCTGGTGGTGCGGCCGCTTGGGGTCAATAGGTGGCCACTTTTTGATGCAGCAGCTGTATTGTTGCTGTTCTGCTTACTAGGCGGCCGTAGTGGCATCTGCCTGTATTGCCTAGTGGTCAGTCCTTCACTCGCTGTGGGCAACCAATTAGAAAAGAGAATGCCTACTGATGAGCCATCTTTTGGCCCTATGCCTGCCAAAAAAGAAACCATGCCCAAGTTCTGTGTGGAAGAATTTTACAGTCAGTGCTACAGATAAAACCCACAGAAACTCTGGCATGGAGCAATGATACTGTTACTGCATTGAACCAATCAAATCAGTGTATCTGATGTAGGTGAGCTGAGTTGATGATGAAATTTTAGTAAACAGTGGCTACAGATGAACACCAGTTGTCTGAAACGGCTTTGGTCTTGGTGTTTCATCTAAATGACGAATTCATTCCTTTGCAAGCAGGATGTTGCTGTTTTGCAGACTGGATAGAGTTTAATCTACCAGTTAGCTCTGCTGATAGCTACCACATTGGATTTCCAACTGGATACTTCACACAGTGTATTGTTTTGACCGGTCGGGGTGTTATCCAATTGCATTCAGTGACTCTGAGAGATTCAAATGCACACTTGGTTCTGCCTCTCGAGTTATGTGTTATCATTACTCATTGCCAGACCCTTAATCTTAATAGATTAGAATCTGGATTTTTCCAGGCTAATGTTCTGCCCCTGTTAGTTTAAACAAGCATGAGGTGATGAAAGTTATTTTATTTTCAATTATGTTCTGCGTTACATGTTCATCGCTAGATTAATGGAAAAACAACAACCAGTATTGCATATCCATAATTATTATAATGGATAATTATAGAATATTTCCACCATAACATACATTTGAAGTGTAAAACACACACCAAAATAATTTTATGCTTATTTTGAATTTTACTCAAATACAAATACTTAGCCCCCTCAACAAAAACACATACAGATACAAATATTGGTTACTACGCAAACCCATAGTAGATTTACTCAGAACTGATGCAACAATCAACTTTTACTGCTATCGAACTGCACAGACTCGTTATTTCCAATACAAAGTCTGCTTCTTTCACCTCAACTAAAAGTCTTCATGCATATGACAGCTCCATCAATTTGGACCTGACTCAGCACCTGCCCCAACCGAACATGTGTGTAGTTCTGTGCAGGTTAAGAAGAGAGAGAAAACAGCTGTGAGGTCAGGTGTGACACAGTTTCCAACATTGTAATTGGCTGCAGCAGTGGAGACATCCCGGATTCATTATCTAAATACTGGAGGCTTTTAACTTTGAGTACATTAGCAGAAATAGTGGCTCACTGCATGTTCTTTGTGGTTATGTGTCACATCATATTTTAGCATGGTTTAATATGTCAGCAAGATTCAGCCAAAAAGAGTGAGAATACAATTAACTGAAAGGGATCCATCTTAAAGAGCATGATGGATTGCAAATAGATTACTAGGTGTTGAAACAAGTGCAAATCTCTTCCCTTCAAAGCTTGAGTGACTAAAGGAAATCCTTGTTAAATTGTCACTCTTGTCATTAAGTTGTCATTTTGAAAACTGCAATGTATGTAAGTCAATATAACTACAAGATCAGACACCATTGGGGATATATGCAAGTTGTGCTTCATTGCAAAACCCCTGCAGTTAAGGTATTTTCAGATTATATAACATAGTGTTACTATTACTGAGGATATTTGTGTTTTATTCCTCTCAAGAGTTTTCCTTCAGTTCTCTTTAGCCCATCATCATCATCAGTTCACTCGCCATCAGGTCTTCCTGTTACCCTCTGTGGTCCCAGCCTATGGGTTTTCCCTTCTTTAAGATGTTTGTGGTGCTAGTTGCCTTCGTTCACTTTTATTAGAAAAGAAATGGGCAGAGAGAGAGAGAAGGAGGGGAAAATGTCCAGCAATCCAAGCATGATGAGAAAATCATTCAGGACTGTGCAAAAAAACTGTTCACACCATCACAATCATTGCATTAAAAATTAACTCTTAGCCCAGATTTCATTTTCCATTTACTGATATCAGTTATTCCCTTGTCAGTGGTAATACACAGATGCCACCAAGTAGGGGTAACTACATAACGGAGCACGCAGTTTTTGAGCAAGTTGCTTTAAATATTTTTGTGCTGCAGACGGTTCATGGCACCTCACTACGTAGGTGTGGCTGATACCGCTCGTGTTATATACCCCACCACGGCCGGACCGCTGTCGTCACTAATCAAAGCCTACGTCAGAAACCTGAGCTGAGCCGTTAGCAATGCAGGATTCCAATTCAAGTAAATTCCAGTGCAGTGTAATTGTTTAACCAGCTGGGAGCACTAAACTAACAGTTTTTGGTATAAAATTAATATTTTCACTAAAATGTACTAAAATACATAAAATAATGATTGGATATGTTGGCAGTGCTATTATAGACTAATCTATACGGTTTATTTAAAAAAAAGTTGATTTTGGGGTGAGATGCTCTTTAAGCTCTAAACATGAATTAAACTGACTTAGAGTTTTGTTACAATTCACAGATCTTTAAGAACTAAAGCCTGGAAGGTGTATATTTTAAAAACACACAAACTCGCATGACGCAGCATATCTTGCTCATTCAAATTTAAATCTGTGGATAATCAATACTCCTCGATGGTTATGATCTCTAAAATCAGTATCTCAGAATACAAGTACTGAAATATATTGTAACGTTTTTAGATAAAAGCTATTAAAAATCTATCAGAGAAAAGTCTGATATTCCTGAAGTCTATGTTTCTTTTACTTAAATATTTTAGATAAGGCTCAGTTTGACTGTTTTATCAGTATTTGATTGCAAGCCAAAAAACAGATATTTTTTTTCCATATAAGAATGTTTGCAGGAAATATGAAATGTAGTGGAGAATAAAGTGAGAGATGACAGATGACTTGCTAAGAATTGTTCCCTAGTGAGACACGCCAAGCATCCTCCCACAGTGAAGGTCCAACTTTTGCTCGGGGTCCATTCAAAGAGTCATGACTCTAGAAGAACCATTTTCTGGGTAAATGTCTGCATCTGTCAGATTTTGCTCTGGCTCCAAGTCATTTTTAGTAAATAGTTTAATTTCCTCTTAAAAATCTGAATTTTATGTTTTTAACTGTAACTTGGCTCGACAAAAACACTGGCAATGCAGTTTTGATTGAGTGTAGTCCATCTAACTTCAATTTCCAAAACCAGAGGGGAGGGGGTGTTTGTGCCATTTTCAGGGAGAATATATTGACCCACAAACTGTCATTTGTTTTTTTTTTTCATCGTTTGAGTATGTGTCATTCAAAATGGAGATTAAACAATCTTCCATATTTTACATGACAGTTTACAAACCACCACAGAATTGTTTTATCAAAGATTTTACTGAATTACTTATATTTGTTTGCACGGAATTTGATTGTTTAGTAATTTCAGGTGATTTTAATGTGCATGTGGATGTAACCAATGATAGGCATGCCAAAGAACTTAGTGCTGTCCTTGAAATGTTTGGTTTAACTCAACACGTGAGTGATGCGACTCACAACAAAGGCCACACTCTAGATCTAGTCATTACAAAAGGTGTTACTATATAAAATGTCAATGTTGTTGATGTTGCTTTATCTGGTCATTTTTGTGTCTTCTTTGACCTATCTGTTGTACCCAAACCAGTAGTTGGAACTGGAGTTATTCAGGGAAGACACATAAATGATACAACAAGGACACAGTTTATGGAATTGATCAGATTTGAAAATCCCCCATGCTCAAATGTTGATAATCTACTGGACTCTTACACTTCAAGGGTTGTAAATGTTTTGGATACTATTGCTCCTGTCAAGGTTAAAATGGTTAACACTGTGGATTTAGACGGAGACGACGCCGCGGGAAACGGGCTGGTGTGCTCGTCAAGCTGCGACAGCGGGGATTACGCACCGCTCTCCCATCCATACACCTGGGGAACGTCCGCTCTCTGCCTAACAAAATGGATGAATTGCTCCTTCTCCTATCCAAGAACTCAGACTTTAGTCGTTCTGCCGCCTTTTGCTTCACTGAAACCTGGTCCAGTGAACTCATCCCGGACAGCGCTCTAAAGCTGCCAGGCTTCCAGCTGTTCAGAGCGGACCGCTGCGCGGAGCTGACTGGGAAATCAAAGGGAGGTGGAACGTGCTTCTACATTAACGAAGGTTGGTGCACAGATGTCACAGTGTTAAAGAAGACATGCAGCCCTCACCTTGAGTCGTTCTTCATAAACTGTAGACCATTTTATTCACCGCGGGAGTTCGCCTCGTTTGTGCTGGTCGCTGTATACATTCCACCGCAGGCGTGTGTGACGGAGGCATTACATCACCTCGCCGATCAGATCACAGAAGTGGAGAAAAATCACCCGGACTCTCTGCTAATCGTTCTCGGGGATTTTAACAGAGCTAATCTCAAACTTGAACTGCCTAAATATAAACAACATGTGACGTGTCCCACCAGGGACATGAACACTTTAGATCACTGCTACACCACAATAAAAAATGCATATCGCTCTGTCCCCCGTGCTGCTTTGGGACTTTCCGACCACTGCCTGGTCCACCTCATCCCATCTTACAGGCAGAAGCTGAAATCTGCTAAGCCTGTAGTAAGAACTGTGAGGAGATGGACTGATGAGTCAAAGATGCAGCTACAGGCCTGCTTTGACTGCACTGACTGGAGCGTCTTTGAAGCAGCGGCTTCATCCCTGGATGAACTGACCGACACTGTGACATCCTACATCAGCTTTTGTGAGGACATGTGTGTGCAGACCAAAACCTTCTGCTCATTCAAAAACAATAAACCGTGGTTCACTGCAGAACTGAGACGGCTACGCCAGGACAAGGAGGAGGCCTACAGGAGTGGGGATCGGGACCTGTACAAACAGGCCAGGAACAAGCTGACAAAGGGATCAAGGCAGCAAAGAGGAACTACAGTGCTAAGCTTAAGGACCGTTTTTCTGCTAACGACCCCTCTGCAGTTTGGAGCTACCTGCAGACCATTACTAACTGTAGGAGACCATCCCCCCACCCTGTGGAGAGCCCCCGCCTGGCTGAGGACCTCAACGACTTCTTTTCCAGGTTTGAAAGGACTTTCACACCTCCCACCTCCCCCACCATCTCCATCACAAAAGACCCAGCTTCACCCCAAACCACCCACGTACCTGCCTTGACGATCTGCGAACAGGACGTGCGCCAGCTATTTCAGAGACAGAAAATTAAAAAGGCTCAGGGACCAGACGGAGTGTCCCCAGCCTCTCTGAAATTCTGTGCTGACCAGCTGGCTCCCATCTTCACCCAGATCTTCAATAACTCCCTGGAGCTGTGTGAGGTCCCCTCCTGCCTCAAACGCTCCACCATCATACCGGTTCCCAAGAAGTCCCCAGTCACTGGATTAAATGACTACAGACCAGTTGCCCTAACATCTGTGGTCATGAAATCCTTTGAGCGTCTGGTACTGACCCACCTGAAGGACATCACAGATCCCCTGCTAGACCCCCTGCAGTTCGCCTACAGATCAAACAGGTCAGTGGATGATGCCGTCAACATGGCTCTACACTACATCCTGCACCATCTAGACTCTGCAGGTACCTACGCTCGGGTCCTGTTTGTGGACTTCAGCTCTGCGTTTAACACCATTGTCCCAGAGCTCCTCCACCAAAAACTGTCCCAGCTCACCGTGCCTCCATCCACCTGTCAGTGGATTACCAGTTTCCTGACTGACAGGAGGCAGCAGGTGAAACTGGGTAAGTTCACATCCAGCTCCCGTTCCCTCAGCATCGGCGCCCCCCAGGGATGTGTTCTCTCCCCACTGCTCTTCTCCCTTTACACCACTGACTGCACGTCGAGGGACCCTTCTGTGAAACTCCTGAAGTTTGCAGATGACACCACCGTCATTGGACTCATCCGCGACGGCGACGAGTCTGTGTACAGAAAGGAAGTGGAACAGCTGGTTCTCTGGTGCAGTCAGAACCACCTGGAGCTAAACCCGCTCAAAACTGTGGAGATGACAGTGGACTTCAGGAAGAGACCACCATCAACATCTCCTCTCATGATCCTCAACAAGCCAGTCCCCACAGTGGAGTCTTTCAGGTTCCTAGGATCCACCATCACACGGGACCTGAAGTGGACCTCACACATCAACATAATAAGGAAAAAGGCCCAGCAAAGGCTGTACTTTCTGCGTCAGCTCAGGAAGTTCAACCTGCCCCAGGAGCTGCTGATCATCTTCTACACAGCAATAGTCCAGTCTGTCCTGACCTCATCCATCTCTGTCTGGTTCGGATCCGCCACCAGGCAAGACAAGGACAGACTGCAGAGAACAGTCAGGACTGCAGAGAGGATCATAGGAACCGATCTTCCCTCCATTCAGGACCTATTCCGGGCCAGGGTCAGGAAGCGGGCCAGGAAAATCACCACTGACCCCTCACACCCTGGCCACAATCTGTTTAGGCTCCTCCCCTCAGGTCGGCGTTACAGAGCGTTGTACGCCAAAACCACCCGACACAAAAACAGTTTTTTCCCCCAGGCTGTCGCTCTGACGAACTCTGTCTAGACACAGTGTGTGAGTGCACTCACATAACAATAAACTATAACTCTGCACTTCTGTACATACTCACTGTAAAATAACCCCGGCTTGGTGTATATATTATCCTTTATTATTTACGATCTGATATTTATTTGTATTTTTACTTATTTTTGTTCATATTTTTCTTTTTTTTATTTTTTTTTTATTTCACTTATTCAAGTTCTGTACTGGAGGAAAAAGTTTGCCGGAGTCAAATTCCTTGTATGTGACATACTTGGCCAATAAACTGATTCTGATTCTGATTCTGATTCTGATTCTAAGCAAAAGGCACCTTGGAGAAATTAAGTTTCGGTCAGGGCACAAAAAAAGGAGAGCCGAACGGAAATGGCGCAAGTCAAAGCTCCAGGTTCATTATATGTTTTACAAAAAAGTGCTTTGTTTGTTTAACCAAATTTTAGGTGGCGCAAGGGAGAAGTATTTCTCTGAAATAATCGCAAGCTGCAGAAACAATTCTCGTCTTCTGTTTGCCACAGTGAACAGATTAACTAATCCTCAAGTTTCACTGCCCTTAGAACTAATTTCTGCATCTAAGTGCAATGAGTTTGCAATATTTTTTATTGACAAAGTCCAAGGCATTAAAAAAGCCATCATTACCACAAAACAAATAGCAAGACTGTTTCCAGATAAACACCTTGAGCTTACACATTTTACACCTGTCAGTGACAAAACAATTGAAGAGTTTATCTCTGGTCTGAGTTCATGTACATGCTGCCTTGATGAATTACCCACTTGATTTCCAAAGTCTGTGCTGACTAGCTTGTAACCACAACTTGGTCAGTTAGGTAACATCTCACTTGAGACTGGAACATTCCCACATGCCATAAAAACTGCAGTCATTAAGCCTGTTCTAAAGAAGAGCAGCCTTGATGCCAGAGTACTGAGCAACTACTGGCCCATATCAAACCTACCATTCTTAAGAAAAGTCCTCAACTTGTACAGGCTTCCATTGGGTCAGCTAATTAACAGCAACAATGTGTCTTACCATAACTACGCAGATGACACTTAAATCTACGTGTCACTGACGGCAGGTGAACATGGGCCTATAGATACACTCTCTCACTGTATTGAACAGATCAGTTTTTGAATGTAAACAACTTTCTCCAGTTAAACTCAGACAAAACTGCCCCACAGACACAAAGAGAAAGTGTTATCACTCATCTTGAGTCTCTTTGTCTTCAACCAAAAAAATCGGGTTAGAAATCTAGGGGTAATCATGGACTCGGACCTGAACTTAAACAGCCACATCAAAGTAATAAAATCAACAGCTTTTTACCATCTGAAAAACATTGCTAAGATCAGAGAAATAGTGTCAAAACCAGACTTAGGCCCCGTCCACACAACTTCGTTTGCGTTTAAAAACTAATTTTGCTACGTTTGCACCTCCCATCCACACTAAAGCGGCAAAAACGGAGACCCAAAACCGGAGAAGTTCAGAAACGCTGCCGACCCCATTTTTCGTTTTTGAAACTCCGGAGGGCGTTTTGGTGTGGACGTATCAAAACGGAGGACTTTAGAAATGATGACGCAGCAGATCACACTCGGCTCTATGATTGGGTGTCATCGGTCATAGCGTATCCTTCCCTGATTCGTCAGCCACCCATCACATGACCCGTCCCCAGAAAATAACAAACAAAAACAGCCTGGAGTACATTACGTTAGAAACTCTCAGATGTAATCAAAGCTCATCATCGGTCCATGAAAAAAAGTCTCTGACCTTCGACATGTTTAGCAGGTATGTTAGCTTGGCTACTTTCATCAAATCTGAGGAATGGTCAATCTGTTTCCTGTTTAGACCGGCGCACACATGCCCAGTGTTGGAGAATAGTCATGTGATCCGCGTTTTCAGTCGTTTTAATGTGGATGGAGATAAATTCTAATACGCAGGGAAGACGCTAGTGTGGACGGAGATAGTTTTAACTCTCCGTTTCTAAACAAAAACGCAGTAGTGTGGACGGGACGTTAGAGAGACTTATCCATGCATTTGTCTCCAGCAGGTTAGACTACTGTAACGGCCTGCTCACTGGCCTCTCTAAACGAGCTGTTAAACAGCTGCCTTATATCCAGAACGCTGCTGCTCGAGTCCTGACAAGAACCAGGAAATACGACCTTATTAGTCCAGTGCTCCGGTCTCTGCACTGGCTTCCTCTCGCTCAGAGAATAGAATTTAAAACAGCTCTGCTTGTGTACAAGCAGAGCTGGTTTGGCACCAAAGTACATCTCTGACATGTTAGAGACATATGAACCATCTCGGGCCCTGAGAACTTCAGGGAGGCCCTGAGAGCTTCAGGGAGGGTCCTCCTGGTGGTTCCCAGAGTCAACTATAAACACGGTGAGGCTGCATTTCAGTTTCAGGCAGCTAAAATATGGAACAGTCTTCATGAGGATGTGAGACAAGCCTCAACTCTAACAATGTTTAAATCCAGGCTGAAAAGAGTTCTTTTTACCCGTGCCTATGACAATTGAAAGTAGTTTATCTGCACTCTTTCTTTTTATTGTAATTAATTATTTTTTAAGTTGATTTAGTTTTTTCTTCCTGTTTATCTGTTTTCTTAATTTATGCAACTGTGAAGCATTTTGAATTGCCTTGTGTATGAATTGTGCTCTACAATACACTTGCCTTGCCTTGCCTTCCTGCAGTGGAAAAACACAAGTATAAAAACTAAATCAGACTGCTGCAGTTGATCCAAAACACTGCTGCTGGTGTCCCCACTGGGAAAGTAGAACACATCACCCTAGTTCTAAGTCCCTACATTGGCTCCCTGTAGCTCAGAGAATAAACTTTAAAATACTCCTACTGGATGTTGTATTCTATGCTTTTCTTAATTCCTGTTTTTACTTTCTCTGATGGTAAATTTTTCATGCTTTTCTTTTCGCATTTTATCAAATTTACTGGTACTGTCAGGAGGTGAATATAATTGCTAGTGATTATGCTTTTCCATTTTTTATTCTGATACAAACAAAATTTCACCTCCAGATAGTCCCATAAGTCATAATTTATGTTTTACTTTCGATACACTTAATTGCTGTCTTGCATATGTTTTGTTTGTTTCTTTACCGTCAAATCATGTAACGCACCTCAAATTACCTTGTTGAAAGTGTGCTGCAAAATTGCCTTGCCTTGCTGAGCCGCTTTTATCTATAGGTTAAAATAATTTCTTTACACTCTAGGATGTAATGGATTTAACATTGACCTTTGCTATCCAACAATTTACTTTTGATATTTGACAACTCGTCCTGCCATTCCACATGTTTAAGTTCGATCTAATTGAAGTTAAAACCCACAGTGTTTAAATCTCGTTTTTTATCTGTCAACAAAAAAGTCGATCCTTCTGCATAAGATGTTATATATAGGTATACATCTATAGGCAGATTAGGAAAACTGGGACAAAAATGTTTCAGCAACACATTTGGTTGTGCCGGCATCAGGCTGTGTTCCTTTTAGAGAAGGACAGAAAAACTGCTTGACGTTAATGGAAAAAGCTAAATACAGGCACTCAAAGCGGTATAAGTTAGAATGGCCTAATCAAAGTCCTCACCTAAATACAACTGAGAATCTGAGGCCAGAATTGAAAATGTATGTCCACAGCTGCTCTCTGTGGGATCTAATTGAACTTGAACTATGTTGCAACTAAGAATTGGCAAAAACCTTCAACCTCTACATGTGCAAAAGAGTTGTAGCTGTAATTGCTGCAAAATGATACAAAAAGCGGTCACGATGTGAAAAAATATGGAAAGGCTCAAGGGGTATCAATGCTTTTGCAGGACACTGTTACCTTAATACTCTGATTATTTATGTTCTGTTTTTAATACAATTTTGTGTTTTTTTAGAGCATTAAACTAGATAAATCTCCCACAGGAAGACAAAAACATGTCAGAACAAAGAGGGCTCAGAGGCTCTCATGGATAAAGTTAATAAAACCTCATTTCTTCACGATTCCTCAGGCGCTGAGTGTGATTAAGCAACACTTCTGTGTGAGGTAAGTAGGAAATTTTTAAATATGGTTTAAAGAGTGCCAAAAGCCTGTCTGCTGGCTGCTATCCACACATGGACCTCAAGAGGAAACATTTGAGCAATTAGTTGGCGTTTAAAGTTTCAAAAAGGCCTTAATATTTCCTGTATTTTTATATTTTTTTTCTCCTCTTTAATGGAAAGGAAAATCTTTCTTATAGGCCATTGTATTTCTGTTTTAATGTGCTTGTCTTTTATTTGATTGATTCTCTGGAAGCAAGATCCTGTAAACCACAATTACATTTCACTTAGAGCCATCTCTTTCTCGCTCTCTCTCACTCTCACACACACACACACACACACATTCACACACTCTCACTGGCTGAAACATTATCATCACCCATCCCAAACAAACACTTCTACAACATCCAATCCTTGCTCATATGGGCAGCACTGGCCGTCAATCAGCGGTGTATGGCAGGTTTCTGATTTACAGACCCACTATGATCTTAGAAACGTTTTTTTGCACCAGAACTGCAGGGTGGCTGTTGCTTTAGGCAGGGTTAGCGACAACGAGGGCCAGAGCTGTAAGCGATCACGCTATTCTTTTCCAAAAGCTCTCGGAAAGACCAAGAAGAAAGAAGAGAGGGAGGAGAAGTGGACGTGATTCATTTGCCACCTTAATGCCTGGCACGTACAATCGTTTAAATGACTCTGCAGCCTATCAAAGCCATCACTCACTTAAAAAGAAATGTGGAAAGCTCTTAAACTACTACCTTTTTTTAATTCATAGTGGACCAATATTCATTCATATTTCCTGGCAGGACATTTTCCTTCCATTCAGTCTGAGGGACTCCTTCAAAATAAAATGTTAAACCTCCAGTCAGGTTTCGGAATTAGGAATAAGCTTTACAGAGAAGTGGCAAAAAGAAAGCCAATGTTGGAAAAATAGCCATGAGAAAGTTCTGTTTTTTTATTCGCAAGCCATGTTGGGACGCAAAAAACATGGTGGAACATGGTGGAAGGTGGTCAGATGTAATCAAAGCTGAACCTTCTGGTCTGCATGCCTGAAATGCTTTTGGGGGGTTTCGCATCATCGTGATACGTGAATGCTTTTTTAAATTTTAGTAAAGACAAAGCAGCTCATCATAGCATATGGGGAAATTAATGGAGCTTTATTATTATATGACAATCTTGGGAAAAATCTGTGAGAGGCGGCACAAGGAGAAGGGCCCAAAGAAATACAGCCATATTTATGTTGGAATGGTTTAGATCAGAACATTTTCATGTGCTAAAATGGTCCAATAAAAATTCTGACTTAAATCTATCTGAGAATCTGATAAAATATTTGGAATACGGAAGATTTTTCTGAAATTTCTGTTTCCACCTCTGGTAGAGTGATTTTGCAGCATTTCTACAATGAGAGACTGAATAAAAATGCACACCACATTCTTCAGATTTTCTCCCTAAAGAATTTTTAAAACTGTGTGCCGTTTCCATTTTATGATGGTCTATTGTCTAAAATCCTAAACCACCAAATACATCGAAGTTTGTGGGTGCAGCAAAATGAGAAAACATTCAAGGGGCTTAAATAACTTTATCAGTCGCTGCGTATTGTTGAATTAAGCCAGTTCAATAATTGTACACGGTGAATCGTACTTAAAGTTCATGTTTTATTCTCAAGTCAATGACGAGTGGTTGAGAGGACAAAAAGTGCCTGCATGTTCCATGGAGGTTTTCATCAGGGCCTCGAAGATGACAACCGAATAGATGAGTTGGCTCTGGGCAGGAATTCTGGGAAAGTCGAGGAATTTTGGACGCCTTGATGGAACACAGGCTGTCTGCTCCTGGCTGTTTCCCCACCAAGCAACAGGAGTAGGAGGAGAGGCCCAGCGCTGTGGGATTTAAAGCCATCACTAGGGAGCTGACCCAGAACAGTGACAGGTTTTACAGTGCAGAGCCAAGCATGCAACCCCTAAATGTGGCCAATATCAAGACCAGCATTTGTTTTAGTAGATGACCAGATTTAATTCACTAGCAACTTTTCAGTTGATATACCCATTTCATTTTGTCAAAAACAAAATCACTAAAGATCTTATTTTAATAATCTGTAAGGGATAACTTAGTCTTGTATGTTGGAACAACCGTGTTTTGTCATTTTGACAGCTGTAAGACAGAGCAGAAAGAATTAAAATGATTCAGAGTTTGGTGTTCAGTGAGCAGCTGTTAGTCCTGAATGCCAGCAAGAAAAAAATTTAAAAAGTATCCTCATTGTTAGTGACTGTCACAGAGTGATATGCATTTTTTTTACAACTGTATAAAGATTTCCTGTGATAATGTTTAAAAAATGATTTATATTTGTGCTTGCAGAAGCTATAATTTGGAAAGCAAAGCTGAACCAAAGTGAACATGACTTGTTGTTTTATGACTTGGCTCCCACAAGGCTTTTCTAAAATCAGAAACTCACAAATGAGAATTGAATATCTGACCTTGTCTAAAACTGGAACAATACGATAACGAAGCAGTAATCCAAGCTCCATTCATTTCAGTTTGTTCATTGAAGTTTAATGTGTACCATCAGACGTATGAAAAGTGGCAGCTCAAGACAAGTTGGATTTGGGATGTTGCGGTAATGGGGGGTCCTGGTCATTTCAAGGGGGATCTCATGAAAACAAACAAAAAATGCAGTGGACTCGGCTATTAACTGCTTATTACTGCTGCTAGAGAAACAAAAGAACTACAGAAACAACACAGCATATCAACTACTTTGTTTTTAATTAATTCATCAATCCAAATGCAAAATCCTTTGTGGGATACTGTGGGAGTTTGGGGTACTAGTGATAAGGGCTGTCAGGTCCCTGTATGACTGGTGTCATAATTTGGTTCGCATTACTGGCAGTAATTCGGGTTAATTCCAGTGAGAGTTGGACTCCGCCAAGTTTGCCCTTTGTCATCGATCCTGTTCATAACATTTATGGACAGGATTTCTTGGCACAGCCAAGGTGTTGAGGGGATCCGTTTTGGTGGTCTCAGGATCGGGTCGCTGCTTTTCGCAGATGATGTGGTCCTGTTGGCTTCATCTGAACGTGATCTACAGCTTTTGCTGGAGCGGTTCACAGCCGAGTGTGAAGCTGAGGATCAGCACCACCAAATCCGAGACCATGGTCTCGAGCCGGAAAAGGGTAGGGTGCCTTCTTCGGGTCCAGGATGGGGTCCTTCATCAAGTGGAGGAGTTTACGTATCTGGGGCTCAAACAGGAGTCCGCCAGTGAATTGAAGTGCATAAAGAAGCACAATGAAACTGTGTTTTATTAAGGGCTCGGATGTTTTGGTTTATTTATGTATTTTTTGTAAGCACTGGAGTCATTGTAGCTTATTTTAGATGTTAAATCTACCAGGCTATAGGCAGAGCCTATCCAGGCTTTAGAAAGAGCCCAAACCAACACAGTTGAGTCCAGCAAGCAATCCTTCCAGCACAGTATATAAAAAAGCAGTGGGTGTCTTTTCTATCAATTTATTGAACATTCTGAGATGCTACAGATCAATTAATTAACCACACAATGCTGTTATAAGATCACATAAGCAGCTTGATAAAGGGCTGACACACATTAGCATGTAGCCACTTACTTATCTGTCCATCAGGCGTCTTTGCTGTTGGAACTCATCCAGCTGCTGTTCTTTAGGAATGTAGAATAAAGTCCTGTAATCCATGCAGACAAACGGGCGTTTTCACAGAAAGTAAAATAAATTTTAAAAAAGTGTTTTCAGCTGCTAAAAGAAGGGGGCGTAAAATACGTCACTATATTACCACTCAGTCGTTTTCCAGGAGAGGGCAGTGCAGCTGCTCAGAGAGCAGGCTTCAGGAGGATTACTCAGACATGCCTAAATAAGCCAAAAATCACTCTGGATGGGGCTTTTTTATAAGAAAATTCACAAGCAGATGATTGAAAACTAAAACAAAAATTATTTTGCATGATATAGGCCCTTTAATAATTGATCTAAAGTGTTTTAAAGGAAGAGGGAAGAGGTTGATATAGTCTTGAAGGGTTCCGTCTCCTCCTTACTACATTCTGAGCTGTTTTAGAATTATATGTGACCCTCAGTTAACCACAAAAACTTTGGTCACAACTTATGAGAGGCCCAGGCTTCCCTCACTTTAGCCACTTGGTCCATCTCCTCGTGTCATATCCCAAGGCCAGCCAAGAGACATAATCC
Source organism: Apricaphanius iberus (assembly GCA_028564705.1). Taxonomy (NCBI): domain Eukaryota; kingdom Metazoa; phylum Chordata; class Actinopteri; order Cyprinodontiformes; family Aphaniidae; genus Apricaphanius; species Apricaphanius iberus. The sequence goes on from JAPXFQ010001546.1 coordinate 25,810, forward strand.
CTTCAGTGTCCTGGCTCTTCCTCTGGGTCTCTTTTGGGACGTGCCTGGAACACCTCACCAGTCGGCATCCTAACCAGGTGCTCCAGCCAGCTAAACTGACTCCTCTCAATATGGTGGAGCAGTGGCTCTTCTCTGAACCCCTCCCGGATGACCGAACTTCTCACCCTATCGCTAAGGGAGAGCCGATACGCCCTGCGGAGAGCTTTTGCCTTTTAACTCAGATCTCTCTTCACCATAACAGACTGGTACAGCGCCCGCATCACTACATATGCAGCACCAATCCCCCTTTTCCTTAATTTTTAACAAGGCCCTGAGATATTTATACTCCACTTGAGCCAGGACCTTGTCCCAAACCAGAGGAGCGACTCTTCTCTTTTCAAGGGCAAGGCCATGGTCTCAAATTTGGAGGTGCTGATTTTCAAAGTAGGAGGTTGTGCCTAAATGTGAAAGTGCAGCAAGTGTATTTTCAAGTGAACTTAACACAAAGCAGTTCTTGCATGTGAGTGATAAGATCTGTAGTTTACACTACAGATCACCAAGAGGTATTTGTGATGGGGTGCTGGAGACAGGTGAGCTGACTAGATACACAAAACAGATGTTGAACTTTGAAACTAGGTGAAAAGGATCTTTTGATGAAATCTGAATATTATAACAAAATCTCAATAAATACATGCTTAAGAATACAAAAAAGAGAGCTATCTATACACGAACACTGATCCTTAAACATATCAAACTCAGACCACTGCAGAAAAAAATAAGTTTTGATTGCTTTTTCTTGTCTACCTCTGATCGCTGTATTTGTTTCAGTTTAAAGTTTTCTTTGCCAAGTTGTTAAAGTCAGTGGTTGTGCTGGAAGGAACAGACTATGAAGGAATGGCTACAAACGAGAGGAGGATATTAGTCTAGATTTTGGATTCGTAACCAGTGGCTGACATCTGTTTCAGCCGTACGGGAACAACTATATAAATCTTCTACACATTGGAATGAAGAAAACAGCTCTAAAGTTTTTTTTGTTTTTCCTTACATATCCATCCATCCATCCATCTTCTTAACCGCTTATCCAATTCAGGGTCACGGGGCAGCTAGAGCCTATCCCAGCAATTATCAGGCGTTAGGCAGGGTACACCCTGAACAGGACGCCAGTCTGTTGCAGGGCCATCCTTACATATCTTTCAGACTAATTAAAAAATGTAATATCCAGAAATCAACAATGAAGATAAGCTTTGTGCTTTTATACAAGCAAAGCTCACAAGCCTTTCTTGCGCTATTATATTAGATATATTTGAGAGATAGATCTGAACCGTATACCATGCTCATGTTTTGGTTAAATGCAAGGGGGGGAAAATTTGTTTTGTTGCTATCTTGTGCTCTAAGTTTTAATATTTTCTTGCCAATTAATACATGAAATTTCACTAGCCTTTGGATGTATTTCTATACATTTCATTTCTTTGATCCAGGTATTGCAATAGTAGAGGGACTTGCTTAGACTAGTGTAAAATGTGACAAAAGGCAAAACCTTGAGGACTGAAATCTAAAAGTTCCCTTGAGAATAAGGTTCGAATGTCAGAAGAATGGTTGCTTCTCACAGACCTCATTAAATCAAGCAAAGAACTGCAGTAGTTTTATCTTAATTAAATAAGATGATTTGACAGCATTTTGACTGGGCTTTGTCGTGAACCATTTCTTTGTAGGCTCTGTTCAAAGGTTGCATTAGACTTTTTTTGTTGTTCATTATTTGGACTGACGGGTCAGAAAAATACCATCATAATGGTTGTTTTTTTGTTTCAAAATCTTTAATAAGACTATAATAATGACATACTCAATAGTATTACATTTTCACTTATTCTAATTCAAATTCAACTTTAATAAAGCTTGACACAGAATTCCCAACATGCTTCTATGTATTATAGATGAACAGTACATCTGCTGTGGCCCAAACGGGCCCAGTTCCAAAACTTTCCCCAGGACCTAAGCTGTCCACCCGCCTTTGCATAATCAAATGTCTTAAGTGGGATTGCTGCACAGGCCAGGCTGTTGTCATAAGGTTTTCTAGATAAGGTGGCTGAAGGCTGCATCAGCCAAACTATGAATTATAAGTGCCATGTCAGCCAAAGTTTTCAAATCAGGGTTTCACATTTCTCAAATTAAGGTGATCAGAATTTGGCAAGACTCCCACTGCAGCTGATCACAGACACTATCCAAAGCCTTCATAACTCTTCAACGTGCTGACAGCTCTGCGCGTGAAGTTGAAAGTGTTTGTGCGTCAGGGTTGTGAATTAAAATCTGTCAAAACAGCCTTCAGATTTTCCTCTCCCAATAAAAAAAAAGAGTAAGATGGATTGATTTTTTTTTTACTTTTCATTGTACCCATCTTCAGATTAAAGGGGAAGTTGTTCTCTTTTTTTCAACCTGGACCGTATTTTTAGCAAAAATGTGTTCATTTACTTACCTACACAAGGTTGGAGCTCTGTGGAGTTCTTCTGGAGAAGTTTATATCCAGTCGCAATCAGTGTATATCCATATAATGGGAGCTATTAAGGGCAGGAGATCCGCCTGTAATAAGTCATTATCTGCCCCAACACTACCTATTTTAGCCATGTTTTGTTATGAATAGTTAGCGATAATTCTCAGAGTTCGGAATGTCTTAGAGGTGCTAAGGTATAGTTTTACAGACTTTTAATGCAACTGATTTCAACGTACACTAGCCTAGGACTTCAATGATGTCGCAGCTGCCTGCCATTACAGCTGTAGTTTGCATAGGTTGTGGAAAGGAAGCCTGTGAAAGGTGAACTTAGTCAAATTGGTAATTCAGTTAGTGCAATTTGGAAACATGTAAACGTGAAGCATGTTGATGTCTGCACTAGCAAGTTCAAGTAAGTTGGTATTTGAGGTTTATTTTAGTGTCAGAAAGAGAACAAAAGCACCACAGGAGTTTGTCAAGTTTACAGACATTTGTTCCAGTTGACCTTTAACTTTCTGATTGGCAGAAGCAACTAGGTGTTGGATTATTCTCCTGGCTTTTTTTTTCTCTCAAAAAGAAATTCACATGTCTATTAACATGGTAATATTTGAAATATCATCTTGTTTTATTTAAAGAACTGTGCTACTGCTGGTTGCAACCTGAGCCAGTTTTAAGATTGTGTTATAAGTCTAAACTGTAATCATATCTACTGACACAGCATCATGTTCTTCTCAAGAACCGGAGATTTAATTAGTGAGCTGATGACTTGATACTCGGCTTTTCTCAGATTACTCCCTACCTGGTTTCTGCATTTCTTAAAGAGGCTGTAACTAAGGCTGGCTTTACAAAACATGAGACTTCCTTTGGTCTTATCTCAAGACCCAAACTGAAGCTGCCTTTAAGGACACAAATGTTCTTACTAAAACTTCACTTTTTCTCATATTAAAATTGTCCCAATAATATTATTTAGGTTATGTAATGTCATTATTGGTAGTAAGTTAGTAACTCAGAGGTTCATGAAGAAATTCTGATCATGTAAACAACTAAAACTCAAAAGGTTGGTAGAACTTAAATTTAAATGTAAGTGAAGGTTGTAGATTTAAAGTCTTTATTCTTTTTACCCTACCTAGGGTCATTGTTTTAACATTACTAATGAACAATGCCACCCTGTGAGATATTTGTTTAAAAAAATAAACTAATAATGACTTAGCCTTTAGGTCTCATTTATTTGCTTATCATTTATTAGCCACAATAATTACTGCGCCATGATTTTATTTTGAAGAGTAACTGGAAGTAGCGTTTCGATGGGATTAGCACGACGCACATGTAAGTCGTTCGACATGGAGTTCCAGTAAAGAGACACAGCTAAAAACCTGTTGCTAAATGATTGTACGGGTGCAATTAATAAATAGAGCAGCAGCCACAAAATCTGCCATGTTTTGTTCATATGGTGTTATAGGCCTACCGCCTATTTAAAGGCAGCAGGAAAAACTCCCATCTGAAGGGAGCAATTGATCAAAAATTGCTTTCAAAACACAGCTTCTGTAAACCCAAAATTCAGTTTCCCACCATGTTTCAATTCTATATAAGAGCAATAAATACTGCAATTATTATTGCTAAATAAGCTGGTTGGTATGAGTGTTAGAAAGTTCATAAAAAGTAGAGTGGAAGGAAAAACTGTGGTAGAAAAGGTGCAAAAACAAAAGGGAGAATCTTGGCTTTGGTAGGATTGTTAGCTAAATCCTTTCAAAAAGTTGAGAGAGCTTTACAAGATGTCGACTGCGTGACCACCAACATTACACGGGCTACATCTGTTGTATTCCTTGGTTTAAACTAGTCCTGACCCAGAGACCACAAAATTATGTTAAAACTTCTCAAACTAAAGTCAATTTTGCACTTCATTAAAAAATGCAGGTCTATAGAACTGAATTTAGACTCTTCCATGAGGTCCAGTGTGCAGTTTCCATGGAGAATCTACTATCTCTATTAAGTACTATTAAGAAGAAGATAAAATACACTAGACCCAACAATGCAGACAAGCTAGAGTCCAGCAGAAAAACCATCTGGGCTTCTCGAAGACCTCATCCGCACCACAGGTGGGACACCACTATGCCAAGCTGCACTGATCAATCAATCAAACTTGATTTATAAAGCACTTTTTATACAAAATTGCATCTCAAAGTTCTTTATATCTTAACTGATGCAGTTATGGATGCAAAAGGAGACCTCACCAAGCACTGAGCTCATATACAATTCAGTACATGGATATACTTTTCAGTAGACCCACATTTCTGTGTAATTTTACTTAATGAATCTACAATATACATTTAATCAGTATCATGTTTGTAACTGAATTAATTAAATATATTAACCCTTTGATTATATTCATATTTATTAAGATGTACTTGTGCATGCTCATTATCAGAGATCAGCTAAAACATTATTAAGGTTGATTAAACATTGTTTTATTTGTGAAAACACAAAATTGTGGTGTTATAGTATTTTTTCAACAGGAAGATTACTTTAGAAAATGATTAGCCTTAAAACCAAGCATATAAACCAGATATACCACTTATCACGGATTCTTTTAAATACAGGTTGGGATTAGTAAAATCGTAACTTTATTTGTTTCAGCCAAGAATTGGGATTTTTTGTTTTTCAAAAAAGAGTATTTACAAAATCTTATTTTTCAAAGTAAGTATCATGTAACCCTTTCTTTCTTCAGCTGGTTGTTTAAGTATAACCCTGTTTATTAATATGTTACACAACCCCTTCTTCAAACAGAGCCCCTTTAATAACTTGAAATTTATTTCCAAATCAGTTGTTGAAACCACAACTGAGAATTGATTTTAAACTGTTGCTAAACACTTACGTCTGTGTGTTTGGATTTGTCTGTGAAAACATAATTCAATGAGTCAACCTATCTTTAAAAGAGCTGCAGAAGTCAGGTTCATGATTCATTTTAATTTTACTCAGCTGGAAATCTTACTATTTTATCCATCTGAATTGCTTTAAAGTCTCGGAAAAAGATCATCTCTCCACAACTGCTGAAAAGTTTCATTATTTCCTTCATTTATTGCCTATATGTGCAGCCTAACGTCAAAAATAAACCTTGGTCATGTCATGTGCATAACCCCACACCTAACCGCGGGATTAAATAGCACCCATATGCCCTGATGTCAGTAGGAAATTTGCAAAAACGATTGAGTTGCGCATTTAAACCTCATCCTCATATTTTGTCCAAAGGTTATGCTTCCAGGAGAAAGCCACCATGAGATGAAAGCACAATCATATCCCACCTGAGCTGCAAATGATCTCTTCCTTCAGGCTGCAAGCTTACTTTGCGGTCTCCCTTTTCCCCGCTCCCTGGTCTCCTCAGCCATCCATCCCTCGGTTTAGGCTCCATTCAGAGAGAGAGGAGAGACGCAAACCACATGTTTCAGGGAGGATTCTTCTGCGGGCAGAATCCAAGACCAAAGTACCCCGGCTCTCCTGCACCCCTGGCATCACTTAGCTCTACCCTGTCATTAGGTACAAGGATGGCTGATTTGTGTTGGAACTGGGCCTTTTATTACAGCAAGATGGCTGTCGAGAGAAAGAGGATGGAGTTGGGGGGGGGGGGTAAGCACACTGGAATGATGTCATCAGGTCTGGGGCTTGAAGTGGATCAGGACCTGCGGTGGACCGGTGTTGTCTTTGGGCCTCGCTTTAGGAAAAGACAGAGCATGTGTCTGTGAGAATAGAGAGAAAATGTTGAACAAGATTTGTAATGAAATATGTGTGGACACATGATCTGAATCCAGAGGAATATTTTGTGTGTGTGTGTGTCTTGGTGGGGTGTCTCAGCTGTGTGGCTGGTAGAGGATAAGCTAAGTATGTTGCGTTCGCTTTCAGTGTTTCTTTTTGTGGGTGGATGGTGGAATGAATCTTTTGGAGAGAGCGGTTTGGCTTTGGAGATTGCGAGGGAGAAGGAAACCAACTTGTACTTGTGGCTTCTGAATTTCTACAGCACTGTGATGTCCATCTATGGTTCCCTACAGTATGCAGTGTGGAACGTGTCAAATATAGCAAAGAGTTTTGTTGCATAGGGCACCTTTATGTGCTCTTTTTTGTACCTCATCTTAAATGATAATTCTAGTTGTTTGTTAATAATTAAATAGTGAGGCAAAAGTGAATGGGACATTATGCAAATTATATTGCCAGCACTTCCTCTAATACTTAAAAGTGGTCATTATATGGGATTCTTTTGACTTTCTAAAGGACGTTCAAAGTCTTTTGTAGGTTGTTGTGTCATTGAGAGAGAGACAAAGAACGCAGCAAAGACCTAAACAGATGCATTGCTGTTCAGATGATCATGTACTGTATGTTGTAAGTTTTTAGCCAAGAACTCGTCAGGACTAACTTCATGGGGCCTAAAATACCACCACGAGTCAAATGTCACCCTGTCATAGATTTAACTGAGGGAATTGGAGTAAATGGCATTTTTGTGACAGGCTGCTTGCAAAATGTGGCTAGTTTTCTGATACATGCCAACACAATGTTACCTTCCTTAAGCCATGCCTGAGGCAGTGGCTAAACTACTTGGGATATAAATTATTTAACCGATAGGCTACTATTTTCTAATGGACTATGGCTTTCTAAATAAAAGCCCTTTAATGACTGTGCTGCAAGGGGATGGCATCAACATTGTCATAAAAAAATGACATTAAAAGGTATGGCTAAAGCAGTGCAAGGCTGAATTATCAAATCTTTGGCCAAAACAATAGTAGCTCTTGTAGTAGAACTTTCAGTTAAAGTTTAATGGACACAGAATCAGAGTGTAGACCAAACTCACAAAAACTGCTCCACCGTTGCTGTGATTTCTGGACCAGGAAGCCCTATGCAGCCAAAAAGCCACAAAGTTTAAAAAAAAACATATTTCTTTTTTCACTTTTAAAATAATCTCCACTTTAGAAATGGTTTTTGGGAATCTCAGTTTTTGTCACCAAAAACTTCACTGCAAACCTAAGGTTCAAATGATGCATAAAATCTTCATGGTAGTGTGGAAAAGACCAGAATGTTACCCTATTAAGTGTTGAGTAGCTTAGTAGAGACAAACACCTTCCTCTGAAAATTATTCGGTGCTGCACTGAAAATGGGTTAATAAAAATAATGATAAAAATGGTCCTAACAGTAATATTAAAACACTTTCACAAAGACTGGAGAGTTACTGTGTTTATCAAAAGTTATTTGAAATATTACATGAAAATCAGGGTCCTTGTAGGCAATCATACAAAAATAAGGAGGATTTAAAACTTGTGCATAGAACTCCAGGTTTGAAAAACTCCAGTCAAATTTGCTCTAAAGGTCCTACTGTGAAGAAACATACAGCTTTCATCATATATATAGGTGTGTGAAGAATTGAACAACAGCACCTTGTTCTTTAGCACAGTGATTCAATCGAGGCATAGAGCAAATGTCTTTCCTCTAACACCTTAAGGTTTTGCAGCAAACAAGGCATTATCTGCATCTGAGCTCTAACTTAATCCACTTGATTTGACATTGTTTTTTTTTCTTTAAAAAGTAAAAATCTAACATTCCTTTTTGTGAAAATGAAATGATGCAGAATTTTTTGGTTTAAATGACAAACATTTTGAGTACTTGTCACTTACTTTTTTACATTTTTGGTATACGGGCTATTGAGAGGTTGCTTTAGTGTACTGAGCAGGTCAGTTCAATCAATCAATTACTTTACAAGTTAAAAATGATCCCACATATACTACATGTGCACCCTATGTGCAAACACACTCAAGAGCGACATTAAAATGGACATTAAAATGGACTTTGGGCCAAATGCAGAAGAACCAGGTTAGGTAAGGAAGCGGCATCAAAAGGGCCATCTGCACAGGCAGCAGCAGATCAACAGCAACAGCCAGGGCACTAAACCAGGGCACCCAGAGGAGGGAAGGCCAAGACCCCACCTCCACCCAAGCACTACCTGGAGAGCACCCTGGTAGACAGAGCTGAACAACGCACCCGAGGCAGAGGACTTCCACAGAGGAAACACTGGAAGGAAGATTAAAAAACAGGGAATAAAATATAAAAAGGACTATATAAATAGAATAAATAGAAAATTAAGTAGTAAAACACTGGTAAAATATAAGCAAGTGAAACATGTATAAACATACTATAATAAATAATAATCAGTCAAAAGCTAAAAATATGAGTCTTGAGCCTGCTCTTGTAAACATGAACGTTCTCTGTTTTCTTAAGGTCCTCTGGCAGCTTGTTCCAGAGGTGAGGGCCATAATAATGGAAAAATGCCCCACCATGAGTATGTATCCTGACTTTGAGGATGACAAGGAGACGGCTGCCAGAGGAGCGCAAACACTCTGAAGGTTCATATTATATAAGTAGATCTGAAAGATGAGTAGGCCCTTTAAGACACTTAAGAACCATTAAGAAACTAAAATTGATCCTAAAACATACCAAAACCATGATTTTAAGACAGCCGTAATGTGCTCCCGCTTCCTGGTCTTCGTCAGGACACATACTGCTAAATTTGTAGGAGTTGTAAATCTGAGATAATCTTTTTCGGAAGGCCAGAAAGCACAGCATTACAGCAATCAATTCGACTAGTGATAAAGTCATGCATCAGTGGCTACGTTTACATGCAGCCATTATTCAGATTATGGTCAGGTTAAGGTCATTAACCTTTCTGTGTGAGCAGAAAGAAAGAGAGAGTAGAGAAAGTTACTCCTGAATAAATGGAATTTGTATGCCAGAGGGAGAACATGCATGGAACACAAATCAATTTTCCTTTTGATGCAGATATACCGATACACGTTTGCATTACTAAGTATTTGGGCTAGAAAAGGGGTACCCCAGGGATCATATTCAGGTCTTTGGCTTTGTTTACCTGGCTATGTGTGACCGGGTTGTTGCTAATGTTCCGGTTTCGAACGGGTTATTGGCTGCATGTAAACATACTCATTGCTGGCCCAAGAGAGAATGGGTCAGACTCTGTCAATGTTCTATAGATGATGAAAATCTATTTTCGTAATGCTTGTACTGTGAGATATAAAAGTCAGCTCAATGTTCTTTGGACTCACAAAGTACTTTCAGGAACTCTTTTGGATGCAGCTTTCCCTTAAATGTTCCCAGAACTTACTGTTACTTTACCGTCACTCTGATTTTACTTGAATGCACCAACTACCTTTCTTGATTTACATGTACTCTCTGGGAATCCTTAGGTAATTCCTCTTAATACTTCCCAGAACCTTTGGGTTACTTTTATGGAACTTACTGGTCACTTTCCTAAAGGTAATTTGTCAAAATTTCAGGAAACTAACTTAAAAGCTTCGGAAAAGTACCCTCTGAGTTCCAAAAACGTGCAAGCCACATTTGTATTAAATCAAAGCGCTAAGAGTGCATTTCAAACAGATTCCTTCACCAGTTAGCTGTGTTAATTAGCAAAGGAAGTGGAGGTCTGCTGGTGTTGCTGCACATATGTGGTCTATGTCATATATTGTACCTTTAATCTGATCATATATGTTTAGTCTTTATTGCAGCTTCATTAACTGAATCAGCAATAAAGACTTTTTTTTTTTTTTTTTTCCCGAGCCGGGATGTTTCAAATACTGAATTTTTTTTCCTGTCAAAATACAAGCTAGTGTTAGGCCTGTAGCACAAGTAGATATTATAGGACGTAAAAAAAGCAATACCTTAGAATTCCTCTAATACTTGTCTTCCATTTGGATTATTAAGATACATTAATTGATTTGTATGATGTAGCTGCTTCTTACTTTCTTTTAAAAGCTTTTAGATAAGACACGGCAAAGAAAAGGTATAGTCCCTTTCACCAACCATGTACAACATCATAAAGTTCAGTCATACTTAGCTTTCACCATCACTGAACTTTCTGCTTTTACTCATGCTTTTATGAGCCAACAGCTACATTTGCACACTTCTCATATTAACATACATTTTAAACTGCTGAAGTCGAGAGCGCGCTGTGCTTCCCTCGTGTTATTTTGCATATTTGTTGCAGCTAATTATCATATCTATTTCTAATAATATTTAGATGGAAGTGGACCGATTGGAACAGGTTTCCAATAATACAGATTAGGTTCTCTGCGGGTGATTATGGAGCATTTTTGAGGAGAGAAGGGTCTGCCTAAATAAACCGAGGAACTGCACTCTGGAATGCAATGGTGTAACCAGAGAGCAAGTTTGGGAATAGCCCCAGGGAACTGGGCTCGGTTTTTCAAAAAAGCCTCTATCTCGAGAGATATGTCGAGAGATTTAAGGGGAGTCGAGGTGTAGGCCTATGAGTGTGTGTGTGTGGGTGTGTAAGTGGGGAAATGGATAAGGGGCCTAACAGGAGCCCTAAGTCAGGAAAATAAGTCTCAAGAAACCTTACACCTCACTCTGGCACCAACACAGACCTTCTTTCTTTGGGTCTGCCTTCCTGTCCTGCTGCCACAGAAATGGAAGTAAAAGCAACAGCAAAACAAAAGCATGTCATTACATTACCTTTGTTAGGGTTCAAATGTACGTAAAGCTATTTTAATTATCTTTTGCTCATGTGTAATGTCCTTGAATTTATTTCATGCACACACTGCAGAAGAATATGTGTATATTTTACCCTATAACTTTTAAGACATGAGAAGCTCATTTTAAAAGTAATCCTACAGACAACCTCATTAAGTAAAATAATCGAGGCTGTGTAAATCAATAATAAATCTACTTTGCTAATTGAATTCAAAGCCAAAAATTACAGGCAATCCAAGTTTTCATCTACATTTTTAAGCATTTTTTTAAGTTATTCAGATGCTTCTCGTGTTTGGTTGTTATTTTTTGGAGGTTGTGCTTTATGAATTAGAGCACATTTTGGAGACTGGTGAAGTCTGGATAAATGAGGTCTCATCCAGGCAGATATCCACCACATTATTAACTATGTTAAGACAACAGTTTTTGAAGCAGAAATCCATCCTGGGCACAGCTTACTGAGCTGTCTGTCAATGATCACATACTGATGAGGCTTATGTTTGAAATTATGTGCTAAGCTATCATTTCTTTTTTTACATATAAACACAAGGTTGAACAATGTGTGATTTAGTGACATCTAGTGGAAAGCTTGTAGATTAAAATCAACAGCTCATAACTTGTCTAATTTTTTTTATTCATAGCCCCTTAGAGGAAACTATAGTGACGTTTAAAACTGTCAGCAACCGGTGTTTGGATTTTGTCTGTTTGGGTGGAAACAATGTTACCACTACGAGGCTTTGCACCCCCGTCACACCCACCACACTGAGACATGGTGAGAACATTTAACCGCATTCAAACAGTGAACAAGTGAATATCATTTGGAATTAAAGACTGCTGGGATTGAGATCCATGCATTTTAAAAAATGAATTAATTCACTAATTAAACTCTGTCCAGAAATTAGTTTTACCAAAACAGCGTCACTGCCTATTTAAATAAATCAATTTTGAGCATGTTAAAAAAAATTTTTATTGCAGTAGCATCATCCATCCATCCATTTTCTGAACCACTTAATCCTCAAGGGGTCGCGGGGGGGCTGGTGCCTATCTCCAACTGTCAACGGGCGAGAGGCGGGGTACACGCTGGACAGGTCGCCAGTCCATCACAGCAGTAGCATAATTTCACTGGGAAAAAAAACAACAACTGTTGATGCATTCAATCATTAATTTCCCCCAACAAAACACTAGTGCCACCATTATTGTCATTTACTTTTTTCAGGTAATGAGAGAGTCTAGTAACTTTTAGTTAGTTATCCTTGATGTCGGGTTTCCCTGGGGCATAAATGTCATGTGACAAAGAGGCTCATTTGTAGACACTGGAAGAGAACCCATCTGGATCTTGCCAGCACCTGCAGAAAGTAGGTCAAATAAATCTCAAAAGGTCACTGTCAGGGAACTGCAGAAGTATCACACCCCAACTATTTATCAACTGGTTATTTGAAAAAAATAAATTTTATTTCTTACCATCACTTGTGATAGACTGAGGATCTGTCCAGGGTGGACTCCATCCCTTCTGCAACCTTGCAAGGGTAAGGGGATATAGGAAATGGATGGATGGAAGGATGGATGGATGGATGAATCCTTGGAAGTCCTACCATCACAAATATGTGGACGAGAGTAAGAGAAAGCTGCTCAGTGGCAGGTAACAGATGGATAAGTGACAATTTACACTGTGAAGCACAGTTTAGGATCTGTGATGCTGCAGGTTTTTCTCTTTCAGAGACCTTTGGAACCTTGTTAGAACGTAAATGATACGTTTTTGAAATCCCAGGGGAATGTAGATAAATATTTGGTGGGTTTTTGTCAGAAACATAAAATTAGATCATCACTGGTTTCAGCAAAATAAATGGCCAAAACAACACAGAATATTTTGAAACCACACAAACATCTAGCTTCTTCCACAGCCACCGCAGTCAACACACACAAACCCTGTGGAAAAGCAGTGGGCTGAGCGGAAGAGGAGAGAGCATATGAGTGACACCTCAACGTTTCCTGCTCTTACAGAGTGTTTCCCACCTCATTGTGCAGCCTATTGCAAAAATTGAGAAATGTTTTGGGGCACAATTTACTCTGATAAGCATACAATAGAAGCACACATACTCACCACACAGGTTCCATTCATAGAAGACTATTTGTATTTTTGGCCTGAGCCAAAACCTCACCTTATCTTTTTTATCCATGCATTTGTCTCCAGCAGATTAGACTACTGTAACGGCCTGCTCACTGGCCTCTCTAAACGAGCTGTTAGACAGCTGCAGTACATCCAGAACGCTGCTGCTCGAGTCCTGACAAGAACCAGGAAATACGACCATATTAGTCCAGTGCTCCGGTCTCTGCACTGGCTTCCTGTCGCTCAAAGAATAGAATTTAAAACAGCTCTGCTGTGGGATGAGTTCTGAGATGTACATCTCTGACATGTTAGAGACATATAAACCATCTCGGGCCCTGAGAACTTCAGGGAGGTGTCTCCTGGTGGTTCCCAGAGTCAACAATAAACACGGTGAGGCTGCATTTCAGTTTCAGGCAGCTAAAATATGGAACAGTCTTCATGAGGATGTGAGACAAGCCTCAACTCCAACAATGTTTAAATCCAGGCTGAAAACATTTCTTTTTACCCATGCATTTGACAATTGAAAGTATTTTTATCTGCACTCTTGCTTTTTATTGTAATTCATTAATTTTTAAGTTGATGGGTTTTTTTTCTGTTTATCTGTTTTCTTAATGTATGCAACCATGAAACATTTTGAATTGCCTTGTGTATGAATTGTGCTCTACAAATAAACTTGCCTTGCCTTGCCTTCTTCATATCTCAAAAAGGCTAAAACTTCTTTGTGTTAGTTATTTTTTATTTTAGGAGTCAGAATACAAAGTTGTATCTTTCTTCTATATTTTCACCTTCTGAATGTTGAATTTCCTTGCACAGTAAAGTATAAGGTACATCAAAAAAAGTTTTTCCCCAAATATCTTCGTCACTTACCAACATTTTACTGTTTGCATCTTGAAGATGTTTTAGGTAAACCTGAGATGGGCCTTTCTGCTCTTGTCAGTCACTGTTGATTCAAGATTATTTAAACATAACACATAACAAAAAAAAAAAAGAAACCATACATTATAGTGGCATTGTAAAAAGAAGTTAAAAAAAAGCAGCAGTCCAGACTAGAATTAGGTTTCAGTAATTAATGTTTAAATGCAGCTCTTAACAGATGTGGTTTATCCTTGATTTAAAGGGATTATACATAAATTCAACCAAATTTCTTCCTCATACATGTTCCAGCAATGCCCTGGTCAGTAGAAGGAGCCCTGGCCTTTTCTCAGTTGCCTCAATATGCCTGTAAACTCACTAGAAGAGCGACTGCCTCAGGTCGAATAAGCAGATCTTTCCAGGGGCAAAGTAATGCGTAACGGCGTTGTGCGCATTCACACTCAGGTGTAGCGTTTGCTATCTCCATCATAATCGTAGGGGTAACTGAAGGATGGATTCAGCTGAGCATAAGAAGAGAGCGGCTTCAAACACCAGCGAAACTCCAGCCCAGACCCCAACTAAACATACACAACAGTAATATTTCTTACCTCAGCTCAAGTCGTGCCTTCATATCTGTCAGTTGTCCAGGACAGGGCTGACTCAGCCGCTCACAGCATGTCTTGCCTCATGCACGAGCTTACCGTTCAGGCTGCAGTTAAGTGTTTGGCCTGAGGGCACAAAACTTTGTACTTCACATAGTCCCTTTAAACAAACTCACTGTTTAAACAGTTTCACAATTTTCTGGAGGTTTGTTCCAAATTAGAGGAGCATAATAACTAATTACTGCTTCTCCACATTTGTTTCCGACTCAAAAAGCTTTAGAAATTATTTTGTAACTTTTTTTCAGATTGATATGTATAAATTATTTTGTGATCTGTTCTTGGACTTGCTTTTTGAGATCTTGTATACTAGTCAACCTAAAAATGTGATTTAGTATTATTTATTGATTTACCAGGGGTTATTATTAGGAATGCACAGATACCAGTATCAGGGCCGCTACCGTTCTAATGTACTGTATCGGTTTCGATTAAAGTTAACTGATACATAAAATGTGTAAACTCTGTAATGATTTAACAGAAGAAGAAAAAAAATCTTCAAATTTTAGTTTTGTGGTGATTTTCATCAATATTCTATTTTTTATCTAATTCACCATCATTTGTTGTAACAAGCAAAGAAAATAAAACATGTCTTCCATTTCATTGCATTTTTTTGTGTGGTACAAGTACCGGCATTTTTAATTGGTATTTGCAAGCATTCTGATAAAAGTATCTGTATTGTTTGAAAAAAGTGGTATTTTTGCATCCCTATTTTTGCATCCCTATTTATTATCAGGGTTTTTTAGATTGTAAAATTAGATTGACCGTTAAATGTTTGTGTGAGACAACAAAGCAAAAATAGAAGAAATCTCAAAGAAGCAATATATTTTATGCAGTCATACAATGGCCTGTTACCATCTTTTACTAACCTACTGCTCTGCCTCTTCTCTTTTGTTTTCTGTCTTTGATCTGTTGGTCAGTTAAGATTAAAAGACACTTTATAAATGTTAAAACCACCGGATGTAAATCCGATTAGCTCCCTCTCTGTTGCTCTTTGTCTAGCAGTCTTTTGTCCTCCCTGCCTCTTTGACACAAGCACTTCCCCTGCCTGAACTTCTTTATCTCATCCCTTTTCCACGATCCCTAAAGAAACAGTTTCCTCTTTACGTTACTTTTCCATGACTTCCTCCAGCTCCTCTCTTTCATTCTGTTTTTGTAACTCTCTGTCCCAGCGAACCAGTTCATAATGTTCTTAGCTCTTTTCCACACGTTTGCTGCAATCATTTCGTCCTTCGTCATTCTGTTTCATTAAATCCATCCCTATCAGACTGTTCCCACCTTATCTACAAGTTCTCATCCTGCTGCATTCCTTCCTCCACCCTGTTTTCCACCTCATCCTTCTCTCTCTCTCTCTCTGTCCTCATCAGAGTTTCTCTAGGAGCAGCGAGTGGTCAGATTGCCGGCAGGCATCAACTGCAGAGGACACAGTGCCGCAGGCTGTGTGTTTTTGTGTGTATATGTGAGGCTGATTGGCACAGAGCCCTGACCAGCCTCCTGTGGTGAAACTCACTTCTTTCTCCTTTCCTTTCCTGCCCGCTCTGACCCTCGTAGACACACTCACAGATTGCCCGATGGGTAGAAAGAAGGGCCAGTAAGGCATGCTGAGGCAAGCCCCTAAATGTATTTATAAATTATTTACAAAAAGAATTGACTCAGAAAGCTGAAGCTGTTGTGAAGTCTGTTCTCCAGGTTTAATAACCTGATTTAAATTCCTGACAGGTAGCTTCATAAATAAAGATATAGTTGACACTGAATGATATAAGCCAACACTCATCGGTATTGGTATTCATTTTATTCCGTTTTTTTGGGGGGGTTTCTGTGGAAGAAATATGAAAACAACAAAACCTTAAGAGCAGGTGTCCAGCGTTGCATTTGAGAGTGGGGGGCAAACAAACTCTGAAATAGATCAGTTTTCTGTTGAATTTTTACATATGCAGTCATTGGGGAGTGACAGTGGGGAGGCTGTTTTATGTGCTTCATGCCAAAGTGCATAGCATTTCATCCCACTCCAAAATGTTGATGATTTTGTGCATTTTAATTAACTATTGGACAGCAGAACAAGGGACCCACTCAGGTTTTCAGTCATGCAAGAATCACCGCTATTAAAAATCCTCCTAATGCAGGTCCTGAAGATTTCGTATAAATATAGATTTTTGGCCGTTAATCGAACTTTTAAGGAGGTACAGATCAGGAAGTGCCATGGATACCTAAGGGGATGTTGAAAACAAAATATATTCAACAGATTATATTTATTTTTTTTATAGAATGAAGGATGCAGAAATTGTAAATATAAGGTCATTAAACTAAATTGACAAGTAGTTTAGTTTAGTAAAATAAATTTAGAGGAGCTGATGAAAAATATATGTATGGCAAACTGTAAAATAAAAAGTCTACAGAATTGAACAGAATTAAAAAGTGAATAGAAAAATAAACATAATTTTTTTTTTTTTTTTTAAACCTTGGACATATGCATGTAACAAGTCCTTTTAAAAACAGGTATATGTAAAGCGAAAAGTTGTCTTTGTGACATCCAGTAGGCCATAAGATGAACTACAAAAATGCCTTTAAAAAATACATCCCTACCAACCTATGGCCTCTATGAACTGTTTGCCTCATGAAATAAATACACACTTCATACTTTCCAACCTTGAGACCTCCGAATTATGGAGACTTTCACAAGCGCAGGAAGGGTAAAAAATAGAAAATACATTATAATTATTAAGAATACTTGAATCTTAGAGTATTTATTAATTTGATAAAATAACAGTCCACAGTAAGTTAATAAATTAAACAGTCCCTCCACTTTTTGGTAAAAAACCTTTTGTGTAAAAAGGTTACAATATTTTTTATATGCTTTCATATCACATTTTCACAAATTCCTTAGCAAAAAATAATTTGACCTTAAATTGTAATTTTAGCATGACGACTGCTCAGATTTGGTCCCCACTACAAGAACACCTCTGCTTTTATTTGGGTGCTACAGTCCCATCCTGGGCCCTTTTATTCCCTCTTTATGAACCTCCTGGTTACGCCCCTGTTCAGCAGCGCTGAGGAGTTGAGGAGGTAAGGAATAATCACTATTAATCAGTCTAAAAACTCGTAGGAGTCTCTGTGTCAGGAGAGAGTGAGAAAGTATTTTTTCTTAATTTGGTCGCAGCACAAACTAAGAAAGCAATGAGTCTGTTGATTTTGACACTAACGTTGGTTTTTGCCAGCCCAAATGCAAAGACTTCTGAAAACTTGCTGCTGCGCCGTGCGTCACTGATTGTTTTCCTCATAGACACAAGAATCACGTAGGTGACCTTTTTTTGATTCAAAATGGTAACTTTTGCCAAACGTGATAGATTTTTATGTCCGGAATGAAGAAACTGTTCACGTATTTATAACGTAACATGTTTTATTCTCAATCCCTCTCACATTAGAAACAGGGAGTGTACATGATATGCACACTGTCAAATATCGTGAGAAATTCTGGAGAATGGTGGCTCAGATTTTTTGAAGGGGCACTGAAATTCGGGAGTCTTCCGGGAAAATCAGGAGGGTTTGCAAGTATGCGCTTACTTAGTTCAAAAGTAAAAGTTCTCCTTTTAAAATAGGGCAGTTTTTTTTTTTTGAGACTGGTCACCCACAGCCCTCAGGTGGCGCTGATCTGCATTCTAGCTCCACAGGAGAAGAAGAGTCGAGCAGAGCCTATATATACAACCCGCCGCCAGTTATTCTTCCTTCTTCAAAGCAGCTTTCGGCCGGGCACGCTATGGGGAGACGAAAGCAACTACCTTCTTTCATTGGCGAAGGAGAGCACGAGTTTCTGGGAGAACCTCGCTCCAAGGAGCTCAGAGACTGCCGATATCAAGTGAATCTTAAACACTGATAAATGAACACATTGTTTTATCCTCAAAGCCAAACGAAACCTTCAGTTTAACCAGTGTTTTAAAAGACTTTCCCGAGAAAGAATTATTTTAAATCCTGCAATTTGAGTTACTCAATCGAACAAGAGCTTAATTTTCTTTGTTTCGGAGTCACACAAATTTCCCGGCACCAGGGCAATTTAGCTGGGCGGGCACTGGCTTATTTAGGGGGGGACACAGTTTTATTTAGCCCCTTCACGTTTTTATCTCTGCAGTGTGTTAAGTCTTTCCAGGTCAAAACGGCCTTTCTCGACACTCTTTCTATACATCAATTAAAGGCTGAGTTTCTTTTAGAGCCGGGCTGTCAGAGGTAGCTTCAGGAGTTTTTCTGAACGATCGGTCAGTTCTAGATCATTGATCAGCAAGTTTCTTTTCATACTCCAGAAGGAGGCGCGGACGAGCCACTGACATGCTGAGTCTGCTTGTGTACGTGACGGTATGATCAAGTTGCTCAACGTGGGTGTGTTACTGGTGCAGCATGTAAGCTGTAAGTTGCATTATAACTACTCACCGGCGCGCTTAATTCTGCTGTAAACTATTTGGACATTGTTTACTAGCTGCTACCAGATGTCAGCTGCTGAACTCTAGTTTGAAAGAAAGCCCACCAAACCTCACAGGGCGTCACCTCAGCACCAGAAAGTCTGAGATATTAAAAGTAAAAATCCTAAACCCATCGGAGTTACACAAATTTCCAAGCTGCCAGGTTGAGATTCAACAACATCGTAGCTCTGCTCCTGATAAAAATTATGTATGCCAGTCACTGATATGAATCATACCTTTAGACACAGTATAAGCTTTTGTCAAATAGCATGAAAGCATGAAATAAAAACTTACAGATTGAAGACGAGTTCCAAAACAGCCATCTCAAACAAAGCCGTATTTTTACATCCACAATGATCCTGTTAATGTCCTCCATTTAAATAGTTAGACCACAACAAGTTCTATGTACGAAATCCAACATCCTCTGCTGCTCAATACCTTCATAACTCCCTTCTGTGTCTGGATCTCTCAGTAACTTTCATCAGAACTACCGTTAGCATGCAGGTTAGCCACGCAGCGCTTCTTCTTATTCTTATTCTTTGAGTTTATAAACGGCCTGCTAACAAAAAATTGGTGCACTACCACCACCAACTGGTATAGATTGTGTACAACAGTCAGCGATTGGCCTGATTATATCAGCTTTCCAAGGCAGGCAGAGCTGTTTCTGTGGGCAGGCACTGCCCCCAAATGCCCGCCCATGGTGCCGGGACGGTTCATATCGAGATCAATTTTAAACAAACATTTCTTGATCTGAAGAATGTTTTAATTTTCCTTACATTGTTTTACTGGTTGACACATAAATCAATGTAACTAATTATTTTAAACTAATTACAATTAGTAAATGAATTAAGCCTTCATTCCAGCATCTGCAAATCAAGCCTTGGTCCTTAAAGCATCCAGATTCCTCCAAAACCATAACATCAGAATTCCCGGTCTCTATTTTTATTGCATATGTATCAATTTGTGTTCTTTTATTTTAACTTATTTGTTTATTTTGATCAGTAGTGTTGTAGTTATTAGCTTGAGTGATTAAATGTTTGTCTTTTTTCTTCTTTTGTGAATACACTTTTGTATTTGGAAAGTTACTGCTTGTCATTTATTCTGCACACATCCATATGGCAAAGTTCCATATTCAATACTCATTACCAATTCATTCCGTCATGTTCTTTTTCACCTCAGCCCCAGCTGGGCAGGTGATAAACTATTAGAGACTATATATATATCTGTGTGCGCTCGTGTTACGTGGCGCACACGGCTGCACTGCGCTGCTACCAGCATCTGTTTGTGCATTACAGAGGAAACTCTGCAGGGCGTTCTCTGTCCGTACAGTGCCTCTCTCACCGGTTATGTGAGGCGATTTCAAAAGCTTTTATATTCTCTGTGCTCGATCCTCCAGATAAGCTCAGAACTCATCCCACGACAGGGATTTCATCCTCCACAGCTCTGCATGGAGGGATTACGGTGTATGACATCTACGATGCACTTTCCTGGTCATCCTCGTGTTAATGTATTTATTTCTATCTGAGAGACATTTACGCATTCTCCATGACTCATTCTCTTATCGGTGTTCTGACAATATGATGGTTTTTTTTTCCTGATAACTTAAACTTATGCAGTCAGTCAATATTCATACTTAAAATCCATCTGAGGGAAATTGTCACTGTTCTCAGGTCAAATATTTATGTTCAATTAAAATGCGATTAATTTCGATTAATTAATTACAAAGCCTCTAATTATTTAGATAAAAAATTTTAATCGAATCCCGGCCCTAATATATATATATATTGGTAAACAGCCATTAGCAATCCTAGCCAAATAGCAGCATTTCTTTTAAAAAACCCAACACTAGTTTGTATTGACCGTTGTGACAAAGTACTAACTTGACTGCTACATAACTGTTTTAGACCAATGCCCTGGCAGAGATGTGGATAGAGCAGCAATTGTAATAGGAATATCTCTAACTGCCTTAAATTATTGAGCGTGTAACCTTGATTTAAATAGACTCAGTGTTTCAGCAGTTTTGCAACTTTCCAAAGTTTGTTCTGGAGGAGCAAAAATACTGAATTCTGCTTCTCCGTGTATGTTTCTGATTCTGGCGATGCAGAGTAGACAGGAACAAGAAGACCTGAGTGGGCTGGTAGGTTGACTCAGGACCGACAACAGATCTTACATTTTGAAGCAAAGCCAATCTGTGATTTATCAACTAATACAGTTATTTTAAAGTCTGTTCTGAGGCAGTGGAAGAACTTCAGTACTTTAGAAAAGCAAGAAAACTGCTAGTCCCAAAGATTTATAGATCTGTAGATACAAGATACCATGAAATGTTATTGTCACAGACATATGGCTATGAGTGTAAAACTGAAGCGAAATTGTGTCTTTTCCACAGAACACAACCAGCCTTATTCATCAGGTTGTTGAGCCCTTTTAAATCTCTGGCTCTGGCTTCTACCCCAACAGATGATGGTTGAAGAGATTAACCTCTTCACAACAGCTTTATAGAAGATCTGCAGCATCCTGCAAACCTTGGAGGACCTAAGCTTCCCCCAGAAGTCCAGTCTGCTCTGTCCTTTCTTCTAGACACTTCACTGCTCCGTCTCCAGGCCAGTCTGTTGTCCAGGTGAACACTGAGGTTTTTATATCTCAGTGTGGTCTGCAACGTCACCATTGGAAATCCACCTCCAGCTCCTTGGTTCTCTCCATGTTAATTACTGCAATGTAATGAATGAACGTGAATAAAATAATCATGTGCAGATCATTTTGTTCAGTTTATTATTAACACTTGTGGACTTTAAGAGCACCCGTGGAAGTGATCACCCTTTGGCCTTTTTATGAGCAATGTTTACACCAGTCTAGGTCCTTGCACAATCCAAATAAATGTCTAAATCTATCAATCAAAAAGCAAATTTACAGTGATACTGCAGCTTAATGTGTTAACATAGGGACACACCGTCAGTTATGCTGTTCATGTCCATAATCTATACCGCTTATCCTTGAAGGGTCGTAGGGAGGCTGGTGCAGAGGCGGGGTGCTCCCTGGTCAGGTCATCAGTCCATCGCAGGGCAAGACTGAGACACTATGCACGCACACACTCACACCAAAGGGCAATTTAGAGAGACCAATTAGCTTCACAGTAATGATTTTGGACTGTGGGAAGAGAGCAGAATACCCAGAGAGAACAGACTTATGCAAACTCCAAGCAGAAAGATCCCAGGAGATTCGAACCCAGGACCTTCTTGCTGCAAGGCAACAGTGCTATCAACTGTGCAGCCCTCTGTCCTTGGATGCCCCATCTAACTGTGTGCAGTTAAAGTGAGACCAAAGGGCTCAGGCTAAAAGGCAAGGAAATTGCATTTGTATAGCACACTTTCAACACAAGGCAATTCAAGGTGCTTTACACAATTAAAATAAGAAAAGAGAGCATTGATCACCTTGAAGATTAAAATACAAGAAAGTATTTGCAATAAAATAATAATCAAGACAATAATTTGTATGCAAATTAAAAACAAGTAAGTAAAAAGCAATAATAAAACAACAGTGTTTCGCACCCTTGGATCAAGCTGTTGCTGAACTGGAGGGTTTCTTCAGTGACAGACTGCCGCAGTACACAAAAGAATGTAATCGCAGATCCTTACTCCTAGCAGCTGTAAGACTTTACAACCATCACCGCTCCCAACAAACTCAATCAGTGTTTGCATCCATGAAGTTGCCACATTTTTTTCTAATTCTTGTAA
The DNA here is from genome assembly GCA_028564705.1 of Apricaphanius iberus. Classification (NCBI taxonomy): domain Eukaryota; kingdom Metazoa; phylum Chordata; class Actinopteri; order Cyprinodontiformes; family Aphaniidae; genus Apricaphanius; species Apricaphanius iberus. The sequence goes on from JAPXFQ010001546.1 coordinate 48,594, forward strand.
ACACACCGTTCTTGTTTTTATGCAAAAATTCACAATATCTAGATGACCTAAATTATCTTACCAAGTTGCATATTTCTTTTAAACAAAGTATCATATGTTTAATAACTGTACAGTATTTTTTCTCATATTGTAAAATTGCCCCCACTATATAGTTTCATAATTCCTATTATTTGCTTTTGAAAGTTTTCTAACCTTAGTTTGAATATTATTTACCTATTCGACTCTAACTTGCTGCCCTTACACCTGAATTACCCCAATGTGGGAAGGATATTTCTATTCTGTTCTGTTCTATTCTATTCATCATTTCGTAACGTAAAATCGTACCTGATCGTCTCTTAGCAGTATCGTTAATCCAGTCAGAAGCCCCTGTTTCTTTTCTTGTGGTCTGTCGCAGCCAAACCACATTGTGGGGGCAAAATTTTCCTCTGCGGGTGCTTGATGACAAAGTGAAAGAAGGAAGAATACAGGCTTTTTAGTCATTGCTTATAAATTTAAATGCCACATTCATCTCAGTCCTTCGTCTGTTGGTAACTAATGAAAAACAATCCACTAAATGCAGGACTGACTCCATTTAACTCTGGGTGCATTTAGAAATGGCACCGATTAAAACCCGAGCTCAGTCTGATTAAAGATGCATCTGCAAACGGTGCAACAACTATTCACGTTAGTATGATTATGGAAGCAGACATAAAAGAATGTTAGCTGGACATCTGCTATCTTTCTGGAAACACAATCAAACCTGCAAAAGCATACCAGGAATAAGGTGGATATATTTCGTTCATATGATTCTTCTAATACATTTTAATGTTTATGTTTATGTTTATGTTAACAGCGAACAGAAACCGAGGTACCAAAATGGGTAAAAAATATATTCTCTTTATTCAAGACAAAATAGAGAACAGCCCCATTTGGCCTTCTTGAAGAACTAGCACATAGGACTCAGCAGAACTTATTATACATGTGGTTATTTAAAGTTTTGTTCATCCACAGATTCTTATTTCTACCATCTCTTAGTAACATCATTTTACTCTGAATCAGCCACATTACATTTGTAAACTTTATAGTTTTCCTTCTGAGGTGCTTTAACTTCACTGACATCTCCTGTGTCGCACTTCTACATAACAAATTCTTAAAAAACAATAGATGTAAAGATGACTGAAAGATCTGCGCAAACTGCAAATTAGGTGCACCGCCCTTGACAAGTGTATTAAAATGAGTTTGAGTTCAGATTTTCTCCTCAGCATGGAGCTAATAAATTATCTGAAAGAGCTTTCGAGCGGTTTGCCTTTTATCAGTCCTCTGACAGATGTTGCACAGCCGTGTCATACTTTCCAAGTCGGGGGGCGACTAGCGTGTGGCCGCTGGCCTCCACATGCTCATGTCAGCTCTCCGAATCCTTCGAGACAAATCTTAAAATGTGAAGATTTAAATGTAACCTTTTTCCACGTTTATCCCCTTTTGGTGTGTCTGGGACTGCTTTACGAAGTATAGGCAACAGTTGAGCTTTTTCACAAACACAAACTTCAAGATGTTTTATGGGAATTTTATGTGAAAGACCAACAAAGTGCTTAACTGTGAATTGGAAATGATACATGGTTTACAAAGTGTTTTACGAACAAAAATATGAACCGTAGCATTCACATGTTTTCAGCCCCCTTTACTTTGATACCTCATAATAAAATCTAGAGCAACTAACTGCCTTAAGACGTCATTTAATTAGTAAATAGTTTTATCATGCGAGTGATTGAATATCAGCATAGGATGGGTTTTTAATATTATTGTAACACAAAGAAAGAATTGTTAAAAGAAAGTCATAAGTGTTGTTTGCTGTAAAGGACACAGCAAACATGAGGAAGAAGGACCCCTAGTCAGATCAGGTACGATATTTAAGATTTTTTACTGTGTGTAAAATTGGAAACCCAAAAGCTGCAATATGCATCATTTTCCTTCCACCTCATGATTGTTCTCTAGTTTTACTCATCATAAGGCACCATATCCACTTGATTTATATATGTGTAGGAAGACAACTAGTCTCCTTTCCCCAGGCGTGATGCAGTTGAAGGCCAGCGTTCGGTCGCTCCACTCTGACACTTGGATGGCAGTTCTTGTGTGGTTCCAGCCAATGAGCTCACCCCCCTCTTGAAAATAACATTGGTGACCTCACCGTTTTTGGCCCAACGGTGTCTCCCACCCAGGAGAGGAGCTGGAGGTAGCCAGAAAAGCACAAAGAATGGAAAGCAAGTAGGGAGAACTGTTTTTCTTCTTTTTTTTCTCAAGGTAATAAGGTTGGTTAATAGGCGAAAGGAGCCTAGGTTAAAATAGAGTTTTTCTGTCCTTAAAAAGCACTTTCCAATTTTTCTGGTTTTGTGTCTAGACGAACAAGGCTTGCCTCTCTTCTGATTTTCCTCTCGAGGTCGTCAGCTGACGTAGCAGCTGTCGCTCATGCTACAGGCTGACGTTGACCTTTTGAACCTTTTAAAGCTGACCTCTGCTGGAGCACCGCCTCCTCCTTCTCCTCATGTTCAGTTTAACAGTCCCAAACCTCATCTGCGCCACCTGACACTCAGCCAAGGGGGACGTAAAAACATGCAAACACATAAAAACCTTACAAACATACACACCATACAAAAAAAGAAAATACTTTATGTTTTCCAAAAATTAAATGACTACTTAAACCTTTATTAGTTTAAATTGTCAGAAACAGCTAACTAAAGAAAGAAACTAAGTAATTATTGTATTAATTAGTGTCAGCCATGGCTCAGTGGTGCTGTGGGCATTGTTGTCACATTCAATCAGCCTTTCAATGTGTTAAAATGAAAAACGTGTTGATCTCCAAGTTTCTTGTCACCTTTATAAATTCACAACCATTTAAAAAAAGAGCAGAATATATATGCGCATTTCACAAATTCTGCTTAATAAACTCTTTATGTGGAACTAATCAGCCTCTTCATTGTGAATGAATAGCCAGTATTTCTTTAAGTGTCGATAAAAACATCCCTTAGATATTTCTGTACATATTGACATGACGACATCATGCAGTCGCAGCAGATTTGTTGGCTTCATGGCCATGATAAAGCTCCTGCCAGCAGCGATTAATTGGATTCAAGTGTGTTAAGTCTGGCGACTACTGGAGGACATTGAACTCAAGCTTCGAGTTCAGGAGACCAGTTGAGATCATTTCAGCTGTGTGACATGATGCATAATAACATACGGCCTAAAGGGAAGGACCTGGTCAGCAACAATACTGGCCACCCCCCCAGCCCATCTGGCATCAACAATCGAGCAACGCTCACCGTTACTTGGATCCTTATTCTTCCCCATTCAGACGAGCAGTGTGAACTTAAAGAAGTTGTCTCCACGTTATTCAGGAAGCTGCTGTCATGTGATTGACTGGGTCACAATTTGTGTTAACAAGCAACTAAACCGATGTACAGTGAGTTTCCCTGTGTAGCATCCATCCCACCATTATCTTTCGCTCAATTTGGGATAGAGAGACACAGTCCATCCATCGTGTCCTGGTTATTCCTCTTGGTCCCCTAACCCCAAGGTGGAATGTCACTGGAACATCTCACCAGGAAGGCCTCCAGGGATCATCTTAGCCACCTCAACTGGCTCCTTTCAACTTGGAGAAGCAATGTGTCTACTCTGAGCCCTTCCCAGTTGACTTCATTATTTAAAATCTATTTATTTACTGGCTGCACATTTACTCATTGGGTGCATTCCTTGTCCTGCAGGGAACAACCAAGCAACATCTTACCATCTCAAAAGCATAGCTGGGAATAAATGATTTGTTTATTGCCAGAGTTGGCGTCTACACTTGACCAACAAAGAGCTTCCAGCTCCAGAGCTGGCAGGTAAAGTCAATCTTTGCATTTTGTTTAACTGATGGTTAGCATCCAGATTTCTACCACCATAATTTCAACACATGAACATCAAAATCTGGAATTGAGGAAAAGCTGCAATGTGTTTCAAGACACAAAATGCTGACTGTGCGTTTCTTAAACAAATTGCTCATGGGTGCTGTCTGGAGTTGGTGCCTGCTGATTCTATTTTTGGCCTTATGTCAAGCACTTGAGCCTGCATCTGCAGGATTTGTATTCTACCAAGCTGCAATCCCTTTTAATAGAATGTCTTTTTTCAATAATTCAAAACTCCTTTGATAAAACCAGCAATACCCCAAAATTGCAAACATCCATTCACAGTTTTGAGGGAGCATCTGTAAAAAAGCCCAACAAAAACCGTCCACATTTACGTGGCGTGACGGGTTGGTAGCAAGCGATTGGGCCGAGCCCGCAGAACTGTACATGAGCAGAACGAGGAGGCCGGATGCTCGGACAAGCGAGCGGGTGTGAAGCAAAGGGCCACATGAACAGGAGGGTGAGGAAACGGGATGGCAGGCATTCAGCGGGGGAGCTTTAGAAACGCAGGTGTCTTAATTGTCCTCCAATAAAGCCTCGGCAAGTGGGGAAACCTGTGAATGAGTTGCTGTAACAAAAAAGGGGGGGTGAATGAGATGCACGTCAATAAATGAATGAGTGAATGAATAAGCAAACGAGTGCCTGGAAATGCAAGGGCTCAGTGGGAAGGTGGGCGGTGGAAATAGCGGGGAATAGAAATTATGGAAAGGGGGGTGGGGGAGAGGCAAGTGGACGAAGTTTTGAAGGAGAAGCTTGAAAAATTGTAAAGAGATGACGAAGCAGAGATGTTGGGAAGTAACGAAAGAGATAAAGGAGCGGGACGGGGACCAGGAAAGAGGTGGTGGTGGTGGGGCGTTTAGTCAGGCCTGTCTCAGACAATGTGACATGGCACACGCTATTAATTCTGGCTCAGTGGAGAGACCCTGCCTCGCCATCTGCTCAGGGTCAGGGGCATTGGCTGGGGTCGGCGTCACATCCACCCCCACCAACACCACCCGCCTACTCACACACACACAGAAACTCCCCCCCCTCAACCCCCACAAAGCCAACTTAACCCCCCCCCGCCCTTCCACCCTCGCCTGACAGACACCCGGCCAGGCCCGCGCGCATTTCCATAAAACAATTGCAGGCCAACCTGCTCCCGTGTCGGCTGGGTGGGGTCAAGAGGGGAGAGTGGAACGCCGGCGAGCTTTCCTTAACAATGGCCCGTCAGATGAAAAAGGCCCTTGGTGAACTTGATATACATTACAAAAGAGGCAACACCACGGTAGTCCCCGGGCTCAGTCTTCGTCAGCTTGCGGTTAGATTTGATGCTTGGCGTTCCTTTTTTGGTTCTTTTTTTTAAGTTGCAGTTTGTGCATATGCCCCTGCCCCCACCCACTCCTCCATCTCTTTTCCTCTTTACCCCCTTAAAATTACATTCACACACGTGCGCGTGGCAGCCTGCTGCCGCTACTGATGCTGCTTTGTGGTGGTTCATTCATCACACCCAGCTTGACAATACAAAAGATCAGCAAATTTTGTAGTCAGCATAGAATCAGAATTTTAATAAATCTCATCTGACAATATTATACCAAAGAAAATTACTCTTCTTTTAACTGTAAAAGAAGCATGTGACTGACAGCACGATTTAATTTGACCAATCATATTTTATTTCTGCTGGGTTTGTGAACTTATGATTGGAAAACTGAATTTACTACAGAACAAATCTTAGGAGCAATGCTGACATACTGTCTGAAAACAAAAAGTATCATAAATGCGTTTCAGTTGGATTCTATTCAGTAGCCTATTGATTTTCAAAAAAAATGGCTAAATCAACACATTCTTCCTAAAGAGACTAATAATTTTTTTGTGTGTAATTTCTTCATACAGTCAGTTGCTAAATCTACAGAAATCAATATTTGTTAACATTTGGGTAAATCACCAAAGCTGTGATATCAGCATATGGCAAAACATTTAAAAAATCTGTTTTTAAAGTATTTATTACTATTATACAAAATAGCCATGTGAAATAGATCCAAGAGCTCCATCCTAATTTCGGTCTTTTAAAGTTAAACATTCTTGTATTTTTTCAATTAGGATCAAATGAAAAAAAAAATGAAACAGGGGAGGCCAGGTTAGCCATATTACTGAGATTGCTTCAATGGATTTTCCAGGGGATCACAACAAACCCAGAAGAACATTTATAGCATTGGAGGCCTCACTTGTCTCAGTTAAAATCAGTGTTCGCGATTCAACAGGAATAAAAAAAGATCCCAGGTAAAATTGCTTTCAAGGGAGGATTCCGTCCCAGCACCACTGCAGGCGTAAAGGAACACCAATAGGCATCTTATATTTACCAAAGGCTGCTCAATGGTCCCCAAGAGTTTAGGTAAAATAGTCTGTGGACTGTAGTGTGATGGTCTGGGACTGCTTGGTTTCTTCAGGAGCTGCTGAACCTGTTGTAAATAACGTAACCATGATTTTTTTCATATATGCATGCCTTAGCTGATGAAATTACAATCCCAACCAGCTATTAAGGTGCAATTTATTTTCCAAAATGCAACCCAGGTTGGTTTCAACAGTTATATTATGACCTAAAAAGTGTTTTTTGGATATAATTCAATTATATTTGTTTTACTTGTTCAATTTAGGCAGAGAAAATGTTACCTTACATCTTTGTGTACCTATGCTTCAGCTCAAACAACAGTACTTTCTCTAGATAAAGCCTGATGCCTGTGTCTCCATTTTTATCTCGTGAGGTCAATCCAAACATGTTCATTGCGTTCAACCACAAACAAATTGGTATTAGAGTAGGTTTGGTTTCAGTATTGACTGTATTGCTTCCCACTGCTTTTTTCCAGCTTAAAAGAAACCTTATTCCTTTTTCTGACATCCTCATTAGGGGTTTATGTGGATGGCCAAAGAGTCCATGTCATTCCTGAGCCACCTCCCCGCCAATAGCTAAATCCTTTAATCTGCTCTCAGACACGTCTAGAGGGCAAAACAAACAAATAGGACCCAACCCCCCCCCCACCTCCCATCTACAGCCATACACATACAGATCCCAACGCCCCCTGCCCTGAGGCCACATCATGGAACACGGCATCGCCAAGAGGAGAGGGTGACAGCAGCCTTCCTCATGTTAATGAGGCTTGCATGAGAGGGCAAGGTTACCGATGTACACCATCATCCTCAAGGTTTGCTGAAACTCAGTGTGCTCATCCTATACTTTGAGCCAGCTACGAGTAATGTTCCTGACAAACTACCTAACTATTGTATGTACTAAACTAACAAACTAAAATATATTTCCCGTAACATATAATTTGCCCAGATTTGTAACATGATAGAAAAGCTCCAGCTTTATATGCATTTGTTTAATTTCATTAAAATATTCAGCATGTCTGTCCTTAGGTCTTTCTGAAGATACATGTTCAGACCTGAGGCGATAATACTGATTAGAGGCTGATGAAACACAGAAACTCTCCTACTTGTTATCTTCATCCATCAATCCATCCAGATTTCAGTCTAACTGTCCATCCATCATTATTGCATGCATTTTTTTGGTGAATAAGAATTTTTCTAATTTTTTTTCAACTCACAAATCATGACATTGGAATAGATTTTCAAAATTGTAAGAATATGCTTGCAAGCTAGTTGCATACCAGTGATATGAATGAAAGTATAGTATGGTTTTCAAGATGCAGTGTCCTCTTCCTATTTACCATATTTTTGTTTGTTAGGGTAATTCGAGATTACAAATTGATAGAAACCACTTTGGGGATCATCAGGAATGACCTTCCATCCATTCAGGACTTTTACAGGTCTACGGTCAGGAAAGGTGTAGTCCACATCTTTTCAGAACCACACAAATTTTTTAGATTTTTGCTTTCAGGTCAATGCTTGTATATATATATATATATATATATATATATATATAGTTTGACAGAATAAATTCTTCACGAGTATTGAACATGGAACTTTGCCATATGTATGTGTGCATAATAAATGACAAACAGTGACTTTCCAAATACAAAAGTTTATTTTCATTCAATTATTCATTATTATAATATCTATGGATATGCTATACAGGTTTATGTTTTTCCATAAATCCAGCAATGAACATATGTAACAGGAAGACCATTAAAAAGAAGACCAACAGAGGATGAACATTGCGGTGTGGATGATTTGGTGCTTGTGCAGGGTTTGGCAGAACACGGTTGTGATGATATTGGTGTTGGTGGGAGGATTGGTGATTGTGGGGGGTCAGACAGTACCAGGAGAAGATGCTTTAAATGCATGCGATTATGCATAGCTGACGTTGACAGATCTTTGATACCACTGCCTCTGGTGATTTGACTTGTGCAAATAGATACCACTTAGGTTTTATTTTATATTTACAGCACTGACTGTAAAATGCTTCCACATAGAACTTGAGCAAGTTTTTTTGGCAGGTGGAGGACCAAGAAATGATTCAGCGACAGCCACACTCTTTTTTATTTGGTTAGCTAAATATGTGTGGGGGAGTTTCAGCTAAGTTAACAAATGATGGGAGCCTTGTTTTAACTTTTTTAACCAAACCTATCGTTGCTCTGACAACAGCCTGTTGTCTAAATTACAAACAGAGCTACGTAAAACGAACATGAGAGCATCCAACTGACGTTAATACTAATGCACCGTAATGGAATAATCTCCTTATCAAACCCCGCCTCTGGAAAGTTATAAACCGTCTCTGGAAGCCAATTAAGTTACAAAAATCTATTCAACAATAAAAGCCACCTAGGTAAGTTTTTTCACTTCTTTATCCCATCTCTGTTGCTTTGTGGATCAGCTATGTCAGTCATCTCTTTTACCCTCCCATCCTCGACTCCTGTGTCACTTACTCACACACCCGGGATCCGTGCACTGGGGTCTCATGAGGAAACGCAGATTTTTGAAATAATTTCTCTTTTGCTCCGAATAAAAATACTTTTTTCAAGTAGTTGTTTGAAATAAGTATTCGCTAAAAAACATGTTGTTTGTGCTTTTTTTCGAATACCATAATCGGGTTTGGCTCCACCTCTATACCTGATGCCCATGGGGAGCCTACGTCTCCTCCCCCTTCAGGTCGGTCCATGGGTCACCTGGCCAAAGAAATAATGAATGGAAGTCAATTGAGCAATAAAAGTTGCTTTCTGGTCCGCTTTGTCTTACGTCTAGACTCACACATATGTTGTACCTCAGTTTAAATGATAACTAATAATGTGCGTATTGACTGTCTTTGTGATTTAGGATTTACTGGATTGTAAAAATTAGCAATTAATATGCCTAGAAATCAGAAGTCAGAAGTCACATATACTATGTCAGGGTGCTAATGCTAGCTAGCACTTAAAACACTCACCGAAACCTTGTAGAGCTTCTCCTGCATGCTGGCTCTCACTCTACTGACTATTTCTCAAACAGCATAGCTGCTACTTTCCACATTGCCAAATTAATTGTGGTTTTCTCTGCGTTTAATGCTCTGTCCTTCGTCCTGGAGGCTACCGGCCTTTGTCTCTTTCTTATTCCTGAGTTGTAGTCTGTTGAGGGTTTTTACACAAAACCTAAAGTAACTTTCGCTATAGGCCAAAATCTGTGTTTTCTCTGCATCAAAATGTGTCTTTACACTCCATGGACATAAAATGTTCGATCCATGGCGCATTTCAAATGGGATCAGAAAATAACTAATTTTTTTAGACAGTAGACCGATAGACCAGAAGGAAAAGGGCGTGAATTTGGCTCCCCATACCTAAATAACACGAAAATGCCAAACAAAGTTCTCCAAGCCTACAGAGATACACAAAAGACAACGAAGCCAGATCAATAAACAGGCTACTCGCAACTCAACCTCGAAAGTGTATGCTCAGTGGCAAGGTAATAGCAGGAGAGTAGACCCACCAAGGCTGGAAACTAAAAGGTACTGGAAGATCATATAGGAAAAGAAGGCAGCACATAACAGCAGTGCTCCATGGCTGGTGTCACTGAGAAAGGAGAACAGCAAACTGCTTAAAAAGAATCCAGTTACCATCACAGTGGTAGACATCCAAGAAGAGTCTCAGGTATGAAAAACTGGACAGCTCCAGGCCCTAACATGATCCATGCCTACTAGCTAAAGAAACCCCCACAGCATTCATTGAATGCTGGCACCACAAATTAAACAGCTGCTAAGAGATGGGACTTGCCCAGAATGGCAAACCGAACGTCAAATGATCTTGATCTTGATCCTGAAGCATTCCACCAAAGTTGCATTCCCATCCAACTATCAGCCAATAACCTGCCTCTATACAACATGAAAGCTCATGTCAGGCACCATTGAGGCTAAAATAGGTGGGCACATGGATCAATACATGAGCAAAGCACAGACAGAGATTTGGTAGAGATACCAGAGGAGCTAAACACTAGCTCCTGGTTGACAACAGTTTGCCAAGACTTCAAGTCTGGAACATAACAACCTGTGCACTGCCTGGATTGGTTAAAAGAAAGCTTACAACTCAATGCCACACACATGGATTACTGAATGCTTGTACAATTGTACTTAATTTGCAGAACCATGCCTGAGGCCAATGGCAAGCCAGTTGCATAAGTGTTCATTGAATGTGGCATATACCAAGGTGATGCTCTGTCCCCACTGCGGTTCTGCATAGGAATAAAACCCACCAAGCCAAATAATCAACAAGATTGGCTATGGATACTGCCTCAGTCACCTCCTCTACATAGATGGCATTAAGCTCTATGCCGAGAGCATGGTGATCCATAACACCAGGATCTACAGCAATGACAGTGGGATGTCATTGGGGCTTGACAAATGTAGTAGGATGGTCACAAAGCAAGGCAAAGTAATCCAGAATGAAGGGATCTCACTCCCAGAGGGAACAATAGCAGGCATTGAGGACAGTTAGAAGTACCTGGGGACACCACAGGCAAATGGCAACTTCGAACAGGCAACTAGGGAACAAGCCGACGAGCCAAGTACCTTCAATGAGTGAGGCAAGTCCTTAGAAGCAAGCTCAATGGCAAGAACAAGTCCAGGGAAATAAACAACTTTGCCCTGCCAGTGATCAGATACACTGTGTGAATAATAATGTTGTTAAAGGATCAGATACAGACCATAGATGTTAAGACATGAACGCTCCTCACCATCCATGGCGGGTTCCATCCCAAATCCAGCACCCTGAGACTGTATGCAACCCTTAAGGAAGAATGCTGAGGACTAATGAGCGTGAGAGCCCCTATCCTGGTTTAAACAGCTCCATGAGCACATCACATCGGGCGACTGTGGCTCAGTGGTAGAGTAGTTGGCTTGCAGCTTCCTCCAGTCACATGTCGATGTGCCCCTAGGCAAGGCACTTAACCCCCAAATTCTACATTGTCCTACCGAGCCATGTTGGGTGTCGGTGTATGAATGCGAATGTGGCTTCAATGTAAAGCGCTTTGAGTGGTCAGTAAGACTAGAAAAGCGCTATTTAAGTGCAGCCCATTTACCATTTACCATCAAGGACCAGGCTTCAACATGACATACTCAGTGAAGGCTGAGACAATGATGAATGGGTAAGTGCCGGAGGAGGAGGAACCATCATGGGAAGACAAGCCCCTACATGGGATGTACCATCAAGAATAACTGAAGTGGCTGATCTCAAAAATCCTACCTGGCTAGACAGTGCTGGCCTACAGGAAACCAGAGTCACTCATCCTGGCAGCACAGGAATAGGCTCTGAACACCAGAGCGATAGCGGCCCAGATCTACCACACTAGACAAGACCCAAGGTGTAGGCTGTGCAAAGAGTTATCTGAGACAATCCAGCACATAACAGAAGGGTGTAAGATCCTGGCAGGGAAAGCATACATGGATCGGCATAACTACGTGGCAGTCCATACTCCCTACTAGAGGATGACACGGGAATCAATTGTCGCTCCCGTCCTGTCCCGATCCCAAAAAAATACTCCCGTGACATCCTGATCACGTGACAGCCCCACCAAAAAAATCTTGTCCCGAAAAAATCCAGAGAGAAAGACTCCCGTCCCGACCCGTATCCTGTAGATTAGTAATTTACCTCCTATGGCGCTCGCTCCCCCCGCCCCCTTTAAACCATAGCGTAGTATCAAAGATCATCTATTTAGCTTTATCTTTAACCATATCCTGCATTCTTGTTGTTTTGCCACCTCACCACGTCATGAATGGACTCTATTCGTCTGACTACCAAACTATTAGGATACACGCATTTTCAGTCGGATATCATATGCTTACCAGTTTATTCAGGTAGTGTAGCAACAACGTAGCAGTTTCAGTTTAGGTGCGTGCATTGTAGTAGACCCGATGGAATTGCATTTCGCAGCGGAGTTAATAACCACACACATTGGCACCGCATCACAGCCTCATTTCTTAAAGCTAATTCCCTGATATCTGACAAGATAAATGTAAAAAAAAAAAAAATTTTATTATAATTTCCGGTTTCCCGTCCGGTCCCGTGGATTATTTCCTGTCCTGTCCAAATTACGTTACCAACAGTGAAATTGAATCCCGTCCCGTGGGAATCCTGCAGGAATCACGTGACCCATTGGAATCCCGAAAAATTCTCACCATCTACTCCCTACAGATGTTTCTGGACTGGAAACCCCAAGGTCAAACACCTCCAAAGGTGGTGGAGAATAACCAAGCGAAAATCCTGTGGGACTTCCAGATACAGACGGACATGACTGTAATGGCGAACCAACTGGACATTGTGGTGGTTGATAAAGAGCAGAAGAAAGCCGTTGTGGAGGATGTGGCAATAACAATTGATGGTAAAATCAAGAAGAAGGAACATGAAAAACTTGAGAAATTCCGAGGGCTCAGAGAGGAGCTGGAGAAGGTTCATACCTGTGGTAATCAGAGCACTTGGGGCAGTGACCCCCAAACTATATGAATGGCTTCAGCAGATCGGTGGAAGAACCTCTGACATCTCAGACTAGAAAAACACCGTACTTGGAACAGCAAAGATACTACGGAGGACGCTCAAGCTCCCAGGCCTCTGGATTAGAAACCGCCCGCGGAGGGCAACAGTTTTTTTTATTTTTTAAATATGCAATCTAAATGTCCTTGTTTTGAGCAAAGTGGAACTGAAATCAATTTCCTTGTTTTTGCAAAAACTTTACAATTGATTTTGATTTTCAATTAGAACATTTCATTGTGGCTCATATATGTTTGGGGTTGTTATGGCAGTTGAATATGAAAACCAACCTATGTCTCACGTCTTTTGCACTTTTCTTCCATTATTGCTCTGTAGTCACCACTATTGTTCTCCTTTAATCTCAAAACTTTCTTGTCTCTTCTGAACAAATGCATCCCACATCATGATTGTGCCACCACCATATTTCACCGTGGGGATGTTTCTTTCAGCATTTGTCTTTGATCACTTTTCCATGATGACTAGATTAAATAAAATAATGAGCAATAGTTTTGATCTCAAGTCAGACAGTTAACATGCTCTCCTTGCTCAGCCTGTCAGTTTAAGTTGACAGCCATGTCTTCGTAGATTTGTAGTTGTGCCTTAATTTTTTCATATTTGGATGTCCAATGTTTTCAGTATTGCTTTAAACTTCTGCTCAACCTTTTCCCTGAAATGTCTGCTTTCATCCTTGATCTTCATGTTGCTATTTTTGCGTTGATGTTGTCTAAACCTCCAATGGCTTCACAGAGTATTTAGAGTAGAAAAGGTACTCTTAAAGGCAAATGTTTGCACTGATTTATATTCAGGGGTAGGAGAAAATTTGAAACCCCTGTATAATTTACTTTTTGTTGGTCTATCTGGCTGTCATGTGAAACAATTTTAAAAAGTTCAAGGGGCATTAAAAACTTTTGCAAGACGCCACACTGTCAAGAGTAAATCAAACATTATTCTGTCCACTAGCTGTTCATTTAACTTAATTTAGACCAAAGCTACCCTACACAGCTTTAATTACAGACTAGCAGTGTCCATCCAGCCAAAAGTGTGGCTTAAATATCCCATCAATCTGTGTTGTGCGTGTGAGTGAGTGCGGATGTCCACTATCTGCTATGTGGGTGTGGAAACATCACAAACACATGCAGGGCCTCCCTCTGTTCCCTCCTGGAGCGGCGGTCTGGCTGCCAGGAACGGAACAGAGGGTCAGGGATATGCTCACCCCTCCTGTCGTCCCCCCCCCCACCTCCCAAATCCTAATCACCAGTCCCTCTTCCTGCCCCTCGCGGACCCCAGCCTCCCTGGTCTCTATCGGCCCACAGACAGATAGCCCATGAGGAGGAGCGGGGATGGGGTCGCGGGAGGTCATGGCCTCAGCGGCGCAGCCACTTGGCCAGAGAGTATTTGTGTGAGTGTTTGTGAGCTCCATGTGTGGGCGTCTGTGTGTGTATCTAAAACCCTATCAGCTTTTCTCCTTTTCTGTGTCAAAGTGTTTTACATCTTTAATTTTTTTTATCGGGCAAGCACTGCAAAATGTATTCGTGTTGTGCGAGGACACATTTGTGTGCACGTGTGTTCGTGTGTGCGTGTTCTTGCTGAGACAGACAGCGAGAGAACGATTGAAAGAGTGTGTGTGTGGGCGTTAAAGAGGCAAAGGTCAAGGTTTGAGAGGTTCACTTGGCTGAGGCTTTTTCCCTCTAAACCCCCAGCAGCCAAATATGCTGTGGTTACTAAAGTGAGGCTGTCTGTTTGAACACAATCTCCAAAAGCAAATGCAATAGCAAAATGTTTGTACAAAATAAAGTACATAAATATGCAATCATTTCATGTGGTGCAAGTTCATGGGTGAAGCAAAAGGAGGAAAACTGATAGCAAAGCCTAAATATTGGTTTAATGATCACAAAGAGGGATTTTTCGTTTTCATTTTACCGAAGCAATTTGTTGGAGAAACAAATATGGATTCTTTTTGTGGTTTAGGGATAAGTGGACCAAAGCACTCTCTGCCCACAAATAACTACCCATCAATCTTTTTGCCATTGTATAATACAGCCTGTCACTAACTCTTGTAACAACAAAAAAACAAAAAAAACAAAGCGCATTGCATTGTGATCTTATGAGGTAGCATCTGCTATCAGCCTTTGGTTTCAAACATCTCATATGACTTAGACAGGCAGGCCAAGCTAAACGAGTTACGCTCTTAGTTTACCAAACGTAAATATCCCAGCAGGGTTTATACAAGGTGGGAAGCTTTACTTTAGCTGGAAAGGACATTTGTTATGACATTTTTTGACCTCATGCCTGATTAGTCAATCAACGATATGAATTTTAAAAATGTTTGGCCGTGTTTTTTTGTTTTTTTTCTCCTATGGCTTCAGGCCTGAATAATCACCACGTTCCAGCTTTGAGGCTCATTAGATGATGTTTCATCCACAGTCTGACTAAAAAAACCCAAAACAAACTGTATTGAGGTTAGAAGATTCTTTACATATATATCCCTGCAAATCATGAGTTGGCTTCACGAATAAGTTAAAAGCTTAAACAATACACACTGAGTCAGATTTTCTATGGTGGGACATGGGATGTCACTTACAGTATCATGGATATATCGTTTAGCATCAAACATCCAAGTACAGTTAGCCTCACATAAGGATGATGGCTTTAGGACAGTAAAGCACAATATTTCCCTCTGCAATGTAGAAGTTTGCTGGAGAAAAAGCAAATGACGCTGCAGAGATTAACTATGTACATTTTTTGTTGGTTTGGTTTTCGCTGTCTAGTGCAAAGTTTCTGGTTTAGTGTGAATTATATACTTAGGATCTAAAACCTTTTAACCTTGAATGCTTTGCTGTTGGATTTCTCTCCATCTAACTTAGCGACCTGGCTAACTATAACATTACTTGCCATGGATCACACACATTATTTGCAGGGACTTGCCTTCTCCATAGTAAATGTTGGACTTGACCTAAATGAAACGCTTCTCATTTTACTACGTTCATAATTTGCATGCATTTATACTGACTACAAACGCAAATAATTTTAGTAATATTAATGGGTAGGGACAGACATGCCAGGACAGATAGGCAGTAATTGTAATGCTTATCTTGATCATGAATGTCTGAATGTCTTTTATCATATTCAGACGTTTTATTTATCAAAACATTAAATTCTACATGATGCTTAACAAGAAAATTGCACCACTGCCTGTAACATGGCTTTTGAGATAGCATTACCAATACGTTGTTCGTTGTTGATTTGATTGTGGTTTGTGTTGTTATAAGAGCAATATTTGTGTTTGTGGAGCTTTGACTGGAGTTATATTCACCCTCAGCTGTACAATCTATTGCTGAAAAAAAAAGGACAGCAAAAGAGCTTTAACTAGTTTTACCAACATTTTTATCATTATCACAATAGACACAACACAATATTGTGATAACTCCTTCTCGGCTATCGCTACTTTCCAGTTTCGGATTGTAGGCCATGAAAAGGATTTAAGGTGACTGTAAACTGTTGGTGCATGATGTGTTTCAGTTACATAAAAGCTGCATTTTTCGTCAAAAACCACAACTTTGGGATTTCTCTTCACTTTAGATGTCACATGTTTTTCTTCCAGGAAACAATTTTTATGAAGGCGTCAGTTTTCTCTCTTTCTTTCTGTCTTTTCTCTTTTAGCTTTCCATAAAATAACACGTTTGACATATTTTCAGAGCCCTGCTTTTTGAATCACAGCACAATGCCCCGAGGCAGATGCTAATTTAAAAAGATTGGCGAGCAGACACAAAGCCAAGTCAGCCCAGGCTGGGGCTCGTATAACTTTTTATGGAAGCGCTTCTCTCTAGTGAAAACAGGAATGAAATGTGCAGGATTGGTCAAAAAGTGCTTCGGTTGCAGAGAAGAAGGTCTGGCTCTTTATTTTTTGGATTAATCCATGCTTGTTTTTGCCCTAATTATAACATAACATTGTTAGATTTATGATTCATGTGTTTGTGCCATGCTTGTGTAAATATGTCATCCAACTGTGTTTATGATACAAATAGAAAAGCAGCTCAGCCCCCAGATTCTAATCACTTATTCTTGGTCCCATTGCAGAAACTTCCTGTAGAGTTAATCAAAATCCACCTGTAACGTTTTGAGTTCTGTTGCTAACTAAAAGACAGACAAATAAACCCTGGTGAAAACGTAACCTCCTTGGCTGAGGTAAGTAAGTAAATGAAATACAGTCTGTGGATTAATTGCTCCTTTGTACTGATTGAGAAGGCTGCTAAAGGTATTCATCACCCATGAACATGCATTTCGCACCCAGCTGCTTCAATTAATTCAACTGGATATTTTGTGTGATAGAAAAACAAAAGATGGTACCTAATTGTGAAGAATATATGGTTTTCCAATTTTTTGATTCACAAATCACGATGCTGCCACCACCATGATTCACGGTGCGAATACTGTATTGTGGGCAGAGATAGAGTACTCAAGTCTTGGACTTGAGTCACTTTTTAGAGACTTGTGACTTGACTTGCCTACTGTTGGAGTTAGCATGTAGCCAATGCTAATGTTAGCTTGTTATATGAGATCTGACTACTGGACAGATTTAATAACTTCACAAAACTTTTGGTAAGTGTAGAGGTAAAATATTGATTCTTTGTTGTGTTAAAATGTAATTGAGGTATATTATGTTGTACATGTAACTGTTTTAGCCCTGTTGACACCTGACCTTTGGAGCTATGCAGCTCCTTCAGAGGGCCTCTTGGCCGCTTCTTGATAAATGCTCTTTCTGTCTGGCCTCTCAGTTTAGATGGGTAGCCATGTCTTGGTAGGATTCCTAATTTGCTGTTCTTTAGTTAAATTTTAGAGTTGCACTGCTTTAGAATAATTAAGTGAACACTGCTGGCAGCTGGTTAAAGTGAGTTTTTAATTAAGGGTAACAGAGAGAAGGCGGCTAAATGCAAATGGAGACCACTCTTTGAAATCACTTTGAATCCTCGTAAAATAGTTTTTTCTTCCACTTCACAATTACGTATCACTTTGCATGGTCTGTCATGAAATCCAAATAAAACACATGGGTTTGTGGTTGTAACATGACAAAATGTGAAACGCTGTGAGTATTTTTCCGAGGCGCTGTCTTAGACAAACTGCAGATCATTGAGGCTTTCATTTAAAGCCTTGAGCCCTGGATTCCAAATGCAGATGCTTTCGATGCATTGTGGGACAAGACTGTCATGTTCAGACAGTGTCAAACAGCGTGCTTGAGCAGTTCTCACTTCACATGCGATTTGGCAGCCTGAACTCGTCGTGAACCGCTGAAGTCCAGGAAAGGGGAAACGTCTCTTTCCTCATGCCTCCTGTTCGTCTCTCTTTCAAAAGAGCACGCTTGCAAAACAGGCAGCTTCAGCTCCCCTGATAGTCTGCAAACTTATCACCCGGTCATTTTTTTTGTCTTTTTTTCACTCTGTTTTTGGATGTATTTGGGAAGTAATTGCAATGACAGTCATATGATCAGAGCAGGAAGCTTTGATAAGCAAAGGCACCACCCTCTCAGACTCCTCTTCATTTGTCAGGCTTTCTGCTCTCGTCCACCCCTGGGATTTCCCTTGAGGCCGGGAAAGCGAGACAGATGCCATACAGAAGTATAGAGAGACAGGAAGGGACGTCCCTCTCTGCTATGAACTCAGACTCACACACCTGGTAACTTGACTTCTTTTTACACTTGAAGTCCCCTGTGTCGCCACACGGCCTTTTCAAAGAACTCTCATGAATTGAAAGGGGAAGTTTTCTGTCCGTAAATGGATGCCGTGCCAAACTTTGACTTCCAGTCACCGTCTGGAGGGACTGGGCCCATCTTTCACATCAACATTTGTCAGCTCGCCTGTTCTCTTACCAGCCTTACACTTGACCTAGTGTCTCCAGTCCCCGCTGCCTGTCTTGTCTGGACATGGCCTCTGCTTGTTTTGGGAACTTTCACCTTCCCCCTGGATGTATCAAATGACTTGAGTCTGAAGAGCTGCTAACAGTCAAACTCAACATGCACCTCCTATAATTGGTTTGCTCTAGTCTTTGTTTAAAATTTGCACCAGTCAAACATACTGATAAAACCAATTTCTTCCTATGTTCCCAATAAAGCTTAATGAGATGAAGTGGGTCTGTGAAGTGTCATTGTTTAACCAAACTGGCTGAAATATATTCAAAGGCAGCCCAGATTGGGGTGATGTACCAGTTAGTGAAAGGCACTTCCACATGGGGAAGAGGATTTTTCGTTCTTTTGTCTCAGTCTTTCCTTCATTTTGAGCCGCAAGCTTAAGCAGTCAAGTGAGTGGATTTATAGACCTGAGGCTTATGGCTTAGAGATGATTGCTTGCGTTGGCTCTGCCTCTGTGAAAATCAATGGTTTTTTGCTTCAAACAAGAAAGTCAGATTAGAGTGATAAAAAAAAAAATTTAAAGTGAGGCACTGAGGAAAATGGCGGAGGGGGGATCAGGTTGGTCTCTTCTAATTGGTTTGTGTTTTACGAGAACCAAAAACAATGCGTTTGCGTTTTCAAGTTGTAAAATGATCAGCGCGTGTTCTCTAAAAGTAAAAAACAAGACCAGCTCCTTCTGCTTTTGTATTTTGCTCCGAGTTTCATCGAAAAGCAGTTGCACTTGTGTTGCCGCCTCCCGTTTCTTTTTCTAAAAAAAAAAAGAAAAACTGTGTTCAGCTGCAAAACATTTGGGGAAAGTTTATGCGTCCCTGTTCGGCTCTAAGTGTATCTGGAGGCTCTCTGCAGACTATATTAAAAAAAAGAGGTGGAAAGGAAAAGTGGTTGAGGGCAGGATGAGGTCCTCGTCTCTGCGTCTTCAACGCCCCGGGCTGCTTTCCAGGCACGCTCTCTGCAGCTCCTTTCTGTCCTTTTTTGTGTTCCTCCCCTCTTGGCAGGACAGAATTGTGCTGTAAAAATGAGTTATGCACATGAAAAGTCTAAAAATGTGCAGACTTATACCACGTAAACCTATTAAGAATCTGATTCCACGCTGGCACCGTGGCACTGCAAATGTTTGTTTTTACTCTTGATTTATATTTTGCTTTTCAAACCAATAAAATGTGGAAAGAAGGCAGACTTAAATTAAATAATTGTAAACAACTAATAATAAGTAGATGTTGACAACCAGAAATGCCAGAGTCTATAATCCATTAAATACCAGTATTTGATAGAAAGAAAAAATGAAAATTGTCTTCATTATATTGTAAATTCCCAATATTTCACAGATTTTTTTGTTTTATTGATACTTGCCTGTACTACACCAATTAGATTAAGTTGATTTTAAGACCGAGATTAAATCAGACCAAGCTTTTCCTGTTTTACGTCAGTTAATTTTCTAACTGTCAGGATGATAAGAAAGTCATTTTTTTATAGATTCTGTCCATTAACATCCTTCAAATTCAGAGATTTACACAATTTTTGTTTTTTTGTCTGGAAGAACTGCATTTTATACTCAATTAGTTTGAAAATATGGCTATTCATCCAGAAGCTTTGCTGCATGGGTGTCAAGGTAAGCCCACTTAAAACGACTTTTCCTTTTTCCTTGAAATGCCTCATTACACAAACTGTCAGCATTGAAAATCATGAATCAGACAGAAATATGCTGACTAATTCATGTTTAGCTTAACTCAAAGCAAAAAATGTTGAACTGTTTCCTGTTTCCACTCACATTATGTCATTGATTTAAAAAAAAAGCAGGGGAGAGAAATGAAACTGAGGTCATAAAGCATCTTAACAAACCGTGCATTCATCATATTTTAAAAAATAACTGCATATTCAGTTCTAGCCCAATAGTTACACTGAATAAAAAAGACACATCTTTTTTTCTCCTCAATGATATGTTTAACATTATATAAGACTAAACTTGCACCAATCCTTCTCCTTCAAACAACATGATGCTGCTACCAACTGTACTTCACAGGTGGTTTGGTGTTCACAGCCCCTTTTTACTCCAAATGTAACAATGGTCAGAATATTTGAACAGAATATGTCTCCAATAGGTATGTGTATTGGCAAAAATCTGGTATACAATAGGTATCACAATACAGGGGGGGGGCAGGGACAGTAGACTGGGACAGTAGACTGTTGGGTGATTACTTCACTGTAAAATTCTTATATATATTTACATACGGTTGCTTTAATTACTAAATGTTTTTTTTTTCTTTTAGTGAGGATCTGTTTTAATTTTCATACTTTTATCATGTATTTGGATTCTTTACCACTTAATCATGTAAAGCGCCTTAAATTGCCTTGTGTTGAAAGCGTGCTATATAAATAACATTTCCTTGCCTCGCCCTTGCCTTTTTACCTATGTAATTGCATGTCAGTTTATTAGATTTTGTCAAATCCCCTTTTTCCAGCACATCATGAATCCCTTCACATTGATTATTTGCGATTAACAATGCTATACTTGAAAGTAAGAAGGCCCACATCTGGATCTTTTTCTTTAGGAAAGGTCATTTTCTGATTCGGAGTTCCAGCCAGAGGTTTCATTAACATCACGGCCAAGTACGTGCTTGGAGACTGACTCAGTGGCTTCAAAGTGCATTCAAAAAACATACTATGTTTCATCAGTTTGTCCTACATTGGTGTTGTGTTGGTCTTCAACTTACCTCACTCACTAATTACCTTTTTTCCAACCAAAGCATCTGCAAGACAGCCCCGTTTTTCTAAAGATATATCTCACTCACACTTACAACTAAAGACAACACTATCTTCCCACTGTTCTTCAACTTCAACGATTTATAATGCAGATCAGTTTGCTAAATTGCTTTGCTCAAAGCATGCTTAGATTAAGCTAGATATGACTTGTTGATCATCCAAATATGAGCATATTACTGTGCCCTTTCAGCTAATTGAGTACAAATCTTCATAAAAATAAACCTTCCTTTGAATGGCATATATTATGGTAAGTTGTGTTTCAGCAGCTTTCTGTGCAGCAGTTCTCTGAGGATATTGAGCTGCACAACAGGTCACATGACATAGAGAGCCAGAAAACTGAAACAGCGCATATAATCTCTCTTTTACTATGAAAACAAAAGCCTGCAAATCATTCTGCTCAGTGACCCCCGGTTTCTGTGGTTTCTTTTAAAAACCACTTAAAACGTATATTTTTAGATTAGCTTTTTCTTAATTTCTTCTGGGTTTTTTTAAACGTTGTTGACTCATGTGAATGTCTTCATAGTTTTATATCTTAAAAATTGCTCTATAAATAAAGTTTTACTTATTTAGTTAACACAGGAAAAAGAGTCCCATTTTCCCTGGGTAAACAAAAAATTGCGCACATTCTACAATACGGTTTTGCATTTAAACAGGCTGATGTTAACAAATGGCTGATGACACCTACTGTAGCTGCATGAATCTGTGAAGGACGCAGCAGCGAAACAAAATCAAGGACATTACAGCTACAGGTACCTAGATGCCTCGATTCAATACCTAGAATTGGATCAGGACATCCTTACCTAGAGGTGAATGACCTTAAACTGACTCGGTATCCTGTAGAACCTGTATATGCATCAAATTAATGAAAAAAGAGCCTTATGTTTTGTTGAATACTTATTTATTTATGCATTTTTGACACGTCTTTGGTTGTGGTTAGATTTATGAAATATTTGTTGTATCTATTCCCCTCCTTTCATTTTAATGAAGAGATCCATCATTATTTTAGGATTTGTTTACTTGTATGATTGTGCCACTTTTAGCAGGAAGATTAAAGTTGGCTATTTGTCTTATATTGCAATGAATGACTTCTACTCCAACTTAAAAAAAAAAAAGATTGTTAAGGATTTACAGATTCTCTGGCCTGCGTATTCAAACAAAATCTACAGCGAATAACTTCACAGGTGCATTTTAATAAGACAGCAGTTATACAAACAATTTAATTCGATTTTTTTTTAAATGTATTTTATCTGGACCAACAAACACGTCACACATTCAACAACTAACAAAAAGACAACCTTTGATGACATCAGTGTGTTCCCACAGGCTTCCTTTTTTTGAAGTCTCAAAATATCTAACCAGAAGTCACTTTTAGGTGAACAAAGATGGCAAACAAATTTAAATGAAGACCGTGGACCTACATGGAGGTTTTACGACTCGCCGACCCCTCCCAGATAAACAAGAATTGCCTGACTTGTTTGTCTTAGGATGATGTAACACACTAACTTTTAGGAATGGAGACACACACAGAGGAAGGCGTATAACATCTCTGTCACCTTTCCAACCTTGATTCTTCTAAATAATGGGCTCCCTTGTACTTTTAGTTGAGGTTTGGTGTAGAGGGTGGTCATGGGACTCCCCACTGTGATGGCGATGCACTAATCTGCCTTGTATGCCCCCCTTCACATGTGTTCACACCATTGTTTCCACAGTCTAAACAGGGAGCACAATGTTACCCAAGGGAATAGTAAATGGGCTTTGTAGAAATCCCTCCATTAATTTCCAGTCTTACTTAGAGTCACTAGTCTAACGTTGCATTTCAGACCAGTTTAGATTTCCTTTTTCATTTTTGGTGCAGGACAAAATGCAGAAAATGGAAATATAGAGAAATGTATAGAGAGTAGCGCATGTTTGCATTTCACACATGACCTGATTCTATTTACTGTCTCTGCAAAAGATGTATGTTGGGTTTTTGCTGGCTCAGCTCAGTTGTCGGGAAGCATTTTCAAAGGTTTTTATTTTCAAAGTCAGAGAAGTGCGGCTGAGACTGGAGTGGGTGGCAAAAAGTTGCCTCAGGTTGTTGCAGGAGTGGTGGGAGGGATTTTATCCAGGTCATGAGACCTATTTTGTTACAGCAGATGAATAAAAAAAAGAAAAGGTAAGAAGTTACTGCAAAACAAATTGAAGAAAAAAATATTGTTGCAATGTTGTACTTTTTTTGCAGTGTGCTTAAAAATTGAAAACACGAGGAAAACAGAAGACCTAAGGGGAACCTTGTGCTTCAGCTGATCATTTGCTGTAATACTTTATGTCAGGTTAATTTAGTCTGATATAATTGACTGTGTGAATGAACTCATATCTGTCTACTTCAGTTAGGAAGACTTCAGTAGGAAAATTTAAACTTCTTCAAGAACAAGAGAGGCTCATTTCTCTTAGGATTACCAGTAGCGTAATAGAAATACTTGCCAAGAGTGACAGAAAGTTTTTTTCATTTTTACTTTTCACTTATTTTATTATGAAATAATACATGTCTAGCAACGTTCTTGTGTTATAATGCTTCAATAACCACAGTAATAATTATTCCTTTACCCTTGTAAATATACAAAACATAGTCACCCTTTTTCGATTTCAGAAGGATCATATTGTGTCAGCGTTATGATACTGTGAGAACTCATAGTTTAGAGTAAAATAATATCCCTTTATGGTTTTATCAACACGATAACAATCTTTCGTGACTAGACAAGATCCATATAAGAAAATAAAGCGGCCTGGGAGCGTTTTTCTCCCCATCAAACCGACCAGTGCTGTAATTTATTACTCGGTACACACGTGGGAATAGTATTACAGCGCCACAAGATAAACAACTGCTCTTCAATGCATATCTCGCGAGAAGAAAGAGCCCCTTCAGTGCTCACCTATTGTGAGAGTTTTCCAAATCTCGCGGCACTTGTGAAGTTTCCCACGCCTATTGTTGTGGCGTCTCTGCCCTTTTGGCTCTCTCTCTTTCTCTTTCTCTCTCTCTCCAGTGTGTTGCTGCTATCCGCCGCCTCCCTCTCCTCGCCCACCCCTTTTTCTCTCCGTCTCCGTCATCCCTACACCTCCAGTCTGCTTCTGTTGTCTCGGCGGATTGTTGGGCTGTCGGAGAGAGAAGGGATATCGCGAGTATTGGAGTTTTGGTGAGAGTTTGTGGAAGATGGCGCCTGTTGTGACAGGGTGAGTCTGAAGAATCGGGGCTGGTGGTGGGGAACTGAATTAAGCCGAAAGCAACTTATTTGGGATGAAGCTGCTCGTGTTTATCACCATACTGTGTTGCTTGTGTGTTGTAAAATGTTTTTCTTTGTGTGTGAGTTGGGTGTTTAGTAAGTCTGCTGCATGTGTTCTTGTGAGGGTGTTTCTCCCCCCCCTTTGAGCAGTTATCGGTACTTGCCTGAGCTGACTGTTGTTGCTGCGGTGTTTGGTGAGCTAGCCCCCCGCTCAGCGTCACTTCACCCCCGGTGGTCTTTTCTGCCAGACAACGGAGAGCTGTTAGCAGGCTTCCTAGCCCGTGGGGCTAAACACAGCCGCTAAACGCGTTTTTGATGAACAATTCAGCACTAGTATCCAACCTCGCTTCTGTTGGAGTTTAACGGGGAAAGCAAATTTTCAGCGCTTGTATTTGTTGTTGAAACGTGCTCAGCAGCTAGCCGGGCGACACGGTTAGGAACTGGTTAGCTGTCCGATAATGGACGCTAGCTGAAACACGTTGCTGCTTTGTGATCTATATCCTCTTAGTGGTGTTTTCAAAACCAATTTTTGTTTGTTTTTACGCAGTAAAATATTGTTAGATTTGCATAGCCTTTTTGGCTTGGTAGATATTGAATAAGGCGTACTCTCAATCAGTTGTCTTTTTAAGTTTCAATTGAAAGTAAAAAATTTTAAACGGTACTCTTGAGGTTTTAATATCTACCCCATGGTATTTGTTTTTGCATAACCCTTAAATAAATAGCTTACGGACAAATGTGGCTTATTATAAAAGTTGTATTACGCTTCTTCTGTAAAATACTGGTGGAGTATCTGCATTTATGCAACGGATTTCTGAGAGTCAAGGTTGTTTTTCTTCTGCTGTCTATACTGCTTACACAAAATACACAGATTCAGCTAAGGATTATTTAGGGTCCTATAAGAGCATCTCATTTCTTGTAAATGTTTTTCTAGCAACGTTTCTCAATACGTTGTCAACCTGAATATACAAATGAATCTGAAGGATTATTTAAAAAATGATACCAGGAACATTTATGAGGTTAAAAAACGTGTTGATATAGCTTTTAATATGCTTGAGTTCTGGGATAGTTTATATTGTGCTTGCTTTCTTGTTCAAATACAACATAGTTATGTCCTGAAAATAAACTGTGAAGTATACCAAAACAGTTGGCTTTAGGTATGGCTATTTGAAAGCCCTTATCTAACAGGCTAATGATAAATAATACAGTTTTGTTGACCAAGGCTTAAGCAGTAAGCCTCAGTTACTTCGATACATCTTTAACGGGACTAAAAAATGGTAATAATGAATGATATTTAGGGTATGTTTACCTTGACAACAGGGACTCTAGGAAACTTGAACCTGCGGTGGCAAATAAAAATATGTTTTTGAGCGACGGCCAGTAGCATGAATCCCTGTGAGCGATTTAAAATACAAACAGTTGCCGGCTTGATAAGGGGACTATAACTGCAGTGACAAAATTTACGGCAATACAGAAACACGTCCTGTTTCCCCTGCTTCATATAGAATGAACTAGATGTAAGGGCTTCATAAACCATTGAGAAATATGTTTTAGACATTTTGTCCTTATCGTCAAGGTAAAACCATTTTCTCACTTATTGATACTTTATTTTTGAAACCAACACACCTCCGAAGGTGCTAGAAATAAAAGTGAAGGTTTCAAAGGGTAGCGAGTTAGTCAACCTTTCTTTTACACATAAAAAAAAGAAAATTTGCTGTTTGGGGATAGCTTCACCAAAAGCACTCAAAAGTTCCCCTTTAGAATGAGACGAAGGAAAAAAGGGACACTAAGGACTTAAATACGCCTACTCACGTATATGCGTGTTTATCATGGCTGCCTCGCGCTGGTTGAAGCGATGCTTGTCCACGTCCTCAGAAGTTAACGGGTTGCGCTTGCATGCTGTAATATGCGAGTGGCCCGTAGGGGAGTGTAGAGCCCTGTAGGTATACGGGGTCAATGGCCGCAGTAGGAAAACGAGCAGCAGTAGCAGTAAATGCTATTTTATACCATCTACAATGCCACTGCTGCAGTTTTTTTTCTCATAATCTGAAAATTAACCATCTGATGATTTCCTTTGCGGCTGCCATTTTTGTTTTGTTTCAACCCTACAAATCCAGCACTCTATCCAGTATTAGTCCTGTACTCTGCCCCCTAGCAGAATTCTCCAGTACTACATGCAGTGTAAGACACGAGGGTAACATACGGTTAAAAAGTAAGTATAATCTTGGCCGAAGAGATTGGGATATAATGATGTAATTCTTGTTTTTTATCTCAAATGTCGGGATCATGGAATACATGAATAAAATATAAACAATTCTAGCAAAATGTCCCTAGTTCATTCTATATAAATAAATCTTAATGCGTTTGTGAGGTTAATTGCTTTCAAAATTTTCCATCATTATTTAATGTATTTAAAAACACATGTTGCTGTTTTTGTGGAATTAACTGAAACTATTGCTTCACCTGTGAATATAAATCATACATTTTCTTTGTTAGTTTTGAAACCACTTGACTCTCTGCACAGAAATTATTCAGTGCTCATACGGTGTTTAAAGTTTTACTAATACATGGTTACGTTTTACTAGAGTGTGTTTTTGAAGTAGCTAAAGCTAATGATGCCTGCTGGTTGTGCTGCTGTTGGTACTTTGGATGTCTCCTAGTTTTTTAAAGATTTCTCTGGGAAGAGTTTGTATTACTGGGTAAACCCTGTGGTTTAAAGATTATCAGTGTAACCCAGCAGTTGTACCTTTGTGTGTACAAAGTAAAGGTTACAGCTCTTCCATAATACCCAAGGCGTCAGCACTCATGTTGAGTCCGTTCCTTGCACTTGCTCCGTTAGACACAGAAAAGTAGAGGCTGCTTTGACTTTGCTGACCCACAAAAACAACACACCAACACGTCCGCCATGTTGGGAGAAGCAAGTTCGCACGAGAAACTGATACAGGATACGGCGTTTCTGAATGATAGAAGCGCTAAACTTTATTTCAGCAGACTGCTGCTAATAGTTTTTATATAGAATAATGGTGAGTTTGGTATAAGTTAGGGATATAAGAAAATATTGGTACATTAATATGTCACAGTATTTTATGTCACGATGTTGTATCAACATTCAAAAGCAGTGTGTGGAATATTTTATTTTTTAGAATTTGAATGGAGCCATTAATGATGGCAGTCATTTTTGAAGTAAAATTATTACGTATCGCTGTTAGTTCGTGGCTGTTTTCACCTTCATTCTAGTGGATGAACTAGATCTAGTTGTAAAACTGGATTTGAGTTCTGTAGCAAACAGGTCGGCGTGTTTACAACTCTGTGCTAGTTTTTCTGCAGTTAAATTCCGTTTTAAAAATCCCAGTATATAGTCTTTCTGTTAATATTGCAATATAGCGTATCGTCCCCCGTCTATTGTGATACATACACCAGATTCATGCCAAAACACTTGCCTAGTGTAATTAATTGTACTTGCAAAAATGAAATGAGACAGAAAAATTAGTATGAAACGGTGCAATTAAAATGCACCTTAACTCACCGTCAGTTGGTTTCTTTGCTGTGTGTGTTTCTGTGTGGGGTACGAGATGTAGGGATGAGTGATGTTATGAGTGTAAAGGCACTAGGGCTGCCACAAACGATTATTTTGATAATCAACTAATAGTCTATTATTTTTGACGATAAGTCAACTAATTGGTTCGCAGATAAAATTTGTCTTATCGCAGAAGCTGCTCAAATATATACATCATTAGCTTCCAGCTGGAAGTGTTTTCTTTAAGTATTACTTGCTATCTATAATACTGACACTTAAAATGAACGATTATTCAACATCTAGGAAATACTTATTTACAAAAATTTATGTTACAGAAACCATAGGCACCTCATGATGGTTTTATTATTATTTCCCAATATACAACGGCAGAAGTAAAGGTGTTAAGTAGAGCTGGCAGAGGCTGGTTTGTAATCACGATAATATTGTATATTTCAGGCCACGTGGAAATAAGTAAATGGATACAATTTTTGGGAAAAAGCCTCCTCCCCAAAAAAATTGTAATTCCTCTCTCACATTAGTCCTGCAGCTTCCTTTTTTTTGGCTCCATCAAGGCACTAATCCCCTCAGACAGCTCGGTGGGTGACAGACATTTGCAGGGCTGCTTAGATGTGCGTGCGTGTGTGAATAGGAAGGGGGTGTTTGCTTCAACGGGGGCTTTCCAGCAGAGCTGAACTGAGTTTGGTCTGTGGGTTTTGGAGGGGGGGAGCAAGCACAAGGGCAGCAGGGTCAGGTCTGGGTAGCTGGCCACCTGTCTAGATGATATCAGCAGATTCATGTTTGACTGTTTTCCTGTGAATGAAGGTGTGTATATGTGTGGGGGTGGGCTTGGGGTCAGCATAGAATAACAAAAATGTTGTGGTTGTCTGCTTGGCTGACAGGGGTGTAACAGAAAATTAAACTGCCACAAGGGTTCTCCTGAAGTCGCCGAAGGCCTCGGTCAAAGCAACGGTTGGAGAGACTACACCTAATATGTTGCCCCCTCACATTGAATCTTATTGGTCTGACATTGGGTGGGACTGATACTTCAAGCCACTGCTTGAAGTATCAGTCTGTAAAGTTTGAGGCTACGTCCACACTAAGCCGATAAGGTTATACGGGGAGTTAGACGCCTAATGTTATCCACTCAACACGAGCATTTACGCCCCGTTTAAGGTCCGTTTAAGTTCCAATGATTGCGCAATCCCATACCGACCTGTGCAAATACTGGGCATGCGCGAAAAGACGCACGGAACACACGTATAATCTACGTGACGCCAGCGCCTACATAATGTATACAAGAAGCTCTACAGCACAGTACATATCTGCTTGTCCCGTTAACCGAAGAGAACAATAGCTGCTCAGAAGAAGAGAGAATTTTTGGTGTGGACAGACGACGAGATCGATTTATTACCCTTCGCTGTTGTCTTTGTCTGTAGTGTTGTATTGTTATTGACGCAGCATTCATTGACGCTACTTCCTTTCATTACCCGGGGAAGCTGTCCACACTGGCTCGTTTAGCCGTTGAATTAAGATTTACACGGCTCTCTTACCCGGCTAATAGTTATCCGGCCACAGACCTTAAACGATGACGGGTTAGTGTGGACGATAGGGGGTTGTAGTCTAAATAATTATACGTTTAAGGCATTATCCGGCTTAGTGTGGACGTGGCCTGAGACTGACCCGTTAGCCAGCCTTGTATTGCACATTATATTGCCTTCATTCTGTTTCCTACTGAGGCACACTTAATGAAACAATTCAGGTTTAATGCAACCCTGGAAGGTCTTCTATGGGTTCAGCATCTCGACTTGTCAGCAATAATCACTTTCAGATCCCGCATATCGGCTCGCAGTGCTGATGAAGACATTCCTAAATATTCCCTATCGTTGACCCAGTCTATACTCAACTCCCTGCCTCCGTCGTCGTCCTTTTTATATCAGCAACACGTCGAGCGTTGGCCAGGGAGCTGCGCTCTGGAATTTGCTCGTCCTGTTTTCAACAGCTCACTGAAGAGCTTTGTGGGCGCAGCTTCCATCTATAAAAGAAGTTCACGTTATTTTCTCAATCTTACAAATTTGGGTGTCCCCCGATTTTAGTTGTATTTACAGCATCGGTCAGACTGTATTGCTGCGTCGTTGTGTGTCGCCAGCCACTAAATGTTATGATGTTCAATGTCAATCAAACTTCATTTATTTTATTCTGTGGCCAATTCCGTAAACCCTAGTGGTCTTTTCAAATAAGTCACTTTTTTACTGGAACGTTGTCTTTGGGCTGCTTTCACATGGCCAGGTATGTAGCGGGCGAATCTTGGTGGAACGTCTGGAGGGGTTGTATCCGGATATGACGTTACCAGTGCAGCTGGCGTGCAAATGTAATGTAAATGATGTCTTAGTGATACAGACCTCACAAGTAAATATGCCCAATAAGTTTGTTAAATTACATAAATACATGTGTAGGGATAGGTACCGAAACCCGGTATTAAATCAGCCCCGGGGCTTCGTTTTACAAAAATAGAAGCAAAAATGCAATGAAATCTTTGCTTGCAAATGCCAGAACACGAGTAATATGACCAAACGCCTTCCTTAAATACACCAAAACAGAGTTTTTTGACTGCCTGAATGCTGCGGCAGGATGCAGCGGAACAAAAAAATGGATGGGTGGATGTTACATTGTTCTAAATGTTCTCAGGGCTTATTTTGTACTATACACTTTAGCATTCATAATCTTTCATTTTGGCTTTTACATTGTTTTGTAGGTAAGTTATGTTTGATATTTTTTATTTGAATAGCATAAAGTTTTTTAAATAGACAACATAGTATTTTTTGTTTTTGATCTATAAAAATAAATAAAAAAATGAAAACAAAATAATACAATAAATTATAGTTCATTATTTGTGTTTTCCCCCTTTTGTTTTAGGCTTTTTTTTCAAGAAGCACCAATAAAGTACGGGATCGATAAGGAGTATCGTTAAAAGTATTGGTATCGATATATCCTTAACGATACCATACCCATCCCTAGCCGTGTGGCTAAATATTCACGCTGAATACATTTGATACGTTGTGTGTAATGTGAAGGTGTGACTTGAAATTTGTGCTCTCGATTTTAAAAGTAAAATTTTTGTTAAATAACATTCAAGCCATGGAAACATAGCAGGAAATCAAAAAGCTACATCGACTTTAGTTCAACCTTGTTAAACTCAGGAAGCCCAACAATAAAAAATAGTTATTTCTTCTACATATTTTTTTATAGAAAGTTTTTTTTCTTCCATATCTGTTCTTATGCTGTGGCGCGGATCAGTATCTTTGTCTCATGGCTTAATACTGTGTTAGTCAGAGCAAATTATGTTGCTACACGCTGTTTAAACTCGCTGGATTCCTGTCCTCTGTGCGCACAAGCAGCGAGAGACGAAAACGAGCCGCATCGACTTGTGTGTTTTCCTTTCCCCACGTTGCTCCCCAGCGCAACCGATTGTCTAGTTGAAAGAGCAACAGTGTTCACCTGAGATGATAAAAGCACGAATCACTTATTTCAACACCACTCTGCCTTCGCTGTGCCCCTGGGGGACGGGATTCCATTTAGCTACACCCCCCCTTGCTTCTCCTTCCTGCCACACACACAAAAAAAAGCCTTTCTGGCCAGAAGCCAAGAATCATTTCTGGTGTACCCATACTGCAGAGCGTTTCTTTGCGACACAAACCTGTGTTCCAGTTGTTTTTTTGTTTTTTTTTTACCGTCTGTGCAGTTTAAGGGGCTTCTGAGGCTGTTTTGATCTGATCTAGGGAGTGCGAGTGGCTCTACACATTAAAGCCGCTGTGTGTATGGGTGTGTGTGCATCCGTTCCCTGGGGTCATCTCCTCTTCCCTGCGTCCTTTCTTTCTTTTTTATAAAAAGGAAAAGATTCAGAGAGAGCAGCAGATGTTGAAGCGCTGACCTTTATGGTGGCAGAGGCTCAGATGAGCGTTAAAACACACATGGTTGGCCTCCACCCCCACCCAAAAACGCTCCAGCGCTCAAAGCAACACGCGGTCTACGCCAATTTACCTGCTGCAGCGCCGCAGGAGGGGTAGAACGCCCTACCTGTGGAACCCATCGGCGTCCTGCAGCTCTCTGTCCGTCAGGAGCTGAGAAAATCTTCAAAGTGTGTGGTGGGTGGGTGGGGGTTTGGGGTTGGCGAGTGCAAAAATCACAAGCATAAACCACAAGCAGAGTAAATTTGCCGTGACATTAGGGGGGGATTTATATAGTTCATACAGTGGCCCATTGTTTTGGGAGGTTATACATATCTGTTACTTCACATGACTGAACCCTCTCCCCTCCTCCATCCTGAGGCCCGTAGTTTCGTTCAGGTTTCAGATTCAACTAGTTAGTTCAAGTGAGGGAGGGCCTGTTAAAGCACAATACACACACATACACACACACCCAAGTTGACGCTGCGTCTTGCTTCTCTGGTTTCCCTGTTACAGCTGTTTGTCTCAGGAGACAGCCCAGAGGGATAGAAATGCACATTTTTGCGTAATTTGCGTTGGATCCTTGACGGCTTGGGGCTCCTCCTCCTCCTCGCTACTTCAGCCAACTGCTTGAGTATGACAGATATTCTGATGTAGTACAGCTTGTACCTGCACCATTCCTATCTACTGTTGTTGCACGGAAGTGGCTCCTTGTTTATTAACATGCTCCTGCGGGCTCGGAATCGTGGCTGCAAAGTTGCAGCTGCTTTTCCTTCTGTAGAAGCTTTTTGTCTTCTTCTCATAATTTTCTTAAATAATTCTTCTCATATTGCAACCTAAACTGCAGAAATAAAATAAAAGCCTCTGAACTTAAGCACAGTCCTTTCACAAAATGCTCATAACGGCAGCATGTTGGAGCAGCCGGCGTTTTCTCAGTTGCGTGTTCGGACAACCATTCCCTGCAGCGTCGTTGGAAGGATTTTTGCTCTTACTCGTGCTGATGCATGACCGTGGCAACGAGGTAATGTTTTCACAACAGGGAGCAGCTGATTAGCCCGTCAAAAGTCAGATAATACCTGAACTACAACCCTGAATCCCAGGGGAGTTGTAAAGGAGGCTTCATGGACGCAGAGCAAGATCAGAAAGGAGAGAGACAAGGAGGAAATTCTGTCATATCCATCATGGCGGACAAGGATCACATCGCTCCAACATCTCTCCGCCCAGCTTTCTAACCGTACGGCCAGCCGGTAGATAGATGAGCAGCAAGAGCAAATGAGGTGGATTAGTGGTAAAGTGATGTTTGCATCCAGGACACGTTCCTGTGGATTATCAGCTCTGCTCCTGGGAAAAAGTCTTCAGTCAGAGGCCTCGGCAGATTTTTTGCAAGACTGACTGCTACAGCAGATCCTTCCTGCCCACAGCATCGCCATGTTCGATGATTCTCTGAAAACACTTGAATGATACGACTCACGACCACGTTTAATTTCCCCTTGGAATAAATAAAGTATTGAATTTAATTAATGAAATTAGTTGATATTTTGCCCTAAAGGCATGTTTAGAAATTTGGTTTTGCAATCTCCAGATCTCTGATTAGAGACACGATCATGATGTAATGTTGACAGTATTCCAAGGTGTGTTAAAGCCTCATCGTATTTATGGACAAGAAGTTTGTTCAGAGTGCAGTTCGGATGGTGTCGAACAATTTAACGCAGAACTTAAAGACTTCGTTGTTTCCTGGGGCCTCTAGTCGTTTCTGTGTTGCCGTTTGCCTCCAATTCGCCGCTTGGTTTAGACAGAAACCCAACAAGTCAGCACAGTGGAAGCATTCAGCTCCACGTCGTTGACTTTCCTACACTCAGCCTCAGCTTACAGCAGTGTTTCTTCATGTTGGCAGAATGCTGTTTTACACTGATTCCACTCTCACCAGGGGAATGGCATTTTCTACTCCGTCAGCAGTTTTTTTTTCTTTTTCGTCCCCCTGCATTCAGGATGTTTCATTCACAAAATACAAGCCGATGCGCCATCCTTCTGCCTCTGTTAGCTTTCCACACCGCCTCAGTGGGCAGACTTTTCTCTTGCCTACTTCCTACTTTAGAGCCGCTGACACGAAGAGAAGGAAAAACGGTGCCCGCCATTATTAATCATTTTTTTTAGTTTAAAGAAGACATGACCGGCCCACGGACAGTTCTAGGTTGGCTACAGATCTTTTCTGTCTATGAACAGAACATCATTTCTACTGAAGTCTCACTTCTGGGTGGTGAGCGAGCCAACGCTTTTGTTCGATAGACAATAACACGGGCCCTGCTCAAACTTTCAGAGAGAGAGAGGCTCTAAATATATACAGGATCTCCTGTGTCAGGGAAAACCCCCGATGACACCACCTCCAGGCTGCGAGCAACGGCCGCTGTTGCTGCAGAAGATAAGAGGGGAGGGGAAAAGCAGTCAGGCAGCACATGTTGAACCTTAGGCAAACAAGGTTTATAACCCTGGGGGGGAATCCTATGTTTGTTGATAACCTTCATACTAACCCACCAAAGTACTGATACTACTATATCACTACAGTTTTAAGGGTGGTCTTGCCTTTTTTAAATCTTTTGCTGCTGACAAAAGTAGCCGTAAGCCTTAAGATTTTAATAAAGTTTTCTATCGGAACCACAATATTTAATGTTTTGCTGGGATTTTACATGATGGACCAAAGGAAAGATTAAAAAAAAAGTGTTTTATTTTAATTTTAGCTAAAAGTAAAATGGGGGAACAAAATTAACTCAACACACCATTTTTACCATTACAGTCACGCTCCTATTATTATTCTTTAAACTGTTTGTTCGATTTGGCGATCACCTCAACACGAGAGTACTTTAAACTCTAGATTTTATTTTGTTTTTAGTGTGTTTTATTCGAGCAGTTTTGTGGTATTTTAGGGGTTTGGGCATTATCTTAGAATTTTAACTTGATCACTGTAATGTGAAAGCACTTTATACATGTCAGTGTTGTAAAGTGTTATATAAAGTTGACTTAATAATTGCATGGTGAAACCTAGTGATGGCAGTATCATGCTTTGGGGGATTTTTTCTTCATCAATGACGGGAAAGCTGCTTTACGTTGATGGCCAGAGGCTAAAAAAAAAGACGATCCGGGACAAAAACCAAGCTTATTAGGTTCACATGGCAATGTTTTCATGAAGGTTTCAGGAATAGTCGTCATGTTGGATTGTCTCTGCCCGATGCGTGTCTGTGGTGTGTTGCGAGGACCAACGAGCATGCAGACCGTTGAATGTGACGTGTAGCCAATCAGAAATGGAGGTGAAATGCAGCGATACGCCTTGGAAGCTCCCTAGCCGGACTTCGTCCTCGATTTCGACTCCCCTCCTTTACTTGGGGGATTTTGTCCCTTTCCGTTCTTGCCGTGCGACAGCAGAAAAACCGCTGTAAAACCAGAAGTGTTATATTTGTCATCTTTAAGATGTTTGTGTGTTTTGTTTTTATGTTAGGCTTTGGAAATCTTGCAAAATGATAAAATCTTGCCGTGTGAACGCACTCATTTTAGAGACTTAGGACTGGAGCAGATGTTCACCTTTTAGGGGGACGACTCCATGAGTGGCAAGTCCTGATCCAGATCTGACCCGTGACCCGTGAGGCCCGTCGAGAGTTGATGTCGACCAACACGCTGCGGTTGATCTGACCGGATTCGAAATTCTTTGCAATGAAAAAAAACGTCCAGCCTCCCGATGTGCAGAGCATAGATTCATTATCCAAAAGCTACAGCAGCTACAGATGCATTGTTGCATTTTATTTTTTAAAGAAAAACATTTACAACCCACGTCTTATCTTTCCTTACCAATGAAGAAACATTTTGTACTTGCAGATACTTGATGTTAAACTAGCAAGCAAACTGGATAAAAAATACTACAGATTGTCGTTGTGTACCTATGAGATTTTTGTGGTAATTAGGTCAAATGCAACTCATTTTGGTGCACAGCTACTTGTTTTACCGATAATGATATTCTCTAAAATAGCAGTGCATATTTTTTTTTTTTGTCTAGCTTTAAAAAATTAAAATCATATATTAACTTCCCTCCAGCGAGAGCTCTGCTGGCATCAGCCCAAACAAGTGATGGCAGCCCTGGGGGAGATTAGCAAGTCTGCATTCTCCGTTCTCCTCTGCAGAAAGTAAGAGCAACAGGGGAGTTATCAAGTGTCATGAAAATGCAGCAGTAAAGGGGGAAAAAAAAACAGAAAAAGAACAGAAGGAAAGGAGGCTGAGATTCCAGGAAGGGAAAGCTGTTATCTGCAGAATGTTTTCTTCACATTGTCTGCTTGTTTAACCGAGACTGGTGGAGACTTCTGACTGAAGAATCCGCCTGGTGGCATTCCTGTGGCTGTTGACGTCAGGAGGTTTTTGGCCTTTGCCTCGGAATCACAATGAAGCCGTGGACGTGTGCGCAGTTCAGTAAAAATGTCTGATCGCGGTCGAGCAAACAATGCCTTCTTTTTCTTTTTGTTTTAAACTTGATGAGAGGGTTGTTTACGTTGCGGTCGATCGTCTTGCACTTGTGGCCGCGGCCCGATGTTGCCGTCTACTGTTTCAAAGAGGCCTGAAGCGACTGCTGTTGGGGAATGTATGAGGGGTTTTTAGATGAGCTCATGGAAGGAAGCTGACCTGGTTT
This sequence comes from Apricaphanius iberus, assembly GCA_028564705.1. Taxonomy (NCBI): domain Eukaryota; kingdom Metazoa; phylum Chordata; class Actinopteri; order Cyprinodontiformes; family Aphaniidae; genus Apricaphanius; species Apricaphanius iberus. The sequence goes on from JAPXFQ010001546.1 coordinate 85,481, forward strand.
AGAATCCTTGGTTTACCCAAAGAAGTCCCCAGCGTTGCCTCTCATCCAAAGAACGAACAAGACATTGCTTTTGCATTCCACATCCACACATTCCACGTTTCTTTTCTTTATGCTTTTTATCTAATCTGTGTAGATGTGTTGTATGTGGTTACTGCACATGTAACCTCTCCTCTTTTTTTTGTTTTTTTTTTCTAACAAAGATATCGTGGCCTGAAGAGAAACAAGTAGCAGGAACAACATCCTCCTTCCAAATCATGAAACCAGACAGTCGCCTTGAGCCGACACACTCATTGCTAAACTGCATATGTACACAAAAACACAGCGCGGTCTCAACATTTGGTTCAGTTTGCTTAGGATCGTCTCTCAGCATGTGGGCTAAAGGTCATGCTCCCTCTCTCTGAGTCTGCCAGGAATTTTATTTTCTATCCCCCCAACCCCCCCTCTCGCTCCTTTCTCTCCCTGACTGCAGTACAGTCAGTGCCTTTGTGGCAAGGGCAGGGCAAGACGGTGGTCACTTTGATAAATACCCAGAAACTGAGCCTAAATTTAGGCTCTCGCTGTCTTCTTAAAGCTGTTCAGATGTTTGACAGAACAAGCAAAAAGCTGGAAATCGTTTCTTTCTATAGTTTGCAGTTAATCTGCTCAAACCAACACATTACATCTAAGAGAATTTACTCTGTAGTAAAAATACAACAAATAGTTATTTATAATTCATGTATCATTTTTCAAAATTAACTTTTATAAACTAATCGATACAGATTCTGTGATATATTGTTTAGCAATAAAGATGGAAGAAAAATGACTTTTATATATTTAAAATAAATTGGGCATTGGTCTTTAGAACTGAAAAGGATTATTGTTGTTCAAGGATGATAGAACATCTTGATCATTATAGTTATTGCATTTATAACGTTGATATTTTTAAAACATAGAAATACCGTATTTTCCAGACTATACGCCGCTACTTTTTTCTGTATGCGGCAAATAATCCGGTGCGGTTTATTAATATATTTTTAACGGCTGCTGGCCACTAGAGGGCCGCCTCAGTCTATGTATTGTATAAGTCACGTCCTTTACCTTAAGGGATACTGTGCAAACCTGGAACAGACAAGACATTACGAGAGCGAGACAGTTTGCGAAAAGTTTTCATTTACAAACCCTCATTGTGGAAAATAAATGAAGAAATCAATATGATGGGGCTTTTAAGTTAAAGGAAGTGGATTTGGCTTTTAAAGAATGGAGCGCCAGCGGCTTTACGTACTGTTGGCATGAATGAATCAATGGTGAGATGTCGGCGTCGTCAGTGTTTAAAAACTAGACAAAAAAAGCTTTCAGAGGTAATCAAAGCAGATGGCCCATACTTGCAGTTTTTCTTGAAAATTGGCTGAACACACAGAGAGAGGACAGCCGAGGTGTCTTCTCTCTCTCCCCACCGTGTTGAAATATTAATAAAATCGAAGTTTCCCCAAACACCAATCACTTTCCTGACAATCCCCTTTGCGCGAACCCTTACATGTGGTAAATAAACGTTAAAACAGCGATCACTTACTCCAAATAATACTTAAACAAATCACCTTTTTTGTGGCTGATTTACTGTATAAATTTGTGTTGTGAAAAGGGATGTTGACAAGTCCGGTCATTATTTTTGGTATTTCAGAATCAGAATCAGCTTTAATGGCCAAGTATGACACATACAAGGAATTTGACTCCACTGCCTGGTTTAAAACTTTACATTGCATTTGAATTTTAATCAGGCATTACTACTGGCTTAGCCTTTATATAGGACGACAGCCAACCTGCCGCTGTGAAATATAAAAAAAGCAGAGTTCCAACCCTCCTCCTTCTTTTGTTGCATTTTTTAAATCAGAAATGTAGGTGGAGGAAGACTCTTGAAGGGGGATGAGTTTCGACCGATATGGATTTTTGGGGTGCGATACCAACATAAAACAGTAGCAAAGGCAGATAGCCGATATAACGGACGCTAAATTCCCCTCAGATTTTTAAAAAAAAGAAAAAGTACCTTAAGATTAAGATTCACCAAAAAGATAAAATTTTCACTTGAAATTTTATTTTTGCGATATTATATTTTACATCTGTTATTTTGTCTCAGTTATGTTTAGTTTGTAAAGTCAGGTGCCTTTAGTCTCTTCAAGAAAGGCACCAGAAGTTATACAGTTTATTAATTCAACAATATGCGGCAAGGTACACAATGAGGGCCCAGGCGGGATTTGACTCCACGACTCCCAGGTGAAGGTCATGTGCGCTAACTAGTCAGCCAAAAGGATATCCATGTGGCCAAGCAGCCAGGGCCATAGTGACAGGACCTCCGCACTGTCACAAATGGTATCGGATCGGCATCGGGTATCGACAGATACACAAAATTTAGCCATCGGTATCGGGACTGAAAAAGTCGGATCGGTGCATCCCCACTTTAAGTATCCTGTTCTGTTGCACATTACAACCTGGTTATGCCACGTTATCTGTATTGTTTTAAATCTTAATAATGGCACAGTACTCTGTTTTTGTAACTATGTCCATAATGTAAATATAATATTTTTCTGGACTCTTAAATTGTGTTCTTTTCTTGCTTTTGCTGCTCTTATGACCAAATTTCCCGTTGTGGGACAATAAAGGATTGTTCTATTCTACACACCAAAGAACACTCTCCATAAATTACTGGATTCTAAATTATGCAAATAAGATTTATGTAGCAATGATTTTCAAAAACAACACAGAACACACAACATTCCTTGAATGCACCAGGTGTGCATGCATCTTAGTGCAGACAAGCTTCTGCGAACGTGAAGAACAAGCAGTCTCTCTAATCTGCACGGAATATCTGCAACAAAGTTTCACGGAAAGTAGCAAACTGTAGGTCATAAATGTTGGCAGATTTGTCGCTTTCCTTTTTAGGGAAAAAACCCTCTGAAGGTCGTCTGGAAATTCGGGCTTCAATAAAAAGAGCATATCGATAATGGAATAGTCATATTGATCGATATCAATAATTAACAATGAATGTTAGTTATTTAAATTAAAGGCTCATCTTGATGCTTATTAATCTTTAAAACATTTTATTACACTTTATAATATTAATGGCTTATAGTTTGTCTATAAAGCTTATTCAAATTCACTTAAGCTCTGGTTCATCTATTGGCTAAAGCTAAACCTTAACCTGAGCCACTAACATTTATCCGGAACAATGTCCTCTGCTGCTGCCTTGCTGTGACGTCTGAGCGCGGCGAAGTTACAGAGATGGTTCGCTTAGGGACTATTAAAAAATTCTGTTCCAGCTCAAATCATTTAATCCTTTATGTGATTTGAATGGAGAGAGGGTGGCTGACAGGGCTGCGATTCGTGATTCGTTTGGACTAAGAAATGATTGTTGTATTAAGCTGCCTGATGGGGTATAATGAAAAAATTAGGGAAAACTTTTTTTTCTATAGAACTTTTTTATCGACCCCTTTTCTTTGTATCACACCACACGTCCTTCGATCGATATATACTGCTATGGAATTATCGTCCAGCCCTACTAGAAATGCAGACGAATTCGCCAAGTTGGCAACACTGGTTGGGTGACTTAATGCAGGGTCATATGCTGATATCTAAACAGTGCATAACCACCACTGTTGCTGCATTTGAGCTTCGCATGGGGAACCTAAGTCACGCCCTTCTTCTTCCGGTCCATGGGTCCCTAAATGCCAAAAAAACTGAATGAGAGCAATGGAGCATTAAAGTTATTTTCTGATCCAGTTTGATATGCGCCGCGGATCGAACAAATGATGTCCGTGATTTTTAAAAACAAACTTTGAAGCAGAGAAAACGTAGATATTTGACCGGAGGCAAAAGTTACTTTAGGTTTTGTGTAAAAACGCTTAGCAGACTACAACTGCAAAGGAAGGAGAGTGATGGCCGTAGCCTCCAGGATGAAGAAAGGAGTATTAAACACGGAGAAAACCACAATAAATCTGGCCATGTGGAAAGTAGCAGCTATGTCGGGGGTAAAGCAGTCAGTGAGAACCAGAATGGAGGAGGAGCTCTACAAGCTCTAGGTGAGGGTTTTACGTGCTGTAGCTAGTGCTAGCTCCTGCTGGCAAAAGTACGTCATATATGCGACTGATTTGACTTCTGATTTGTAGGCATTTTAAATTCGAATTTTAACAAATAAATCCCAAATCACTGGACAAACGCAGTTTAAAGGTACATCGTTAGTTATCATTTAAATCGTACAGCATATGTGTGATTCAGAATGTAAGACAAAGTGGACCAGAAAAAAACTTTCAGCACTCCATTGATTTCCATTCATTATTTTTGCGGTTTGGGGACCCATGGGCCGACCGGAAGAGGAGGAGACTTAGGCTCCCCATGTAGGAAAAACCCTGGTAAAGTAGAAAACACATAGCCACTAACTTCTAAGTACTCATGTTTAAGAGTCTACGCTGGGCTCTGCGTTCCTTGTTACCAGAGATTTTTATTCTCAAGTCTCGCAAACTATTGAGTTACGGCTCTTATGTGACACACAGTCGATTTATGACAGTAGATTTAAAAATGGTTACAAAGTCGCTATTGGGGATTAATATTTTACGCCGTCACCCATACTTCACGCAGCCAACACGGATAATATTAATATTTATGATAGCCTGCTTCAGCATCATTGCTACTTTACTGCACATTTTAAAAAATCCACTGTACAGCCAATGTTAGGCCTTTTTTTAGGAAAAGTGAATTGTGCTTTTTGTGAACTGGGGTCCTAAATCAACTTCTCCTGCAGGAGGGAACGGCATGCAGGTGTTGCATCAGTCTCATTCTGGCCTTAATGAATCGGCACAAACCTCAGTGTCTCCGAGTGGATTTACAAAGCAGCCGATGTGGTTAATGTCTACCATAGCAGACCCTCTAGCTGCCTGCGCCACCAAAAGGCTGTCCTCCACCTAACCGGGAGCCAGCATGGCGCTGTTGTGGTTGATGCAGCGTCCTCGTTTCCCCCTGGGTTGCTTCATGTTTAGAATTGAGTCATCAACCCTGCCGAGAGGGTGAGTGGTGGAAAAGGGGGGGAGGTTCATTCAAGGTTCAGAGCTCCCTTGTGTCATTTCATGTCATCTATTTTCCTCTCTGCCTTAAACCCCCACCCCTCCAACACACACATACACAATGATGAGTGTGTGACTGTTTTTCATTTAGTGTCACACTCATCTGTCTCTTGATCGTCCACGTCTGAATCTGTGAGATTACATTATCTCTGCTGTGACAAGCATGTTTTTCTGTAGCTTCAGATACTTCTCGAAAAAAGTAAAGATGGTTTGTTTTTCTTTTCGAACATTTTACACATCCTCATCCTCTGGTTTTCATCTGGTTTTAAAATTCACAGGGTTCCTAGGCAGGCTGGAAAAGTATGAAATCTGATTTAATTATTTTCCAGTTTGGGATAAGTGTGGAAAAATAATATAATTTCACTCCCTCATGTGCTTTCTTGTGTCATCCTTTTTTCCCTTTCAAGTCTTCCTTTTTATTCCTTTCTTCCGTGTGGCCGTACTTCTATGGGCACGAGAAGTGAGGGTAACTGTAAGGAAGCTGTTCCCTCCTCTCCTTGTTTCTTCCATCCATTCCTCCCTTTCCTTGAGAAATGTGTCATATATCAACAGTGATCTTTATCAAGATTTAAAATTATTATAAAACGTAGGAAATATGGGATTGCTTTTATCAAAGAGTGTATGAAAACTAATACGCTCTGTGATTCAGCATCTTGTAGAGCCAGGTTAAAACGCTGTAACTTGAAATGTTACACTTGTCTTTAGTGTCTGTCAGGGGAATTTTGGGCCAATCTTTACAGCTTTGTTTCAGTTTATTAAAGCGATATTTCACCCCTAAGTGAAACCGTGTGTTGCCATCTTTCCCAGAGTTAGATAAGGGGGGAAAAGCATCTTTCAGATATTTCCATAGCTCAGTCATTCTCATATGGCAGCAGCCTTTTAGCTCTAGCTTAGCCAAAACAGTGTAAGTAAATGGTAACAGCTAGCATACTGTGTGTCAAGGTCATGAAAATTACTCTGTGATGATCTTAATTATTTCTGGTGACCTCAATAATCATATTGATTACAGATGAAAGTAATTGGTAACAATAAGGAATTACAGGATCAGATTTAGATTTGGGACTAAATTTACGCCAAAGCACTGCTGTAAGCTGGCAAGGCGCAAGTGCACAACGCAGTGTCCGCAGAACCCTCCTAAAAGGTATTTACTTTATAAAACCCGCCTTTTACAGTCATTAGGTTGAAACATTGTAAACCTTATACATTAAACCTGAGGTGATGTCATAATTATACTAATTCATGATACCCAGACAAACCCAAGACATTAAAGGCAGTAGAACATTACTTACAGCCATTCGTGATCCAGTTTGTTTAGTATGTCCGAAAAATGGATGGGTATGGCGTTTCACTTGTATATAGCTGAAGTTGTGAGCACAGAGCAAGCTAATGTTATTTACTAACATAGATCTGTGCGCTCAGATCAGTCTCACTGCGTGCTCAAGTTGGTGGCATAAATGTGATGCCATACTTCTGCGCGTGCTGTCATGCTTGCGCCTTGCAGCGGCAGCTTACGGCTTCGTCGTAATATAGTTCCAATTGAAATGTAGTTCTAATTTTGCTCCTGTTATTCTCTAATATTACTTGTATTTTCATGACTGACTTTTCAATTGACTTTTCAACACATGATGCTAGCTGTTACCATTCACTTACATCGTTTAGGCTAAGCTAAAGCAAACTTGCTCCTGCCAAAGTAGGAGAATGACTGCTGGTTACAAAATGCATTTTCTCCCTTCTCTAACTCTAGGGAATATGGCTACAGACTAAATTTCACTTAGGGGTTCAATATCCCTTTAAGATAATTTCATGTATTTGATTGGGCTGTGGTAAGAACTTATGATTTTTATTTTTAGCCAGTGTCTTGTATATGCTCCCCTTTGATAGTAGATTATTTCAGTGTACAGAGTGGCTTTTGTTCAGCTTCATAACCGCAGGGAGCCACGGTCCTGAGGCAGCAAAACAAGTCCTGAGGAATCTGCTCTTAACACTTCTGCACGTTTAGTTTTCTCTGTAGGAAATGATTCACATTGTGGCCAAACACCTCCCATCTTTGGTCTTATGTGTCAGAAAGTGTTGTGTGTTTTTGTTCTTTAGAAGCAGCTTTTGGAATGTACAACATGCTGCCTTGCTGTTTTTAGAGAGTAGACAAGCTGGATTTGGTAGGTCTTCCTCCCGCATTAAACTTCACAACTTTTTGGTGCAGACTGAACTGAGGAGCAGCCTCTAGTTTTTTATTTGCTCCTCTGAGCGTTGCATGATCTAATTTCTTGCTAAAGACCCCTAGTTACGAGGGAATTAGGCTTTTTAAACGTCTCACTTAATTAGCTGTTTTGCTGTTTAGATGGTCCTCAAAAATGTCTGGAAAGTGTTGTTTTGAAGCTAATGACTGTTGGGTTTTTGAACAATTTTGATTGCTCCAGATTAAAACTTATTTTCTTTATTATGTTCCCATATTTTTCTTTTCGTTTTTTTCAAATCATTTTTAACCATTATAAAATAACATTTATAAGAATAATAAAATGAGATAAAACTGGTATTCAGGGCAACACAAACAAAATCATTATGCTACAAAAGGGACCATGGACTGTTTCATTAAAAGCCAAATTATAAAACTATGTTTGTTTTAAAAGAAACAGGAGAATCAGCAGACCTATTATTAGGGAAGGGCAGATTTGTGCACATTTCCTCACTTTTTAAGACCATGAATAGTAATATTTGAGCAATTGTTGAGCAATTATTTGAGCAAAATGATTCCCATAAGCTTTTGCTCATGGAGTTTATTTTTTATTTCTGCCTTGTTACAAAGTTAAAAAGGTGTGAAGATGTATGTTGCTTAAAATAGCTGAGGCAAAGATAGTTAAGAGTAAGCCATTAGCGCAGCCCACATGTTAACCAGACTCGTTTTGGCGGTGCACCACTATCCTCTACTCCCCCTAGATCACCTTTTTAACGACACTTGTGTGCCTGAATCGTTTCTTCTGGTTTGTCCTCAACACTTTCCAGCCAGACTTAAAACTAAGTCCCTGTTAAACCATGGAGGAGTGCTGCCATTGTGTCGTTTTAAGTGTATTTCTTTTTTTAACACCAAAGGCAAATCAGTTTGGGTTAAAACTCCTGGACAGCACCACGACTGAATAGGTGACCTGTTTTTCTAAGAACAGAGTGGAGCCTAAGGGCGAACTGTACTTTTAAAATCATGCAAAACTATACACGATAAAATGTAAATATAACATTGGCACGTGGTTTTGAACAACCCAACATCAAGAACACCATTTTTGTTCCTGTGCATCCAAATTCGGCGTCTTGATATCGATGGACTTATGCTGCATTCAGACCAATGGCCGCTGGCTGCTCTGCTTTGTGACCGCATACCATGGAGGCCGCCATTGCTCCTCCATTGCTGTAGTACCTCCATTTGGCCGCTAGTCCCCCATTGAAAAGCATTGGACTTTAGACACGTTAAAAACAACTTTAATGCCTGGTGCCCCATTGTTTTAAACTTTCTATGGCTACATATTCTTCCTGAGATAACGCTGGGCTCATAAAAAGCCTGGGCACCAGGCTGGTTATCGTAAGAAAATTTTCTGAAATCTTGCATAATTAATGAGGGGGCCTAGCCAAGTTTAGCATCAGAGCTAAAGATGCGGGAGCAGAATGGGCGCGATTACGACCGAACTATACGCCCATACACGCCCCGCGAGGGCAGATTCTACAATGAAGATTCCGCCCTATGCCCTTTTTAGGAACATGCTTCGTCAGACCTGGGGAGGAGGAGTCTGTCAATCCGCCATGAATTCCCCCATGAAAGTGTGTCATTCTGGTAAACGGGGAGGAGTGAGGAGGCGCTGTCCATTCTTTTTTTACAGTCTATGATTCAGACCAAGTCCATGCGGCAGCCTCAGTTGCGGCAAGATTACATATAAAGTCTATGGTGGAGTGAGTCAGAGGTCCGTCAAGGGCTCTGCGTTGCGTTGAGTACGTTGGCTCCGTCAGCGACGCTTGCGTTTCATACGGAAACGTACCAACAAATGCGTTACAGAAGTTCAGCAAGCTGAACTTTTGACGGATCCAACGGAGTTAACGCAGTGCGGCAACAAATCAGAGTGTCTCACTGTAGTTATATCACTATATACGTTTCTTGAATGAAGCGCGGGCCCAGTGAAAACATTTTCAACAAACGCAGATTTAAAAAATGAGAAATGATACTTACCAAAGACAGATGGATAGGTGCTCCTAAGGAGGAACAGAAAACCTGTAGTTGGTGTCCTGGTGGGAGATTTAAGCTCCGATGCGGCCGAGGATGTCGTAAAATTAGGCGCGGGACAGACGGAAGTACTGCTGAAAGCGAACCTCATCCATACGTAGCTCCTGGATCAGATGGTTAAACTCCCCGAACTCAGAACGCATCTGAATAATGGGCGCTGATGCACCCGATGTCAACGTTGTCTAGCTTTATCTAGCAAATAAAGCCAAGCCACTCTCTTCTCACGATCCACCATGGTTCAGAACGTGCGACAACAGAGGAAGGCCCTCCCATGTGTTGTTTTTTCCTCAGAAGCAGGCTATGGAAGCCAAAAAGTACATATGTCAAACTTTATCCGTTGAATGCGTTGCCTGACGCAGACCAAATGTGCGGTGTGAATGCAGCTTTAGTTGCACAAACCAGTGCAGAGTATTTAAGTTGCACCAGCGTTTATAAGTGGCTGCATCCTGGGTTCTCTTTTTGAAATACCCCTTCGACTTTTCTTTTACATTTAGTCACTTCACAACCAGATACAGCAGTGTGTTTGGACTGCAGTTGTTTTTGTTAGTTTTTTGTGTTTTTTTTAAGAAAACATGAAACTCTTTTGCACGGGAAACAAATCCAGTGCAACAAATTCCTAAGTAGTAAACAAAGACCAGCTGTTTTGAACGTGTGTAATTTTATCTCTGTATAAATCCAGCTGTTTTGAAGAAACCTTTTACAGAGGTTGTTTCCGAAAAAATAAAAGCGGTAATAAAAGGACAAGCGTTAAGCTTTGCAGCAGCCTATAGGCCCATCCTTCCTCTGGAGGAGCTGCAGAAAACCACGGCTCTGGTGCAACAGTCTTTTTTCTTTTTTTTTTCTTCTTTTTTTCTTTTCATGCACCAAACAGATCTTTTTATGAGAGAGATGCAACATGACAGCTTTTAGTTGGAAGCCATGGGATGTCCTGTTTGTGCTTTCAAGATGGCAGACGCATAGAAAGGAGCAAAATCAGAACCCTTTTGGCTGTGGTGGAAAACTCTGAACATCCTGCTGAACACCCAGACTTCCCCTTCCTGGTAAAACGTGCTGGTAGGTGCATACTGTGGACACACACAGGGACAATCTCAGAAGAAAACCTGTAGGAGGCTGTAGATGTGTTCACGTTCCAGCAGGACATCAAGCCTAAACGTCCCTGAACAGGCAGCGTTCCATCGAAGCGCATTCATACATTGAAATGACCCAGTTAATTTCAATATCTAAATCAGTTTCTACAAAATTAATTCACATGCTGCAGCCTTATGTCACAGCAATTGAAACAATTTTTGTCCCATTTCTTTGTCTATCACTCAAAATGCTGATGGGGAGTAGATACATACTTTTCCAAAGCGCTGTATTACAGCGTATTTTTTTACGTGCTTTATTTAAAAAATAACGCTTGCGCAAGTTGTTGTTGCAGTGCTTTTTGGGTTTCAAAAAAAGAAAAAAGACTGAAGAAAAAAATAAAACGACGAATCGTGCCGCGTTCGTTTGCGAGTCCAGGTCGGACAAAACGGCACACGCTGGAAATGTCGTTTACTTTATTTTCAGAACGTTTAGACGCTCGAGTCGAGGAGTTTCTACTTGTTCCAGCCTCTGAGCCAGACTGCACTCATTAAAGCGTGGAGTTGGTGCGCGTCTAGAGGTCTTATTGATTTTCTGCCAGGCCAAGATGAGTTATTTTTTTTTTTAAGTCTGTCCTGAGTGCTCCATATGGAGGGTTGATGTTGGAGAGTGTGGTCAAGGGAGGGAGGGAGGGAGAGGAAAGGACGAGGAGACCTTTTTTTCCCTTCTCCTTCTTCTGGGCTTTGCTGCCTCTGTCATTAAGCTCTCCCATGTCAAAGACAGATGGAGCAGTGTGTGTGTGTGTTTTGAGTGTAGGTCGATGTGACCCACCCATTTCTGCAGTGCACACACACACACCATTGATCGCTGCCTTTTATGCCGCCCCTTGTGGGACGTCTCTGGGCACCTCAGACCTCCTGCCATCTGCACTACCTCAACCTTGAGGGTCAGCCTTCCTGCTCATCATCATCCGCATTCACACATTAAAGGTGAAATCAGGATTCTGATCACATACTGGATCACTTTAAGTCATCTTGAGAAGAAGGACATTTAACTATCTCTACTTCTTCTTTGCTGTAACCTTGGAGATGCCTCGATTTGGGCCCGTTTCTAAAAACTTTTCCCTTTCCGATGATGGTTTCGGCTCAAACAGCTGCGCTTGACACCAGCAACAAACGATTAGTTGGTCAAGAAGGGAAAGTGGAAAAAAGTTTCCCCTGATTGGCTCTGACCCGGGGTCGACTGGTCACGGTTCGTCAGAGGTTGCAGTTTTCAACATGGATTTTGAAGCATCTGTCAGTGAATGTGCTGCATATTTGTTGCGTACAAAGCAGGATGGCTCCAACTCTGTTGATTACAGTCCTCAGCCAGTAGCACCTGTAGCTGAGCCCAGATCAGTGCTACGCAGACGTGAGGAGGGTTCAGCTTCAGTTCACTAATACTGCCGTTAAATGATTTAAAGTAAAAACCCTCTGCTGCTGCTTCCCCTCCTCTGACGCACGGCGATGTTGAGCCGTGACTTTGGTAGGAGACGAGATTAAAGCAACGTTTGTAGCGGCTCTGCCCTCATCGCTGGTTGCAGGCTGCTGCAAACGGTTGGCACGCGCCGAGACGGCAGCGCCAAGCACGGAGCCATCCTCCCAACCCCACCAGTCCGTCAGTCCGTCCACAACTCCTCCTGTTTGTTGTCCTAATTTGCTCCCTGTCTTTAAAACATGCATCCAGATTCCACTCTGAATACAAAGTTAGTTCTCAAACATGACTTTTTTTGTTGTTGTTGTGCTATACGTTTATTTCTTAGTGAACAAACCTCTAAGATGTGTGTGTTACGCTAGCTGTAGGCCACACAGAGGAAGTGAGTGTGTGTTAAAGCAAAAGCCTGTTGTTTATGGTTGCTGTGTGCTGTGCAGCAGAGTGTGTTTGTGTGTTTGGTTTTTGTGACATCAGTATGCAGGTATTTCTCAATAGGCGGCCAGGACTAATGCAGCCAGTAAGCTCCAACTTCCAAATGTCTTTCACTGACACGCACATTCTGTTGCCTGGTGAGACTTGTCGTTTCCACGGATTTTAGCTTTTCTCTCTCTCTCTCTCTGCAGAGTCTGCGAAGGTTTAGAAACGCATATGAACAACAGCCTGTTATTGCCTTTCAGATGAAGCAGATTTTTTTTTTTCTTGATGAGTTCGGGCCATCAAGCCCAGATTGAATCCGTTTTTTATGAGACTTCTTTTTGCTTAAATGATTCACAAACCTTGTGACTTCTGATTCTTCCTTGAAATCTGCATAAGGTGAAGTTGTTGCTGGCAGGTGTCGGTAACTAGTTCTAGGTTTTCTTTTTGTCCTCTGTGAAAACTAGTCTGTTCAGTTGGCGATTTATGCTTCATTAATTTTCTTCGGGATCTACATCTCACTGTCGTATCGTCGGGAACGTCCTAAGAAACGGATCGTTAGCGATGCGCCGTTCCATTGGGTGGATCAGTGGGAAATAAGTTGTGCTGTATTCATTAAGATTATTCAAACCAATAACTCCTATTATTTTTAATGCATTCTAAAATAATAAATGTATCAACCAAGAGCTTGTACTTTAGACTTTATTTCTAAAAATCAGATAAATCTGCAGCACAACCCTCTAACATCAACGATTAGATTTGGTTAGGAAAGGCTAAAATAAAATGTTTGTGTCAGTATTTGCCAGGAAGAACCCTATCGACTCATCTCTACAGATATCATTATATCACTTGATTTTTGCTTTGCAACATGTCGTATTTGCTTAATATGCATTAACTAAGAGACGATGTTTGTCATTTTGCCTCTAAATTCTGGCGTTGAAGAATAAAAATAGTGTTTCTTTCTAAATTAGATGGCTAATTTGTATTACATCTACGCTTTTATTGGACATCTCCATTGTGGTGGGGTTTTTTTTATTGTTACACAGTGAAAAATGGTAAAATATTGCACCTTTTTGCAGTAATAAGGAAATGGTGTGACTGTAAACAGACGCTTTCTCCTAAACGGATCAACCCAGGCAGGACAAAGACTTGCTCCGCTTCAGACTGATCCGCCAACATGGATGGTGGAAACGGAGGCACTCATTCGGAGTTGACTTCATAGGTTTGCGACCGTGTTGATAATGAGGTGTGCTGCCACTCAGATATCCACTATCACTCTTCAGGCGGAAAAAGCAGACATTATTTTTCCTGTGGCTCTGATTCCACACCTGTCCTTCTACCCTACCTCCTCCACGCTCTCCTGTCGCTGTCCTGGAACGTATCCAGGGCCATAAAAACACATGTAGGCTATATTAACACAGACTAGGAAAATCCTAGTGAGGTGGAGGAAAAATTGTATAAATGTATCTGGTTTTTAAACGGATAAAAGTCCAGATATTGTACTTTGCTTATGCATCGTTCCTTTTATCTGCATCTACAGTTTTAGCTGAGCCAGAGTGGATGGAGACAAGGGAGATGTATTTGCAAGAATCAGGCAATACAATGCAGATCTCAATACAGGGGGACGATAGAATTTCAATACTATGAGTAAGACTGTATACTGTGATTATTCTTTTTATTGAATTTAACTGTAAAAAAAAACTCACCTTTCTAAACACTCCAACCTGTTTCAAAGTTAATACATCCAGTTTTACTACTAGATCTAGTTGCTCCACTGGAATTAAGGTGAAAAAGGCCACCGACTACCAGTCATACTTCTTAATTTGACCACAAAAATGACTGCCATTATTAATTGTTCCATTCAAGTTCTAAAAAGAATAAATAAAAAGCCAAATCTGTACATTGCTTTTTAATATCAATACAACATAGTGCTGATAACTATATCCACGTATTGATATTTTTTTCCATCTCCAATGGGGAGGCTTCAATGATTTTGATTTTAAAGCTTTGACACGGACACTCAGTTGGATCTACTTCTAGACTTTCAATAGATCGTTCTATCGTGCGAACATGGGTTGACCACACAGGTACGGCAAAAAGCTAGTATTCAAACTGAAAAGCCGTGCTGCCACACAGTATTTTAAGGGCATCAGCTTCAGAGAAAATGGTTCATTGATAGTTCTGCATTTTGCGGAGGTTGTACTCTCATCTTGAGTCATCTGCCCCCCCCCCCCCATACATTCCTGAGACACTGACAGCTCAATGTTGTGTTAAAAGCAGCTAGAGTCAAATGGAGAGAAGGGATTTACGGCTGTTTCCCAATGCCTAAGATTTAAGGACTTCATAGTGTTTAATAAAGCGATAAAAGAAGATGATCTAAACTACACTCTGCTGCAAGAGTTTTCTCTTGATCAGATTAAAAAGTTGCATGTTGAACTCAGTGCTCAGCAGAGGTGTGAATCTTCACGTCTCACGATTGGGTGTCTTTGATTCTATATCTGGATGTATAACGATTTCATGTGGGTTCGTTTTTAATAATAACTATGCCTTAATAATAAATGTTTTCAATAATAAGTAGATGTCAGAATTTATTTTTATTTATAAAACTTTTGTCTGACCACAACATGGCACCTCAAAAACAAAACAAAAAAAATAAACAGAACACTTACATTTTAAAGCACAGATGGTCGTTTTGAGAATAAAAAAAAAGTATTTGAAATATTTTCATCTTTTCTTTTTCTGTGTGTTATAATCTTCTGTTCTTATTCAACAATAGTTTATAGATGAAGACTGATTTTATCTTGGACTTTCTCTGAAAATCGAGAGTAAATTTATGAACTATTGCTGGATGTAGGCCATTATAGGTGTCCTTTAAATGAGACAGAAGCTGTTTTTATGTGCTGCATAGTTGCTTATTAATATTATATATTCAAATGCTTACCTACATTGTCTTAGACTACAAAATTCAAGTGTTATTTTTCTTTCCATCCATCATCTATACCCATTCATCCTCTGCAGGCGGCAGGGGCTTTTCTCCGTTATCGGGCGGGAGGCTGGGTCCACTCTGGACATGTTGGCAGTCCACCACAGACCCTTATTTATGATGTCTAGGGTTAGGCAAAACGATTTTTTTTTTTCATCCGTCGATTAATCTAATGATTAATTTTTCAATAGGATTTTATTCGATTTGATTATCGATTATTTACCCATTATTTGATTTGAATAGAAATTTGACATTTATGTATTTCTGTGAAATAAACAAATTTCTTCATTTGAACACATTTTAATTGTAAAAAAAAATCCCTTATAAAGTTCTAGTATTGGTGCAATCTTATGTTAGAGGTTGCAAAGAAATCATATGAATAAAGGAGAGAAAATACCCCCAAAAAATATAAGCAAACAAAATTTAACATTCACTTTATGCAAAAAAGAATTCGTCATTAACAAAAAAAACATTCATTTTGCTGCATTTTCTCTTGTTTCTGACATAATATTTGCAGGAGAGAGAGAGAGGCGCTGTTCATTACAATGAAATGCTGCACATTTTTCTAGTTTTTAGATGGCAACTTTGAATCAGTTGTTATTTTTCGTTTCAGTGTGTGCTCCTTCATCTGTCTCACTGCGTGCCCAAATTGATCATTGTGTTCTCACGTTGTTGGCACAACTATTAGCATACTGCCATGACTGCAGCAGGTCATAGCAAAGGTGAAGAAGCTGCACTTGTCAACCCTACGTGGGCGGAGTTATATTACGATATAATCAGTTAGGGTGGGGTTCTGCCGGGATGCAGAATCGTTTGTGTCCGTATGGAGATTCATAAATTAAATTATTAATTTCAACAGCTCTAGTATGCAACATGGCATAAATTGGCTTTTTTAAAGTTGTCTGTTTTGTTCTTTTTTTAAAATACCATCTACCGCCAAAATGGCCATTTCTAAACATCACCTTAAATCTTACTCAGACTCGTTTGCGACCCCTGGTCATTTGTGGTTGCCGCAATTTTATTTGTACAGCACACTTTCAACAGAAGGCAATTCAAGCTGCTTTACATGTTTAGAAAAATATGAAAAATGTAAACATAGAATCACTAAAAGAAATGTTAAACGAACATTTATAAAAAACAAACTATGTATTAAAAGAAAAGAAAGCATTTATCGATTAGAGCATAATAGAACATTTATGTAAAATTCAGAAAATTAAAACAGAAAAATTTAACAGTAATTAAAAAGAATGAACACAAAAGTTGTATCAGTTACTCGTAAGCAAGTCTAAATAGCTAAGTTTTAATTTTTGATTTGAAATGGTTCAGTGTTTCGGCAGTTTTGCATTGATGTGAGAGTTTGTCCATGATGTGGCGAGCATAGAAACTAAAAGCAGCTTTTCCATGTTTGGTTCTGGTTCTAGGGATGATCAGTAATCTAGAGCTGGAGGACCTGAGTGATCTGGATGGTTTGTATCATGATAGCAGATCTGTAATGTACTCTGGTGCTAACCCATTCAATGATTTTCGAGACTAATAAAAGCACTTTGAAGTCTATTCTCTGAGCTACAGGGAGCCAGTGTAAGGACTTTAGAACTGGGGTGATGTGTTCTACTTTCCTGTTTCTAGTTAGAACACGAGCAGCAGCGTTCTGGATCAGCTAAAGCTGTCTAGTTGATTTCTTTTTTTTTTTTTTTTTTTTTTTTTTTTTTTAGGTAGACCTGTGAAGATACTGTTACAGTAATCAAGGCGGCTAGAGATAAATGAATTGGGGCTGAACGATTTTGGAAAATAATCTAATTACGATTTCTTTTTCTTCAATATTGCGATTTAATGTGCAATTATTTTTGTGGGGCTTTTGTCATGCATTTTTTAATTAATGCAATCAAAAATATTGTGTATTATAAACAGATTTTTATACATAATTTATTCTATTCCATAAGATTATTTACTTATTTTAAGACAAAGGCAAATATTAACAACTTTATCTACTTTTAATCATCACACTCGATGGTCATCGGTGTTGTTCTGCAATCAATGTTTTCTTCCTTTTGATCCCAGCTAATAATTCCCTCTGGCTGCAATGTTTTCCTCCGTGTGGTTATCCAGGAAGTAGGATGCTTGAAGGAACAAGCTCTGATTTTTAATTCTCCATCGATCTAATGCACTTTCAGACTCTGGTATGGCTTCGTAGAGTGGTTTGATCTCAGGTCAGTTGTTACAAAATACTCCGCTGTTTTCGGTGCAGCTTTACCTTTCTGTCGGCATTTTTTATACAGCGCAGGTAAAATGTGGCTAAAATGTGTGTGTGAGATTGAATCGTAGCTTATTCATTATGGTTAACAAAGCATACTTTTGGCTATAAAACCCGTTATAGCACGAATTATTTCAGTGTGCCGTTTTTTTTTTATGTTCGTAAGGAGCGATTCTTTGAAACAGCTCGGTCAGCGATCCCTTTCGCCTCGAAGTTTGTTTACTGGAAATTTAAACACTGGTGGCGGTCAGTTTAGCCGTGCAACTCTCATCTATGGTGGTGTGATGTTTTTAGGTGTTGATAAAGGTTCGTACTGTAGCCTACCCCGTGAGGGAGCAACAATACCAAGACGGGTTCTGCATAATACCTGGCGTTGCGCAGCATCAACGTTTTCATAGCAGATATAATTTCTCACAACTGATGTACTGTTCTTCTTTGGTACCAAATATTGTGCAGTGTTGGATTCTGTTAAGCTTTTGGTCATTTTATAACTGGTTAAAGTGCTGCGTTTCCTTCTCTCCCTGCATTGTTTGCAAGTCACGTGACTTTAGCAGATACGTTTACATCAAGTCAAATCGCAGCCTTTGCGATTAGAAAATCGCATTTTACCAAATCGCGATTTAATTGCATATGCAATTAATCGTTCAGCCCTAAAATGAATGAAAGTTTTTCTAGGTCTCCTTGTGTCATCAGTCCTTTAATCCTAAAAATCTTCCTCAGGTGATAGAAAGCTGACCTTGTTATTGCCTTTACGTGACCCTGGAGGTTCAGGTCTGAGTCCATTATAACACCTAGATTTCTGGCCTGGTTGGTAGTTTCTAGTTGGGCCTGTATAAGATGATTACTAATATGCAGTCCATCTTTTTTGGATCCAAAGATAAGTACTATTTTTTTGTTTTTGTTCAGAGGGAGGAAATTATGGGACATCCAGCTTTTAATTTGCTCAATTCATTTATTAAGGGTTTGGATGGGTTAAACATCACCTGGTGACATTGAGATATAAAGCTGAGTGTCGTCAGCATTGTTGTGGTAGTTAATATTATTTATTGTCATTATCTGGCTTAGTTACAAATCCCCAAACTAAAATAAGTATTTTCAATGCTTCCTTGTTTTGTAAATGTTTGCATGAGATGGAAACATTTTGAACTCATGAAATGATCCCATGTTTAATAATTGAGAGCAGTGCAGCATCAGACACCTGCCAGAGCTGCACAACACATCTGTTTTGCTCTTAATATTTAAATGTTTTTAGTTTACCATGATGTCTGTTATTCGTACTAGGGATGCACCAATACTGGTACTGGGGCATATACTCAAATGTACTCATTAACCGATACTTGAAACGTAGTTTTGTAGAATTTTTTTTTTTTGTATTAAGTATCAAAGCAGCATGTGCATTGTAGCTGATCTGTCGACACAGTGAGGGGAATCGTGACTATAATGTGTTCATATCTTTAGACTACAAGTAAAGCTCTTGTTTGGCTGTTAGATGATCTCTGTCTTTCTTCTATTTCTTGGAATCAGTGCTGCGATATGAGGAGAAACACTCCTCTCCTTGAACACTTTCCGCTCCGAGCCCAGTTAAATGTGACCAACGCATAATGCAGCATTTCTTTAGACAAACGCCAAGGCTTTAGGAGCTGAAGTTTGCAGTCAAATGTTGTTTTGAGGTGAGCCCATCTTGAGAACTGCTGATGCAACACTGCGCCCTGACATCTGCACCTCTACCTTCTTGTGGTTTCCTGTGCCCGGGCTGCTGCTGCTTCTTCTGTCTTTGGCATTTGTGTTTCGACTCGATGTGCTAAAGTCAGTTTGCGGAGGTAAAGAGAAGTGTGGACTGTGGTTTTTCACAGAACTGGCTAACCACACTTCTCTCTGCACTGCTAACTTAAGAACTGTCTTGTCGCTCAGTATTTTCTCCCTGAGTAAAATCATGTAAATATGATAGAGGCAGAGACTTGTAATTAACTTATTCAGTTTGAGAAATGCGTAAAACCTTGTGTGCTGCAGGTTTTGTAAAACATCCACGTATTGTTACCGTATTTTTGCCTTAAACACCACTCTGCCTCTCCCTGGCAGTAATCCCTTCTTCCATCATGCAGCCGCTGCTGTGATGTTCAGAAGTGAGCCGAAAGAAGATAAGAGAGCCGTCTGGAATCTATTAGCCGGTGGAAGCATCAGTGTTGCACTGTGGGAACCTTATTGATTGTCCTCCCTCTTAATCATTCTTCCTCCTTTCCCATCATCTGGCTCAGGCACTAGTCATATCTGCTTCTCTCTCTCGTCGTTCTTTCCTGCTCACTCTCATTCGCTGTTTTCACTCTCCTCATTTTCTTTCTATAAATCCCCCAGCAGTCTGTATTTGATTACCTCTAGGTGTTCCATACTTATATCTGCTGTGTTTTGCCAAATCAAGAGTCAAGCTTTTAGTGAGCAAATTCAGAGTCGTCATGTCTAGTCTGAAATTACTCGAGATAATATTCTCATTTAGGACACTTACCCACTGGTCTTCCTGTGAATCCGCACTACTGAAGTTTATCTCTTTTTAGATTATTGTTTTCAACATGTAAAACCTCTATAAATTGCTGTAGCAGTTATCTGTCTACAATCACAACTAATACATCATTGCAATATTTAGTATTAACCTTCTTATTTCATGTAACATCGGTTAATCTCCATTAAATCTATGTGAGTATTTAACTTTTGTTTTCTATGGATAGGTGCAATATTTTTGTCTTTTACAATCCTCATTTTTGAGGCTCATGCTCTGTTCCTTTTTTTTTTTCACCGGCTAAAACATGTTTGAATGAAGGAAAGATCCGTGGAAATGTAGTTGACTGTAATCTTGCGTTCACACTGCACACTTTATCAGCATCAAGCAACGCTCAACAGTGCATCTAGTTTGACACATCTACATTTTTAAGCTAAAGCTTGCAAAGCTTGTGGGCGGGCCTTTCTCTGCCAGATGTTTTTGTGATTGGCTAGTCAACATCTGGTGACATCACTACAGTGAGACGTTTTGATTGGTTGTCAAACTGTGTCAAGTGCGTCAGAAGGTCTATCTAGCTGCTTCGCCGCTTGAAACGCAGGTAACGTTTGGAAAATGGACGCTGCCAACGCACACAAAGCACAACAGAGACTCTGACAGACTACATGTAATCTTGCCACACTTGACGCTGATGTTTTGGGTGGTGGGAAAGCACCATTAGATTGCAGATTCTTATTGCTTTAGATGCTAGATGGATAATGAATATTTTTTCCTCCTTAAGATTAGTGAACCACAGAGTTATAATTTATGCTACTTGACTCATGGTAAATATAATTACTTGTTTATGAAGTTTTATATTTTAAAAGAGCTATGTTTTTTTTATTTTTTTATTATTATTTTGGAAAGCTTTTAGCACTGACTTGGTTCAACCTCTTGGGATTTTATCTGCAGTTTTATGGTTAAAAAATGTAATAAGTCAAGCATCACCAGTATTTTAGTTTGGGGGGAGAAAATGGGGCTTTTAGGTTGTTTAAAAACCTAGTTGTTCACAACAAAAAATGCACGTGTTGACTCTTTTTGGTTTGGACCCATTAAGCGAGAAATCAACAGCTCTGAATGGAATCTAATCCAAATTTACGGTCTTATTTTTTTTCGATTGTTGAAGGCCGTCAGTTCGCCTGAAATTAAAGTCTGCTGAACATCTGCAGGTGGGACTCACATGTTCTAGGTCGACCTCTGCATCTGCTGTAATTGAACTAAATGAGACAAATAACTTTGTAATTATTCTGTTCGTAGGTCACGCACTGAGTGATTCAGGCTAAATGCGTGTGCTCCTAGAGCGTGGGGATGAAAAGTCAGCCTGTAGAAAGGAGAAGGCTACTATAGATCTCACACTTGTGAATCATGATTACCTAAGCAGTGCTCTAGTTTCTGAAAACCATCCATTTTCCAGTTATTACTATTTTTTTAAATATCTTCTTTTAATATCCACTTTGCTTTTTTTAGACCTCAGAGACTTTGGATTTGGTTAAGCTTCACTAAACTGATGCAACCACTTCTCTGCTCTAAGGTTTTAATGGATGAAAAAAAAAAAAAGAGATCAGCAGTATATGTTTGACTTAACTATCAGTGGTTCTGCCTTTTGCTCTGCTTCCTGTTGCGGGCCCCAGAAGCAACGCTGAGGTTTTTGTTTGTGTTTGTCAGCTTGATTCTGGAAAAAACAACCTGGCCGCAGTTCATGAGTAGTTAGCAGAGAGGTAAAGCGCCCGCCACAGGAAAAACCCTGCCGGGCCTTCTCGCAGGCTCCTATTTACTCTTTCTAGTTTCTATTTCACCTTCGCAAAGTTGGTGATCTGGTTTTGTTTTCATCGGAGAAGAAGACGATCAGACAGCTACATGCAGATGGTGTCGGTTATGACATCAGTTTTTCGCAAATCAAAAGAGAAAAAGAAATTGTCAGCCGTAAACTGAGGTTAATTTGGTTGCGTTTGCAGCTCATTTATGTGGAGTCGGTGGTTTGAGCGCTGATTTTGACTCAACTTTACGTGATTCATCAGGCTTTCAAGCAAGCCTTCAATTCTTCATTGGCTGAAGATGCATGACTCGGGTTTAGTTTGGGTTAAAAAAAAAATTATTAAAGAAAAAAAATATATTGTGTGTAGAGAGCCTGACTCCTGTGCAGAGCTTTCTCTGAACAGGGTTAATGTCTGGATTCTGTGGTGGCAACGTGGCCTTGTGTGAAACTGATGTTTCTTTCTCAATCGGAGCCCAAAGTATCCTGTCGTTGTCATCTTGGAATATCTATGTACCATTTGGACAGGGGTAAAAACAAACATCCATTGATGGAATTAACCTGTTCACAAAGTACATCCAGGAAGTCAGCTCACCTCAGTCTTTGGGTTGATGTTCCTGGATCTGATCAATTATAGCAACCCCACATGGTAGCTGTGCCCCCACTGGCCGGTACAGCAGTGAAGTCCCATTCACTTTGTGCATGTAGAAACTCTCAGGCCCTGTCCACACGTAGCCGGGTATCTCACAAAACAGATATATTTTTCTACGGTTTGGCCTGTTATCCACACGTAGCCGGAGGCCAAAGTGGAGATTTGCGTTTTCTCCGTTTTCAGTATCTACGTGTGGACGGTTGAAAACGGAGTTTTAAGAGCCGTAACGCCACTTTCCGCGACAAAAAATGCTCCAACACCACATGTGCGAACTGTGTTTACTCTCGAAAACAGCATTTATTTCCTCAGCGCTGTGTTGGTATTATCCATTGTTAAAGCGCGTCTTGTTTGTTTGCTTTTATAAGCTGTATAACTGCTGCGTGCTGAAGATAGAGGATATAAAGTTTATCTTGGCGGATAGGACTGGGGAGAACTACTGCCCCCTACAGGTTTGCCACGTCTATGAATGTGTAGAAAAAACGCATTTATCCGGTTACGTGTGGATGAAGATTTTTTTTCAAGGAGCAGAGGAAAATCTTCGTTTAAAAAAAAAAACCCGGCTACGTGTGGAGATGGCCTCACTTTCCCTGAGTTTTGCTGGTTTTTCTTGTATGTATTTACTGTTCATGACCATCAGTGGATTTTTTTTTTTCTCCAACCACATTTCTTCCTCAAAGACGATGGTTCCCCACCTTCCTTCCCTTTTTTTTACCAGCACAATGCACAATTATTAGCCTAATTTTACCAGTTTCTGCTGTCCTCTAGGATCCTCTACTCGACGCATGCCGGTCACTTCACTATTCTATAAAAGACTGATCTTTTCTCCTCCGGCACTGGCTGTGTCTTTCAACATAGCTGTTTGGGAAATAAAATTGCATCAGTTGAGGTTAAATAACAGCCAGCTGAAAGATAATAATCCAATAACTGTTAGCTAACATGATCTTACTTAATATTTGAAAACAAATATTCCTACTGATAAAATAAGAAGACGCCTTATTACGATTTTTGATAATGTAGCTAATTAGCATAGCTTTAACAGGCTGATATTATTGAGGCTCCCTGCTAAGGCAGCTGGTTTAGACATGTTGCTTTTTGCTCGCAAGCTGTAGTGTGGTTCAGTGTTTTCTTACTGACTGTGAAGGAGGGGCACTCTTTTATTTTTTTATTTATTTTTTTATTAATTTTTTTTACTTTTTTTTGTTTACGTAACATGACTGTCCAGTTTCTTTCAAAAATATTTCCAAATAGGCGAGTAGGTTGTAGACAAAGGGAAAGTGGAGTGTCCCTCTTTCAGTCAGCTAACTGGCAGTCCATAGCAACAGGTGGAGGAGGGGCAACGGCCACAAATGACTGAATAAATTAGAAAAAAAATTGCGTTTTCTTTAGTTTGCTTTATCTTATACTTTGAAAATAATTGAAGGCCCACAATCCGATGCGGGTATGTTTTTATAAGTACATTGTAACTGTATTGGGTCTTAAAATTAAAATCTGTGCTCTTCCCAGCACTTCCCTTCTAGTTTTGAGTGATGATTCAGGCTTGGTTCAAACAAACTCACGCAAATTGGAAAACGGTGAATTTCCTGCTGCATTTTCTCCTCTTGTCCATAATTAGGATAAACTTTAAACTTGGGAAAAGTACAAATTTAACAAAATTGAGAGATAGTCGTTTTAGTTGTGAATATGAACTAGTTGTGAATATGAACTAGATGCCTACTTTGGTGTAGAAATCATAACGGTTGTGGAGCTGTTTTAATTGGTTTATCAGCATCTGTCCACCTTTATTCTGATTCGCTTTCCGTTACACTTCCAACATGAGCTGAAGATGTTAACAGCGGAGAGGAAACCTTGTCAAGGAAACCACAAGCAATGATTGTTGGGAAAATCTTTGGTCTACCATTGCTTTAGTCATCTGGTGAAATCTTAATGTAATTTATCCCAGCTTTATCGCCACCTACAGGTGGAGTTTTGATGTTGTGTTTTTGGGGATCTTAAAGGGGGGAAACAGGTGGGGTGTTGGGATCTAATGCTACCTTTTACGGTCACATCAGCCCTGCAGAGAATAAACGTATAACCAAGAATTTTTTCGTGAAAAATAAATAAACAAATTTTCATTTTAAGTGAGATTTACGTGTGTTTGGCATCTTTCAGTAATCTGAAGTGATGAACTGCATCCAGTTCCTCTTGTGTTTGTGGGCCTTGTCACATCCTGCGGTGTCTAGCTTACAAAATGCCACATCTTGATTCATGGCTTGTAATATTTATGAGCCCTTCAACAAAAACCCGTCTCATAAAATAATCAAGTGACATATTTCAAGACTTTTCCGAGCCCAGAAGCCAGAATGCTGTTGATATATAGTTGTGTAGAAGTGGTCGTCCCTGAACACACTCAGCTTCCTGCGGTCCAACAGTTAGGCTGTAGGCCGGGTAGATCTGCAGATAACAAAGAGGAGTATGTGGATGTGTCCTCTGATCTGATCTTAAACAATCCGCAGCGTGTAGCCGAGCTTTATGCGCCCTCACCCCCCACCCGCTTCGACCTGTTTGCTGCTGTGGAAAAACAAACAAAAAAACACTTCCCAGTAAGCTCTGTCAAGGTCATAGTGGGTTTTATGTGCACGTAGAGATGCACCCGTTCCATAGCGCTGTGCTTACCTTTTGGTGGTTTGTGGCTAATAACTGACCCACTTATGTTTTCTTCTCACTTTGTGTCTCTACAGGAAGTTTGGGGAGCGCCCTCAGCCACAGCGCCTAACACGGTGAGTGCTGTCTTGTTGTCCTTGTGTGGCTGTGCGCTCTCTTGTCATACATAACATGCACTTATTTTTCTGCTTCAACGTCTTTGTTCATATACTGAAAAATCGGTGATCATATGACGTTAGAAATGCTTCTCTAAAGACAGAAAAGCAATGCTTGGTTTGAGCTTTTGCAACATTTTGACACATTGTGATCAGAAATTGCAGTGTATGCTGTTGGGGTTTCATGTGATAGACCAATACAAAGTAGTGCTGTTGAAGGAAAATCATGCAATGTGTTTGATTTTATTTTATTTTTGTATGACCTACATTTATGGTCATCCATCTTTACTCCACATGTTGTCTCTGGGAGAAAATTTAGCTACAAGATACAAAATAATGAGAATATAACCGAAGACTACACATGACCCTGAACACCCCATCCCCATTGGGACACACAATGGAGGCATGCTGTGGGAATTCTTTTCTTCGGTCGGGACAGGAAAGCAGATTGATGAACGGATGGAGCAGGATCAAGAGCATCCTTGGATAAAGACAGCCACAGATTGTGCAAGTTGTCCCCATTAAGAAGATGAGAGAGGTGTTTCATTTTCATCATAGATATACTGTGAGAGACATTGTATGATTTGTATTGTGTGATTTATTTATTTATTTTATTTATTTATTTGTATAATGGTGCAGAAAACAAGTATTTGGTCAATAAGAAAAGCACGCCTCCATACTGTGTAATGTCACCTTGGCTGGCAATGACAGAGGTCAAACGTTTCCTGTACGTCTTCACTGTGCTCGGACACACTGTAGCCCATTCGTCCATGCAGATGTTCTCTAGACCTGTGATGTTTTGAGGCTGTTGCCAGGCAGCACAGACTTTCACCTCCCTCCTCAGATTCTCTATTAACACTGGCATCAGCCCCGACCTGTGTTGAGCCCAAACATTTAGATCTGGTATCTTTGCTGCACAAACCGTCTGAAAGATGGAGGGCTATCTGGTAGAATACTCTGAGCTGAATGGAGGGCGTGCAAGGTAGCGCCCGGCTGGCACTGGCTTCTCCGCGAGCGTCAACCAGCACGGCCGTATTTGTCTCACTTTTCACAAAGTGCTTCCGTTTAGTCTTTTTTTTTATTTTTTATGAAGAAATAATTATCAGATCCTGTAAAACTGATTCAATAGCCGCTTCAATGAGAGCGTCAAATGGCGCTGCCATGTTTGTTTCTCTTACCAGGGCAGTTGACACTACCATCACAACTCTTGCCCTGAAGCACTATCCGAAGAACGATTGGTCGGCGAAATATTGTTCTGAGGTCGGACGGTTTTGATTGGAGCGGTCCGAGATGGATTCTCCTAAGTTTGGAAAACTCCAAATCTCTCAATAATCCATCTTGCAGTGCAAGGTTAATTCTTTATTGACTGAGGTCTAAAGACTGGCTTGGCCACTCAAGAATCTTGAAACGCTTTTTAAGTAGCCACTTTGTCATTGTCCAGACGGTGTGTTTGAGATCATTGTCATGCTTGAAGATCCAACCACGTCCCATCTTCAATGATCTCACTGATGGAATGATGTGTTTGCCAAAATTCTTTAGAAATCCCCATCCATCCTTTCCTTAACACAGATCAGTCATCTTGTGCCCTTTGAAGGAAAGCAGCCCAAAAGCATAATGTTTCCACCTCCCTACTTTACAGCGCATATGGTTTTCTTGGACTACAGTTCAGCGTTCTTACTTCTCCAAACACAGCGAGTGACATTTATAACAAAAAGTTCTATTTCGGTCTCATTTGACGTCATAAAATTCTCCCAATCCTCCTCTGGATCATCCAGACGGTCTCTGGCAAACTTTGGACTGGCCTTGACATGTGCTAGCATTAGCAGGGGGACCTTTCGAGTGCTGCAGGATTTTAATCCATGATGACGTAGTGTGTTACTAGTTGTAAACTTTGTTTCTGTACTGTGGTCCCAGCTGTCTTCAGGTCATTGACCAGTTTCCTCACAGTTTTAAACTTCATGAGCACCCCATGAGGTAAGATCTTGCATGGAGCCCCAGGTTGTCAGTTTTCTTGTATTTATTCCATTTTCTATTAATTGGTACAACAGATCATCTCTTCTCACCAAGTTGGTTGCCCGTGGTAGATTGGCTAGTCTGGCTAGTCCCAGTCTTGTGGACAGGAGTCTTTTATACTAATAAGTTTAAACGGGTACCATTAATACAGGTAACTAATGCAGGATAGAAGAGCTTCTTAAAGAAGTAGTAACATGTCTGTGAGGGCCAGAATTCTTGTGTGTAGGGGCTTTCTGCACAAATAAATTCTTTGAAAAGAATACAATTGATTTCCTTTTTTTACGTTGTCTCTCACAGTTAGATTAACTATTATGAGAATTACAGACTTATCTCATCCTGTTAGAGGGACACCTTGCACAGTCTGTAGCTGCCAAATACTTTTTTGGATTACCTTTGCTGTATCGTTTGCTGTTTTAGCTGTCCTCTATATGTTGCTCCCTTTTGTATTACATCGTGGTGTCTTTGCTGCCATTGACTGTCACTCTGATTTGCGTTCCGCCGAGACTTTGTTTTAATAAGCCTGTGTTGAAATAAGCTTCATTCTCACAGTTTGTTTGTGGAGAAATGAGCCTTAGAGGCACTGATTCGCCTCTGTTCTCAGTATGAAGCTGCCCCTTGCTGTGCGATGCATTGAGTGTAGCTCTGAGAAGCCTCGCCGCGAGTTTTTGATTATCTTGTTTGTCTTCAGTTTAGCTGCAAGTCATTCCGAGTTGCATGTTGTTGAACGCTGCGGCTCTTTGTAAAGAGATTACATGTTTGCTTTTTGCCCGTCATCTTTGTTATTTAGAACAGGTTGTTTGGTTCGCCTCTGCGTTTGGTGTTTTCACATGTGCTCTGCCTTCGCACGTGGCCCTCGGCGAGGAAATTGAGGGGTTGCACATTGCCTGGAACAGCAGTGCTTTGGTTTTGGAAAAAAAGGGGGCCCAGCACCTTTTGATGTGTCCCCCTCTTCACTCATGTGCTGCCAGTTTGCTGGCTTGCAAGTGGCCCTCGGGTTCATGTGATGGTTTTTGATGGCCCAAAATATGACAAAGGCAGCTGAAAGCCACAAAAGGGACTGCTTCAAGTGTGCAGTGTGTGGTTGTAACATTGCGCTTGTCTGTGTGTTTTTTGTGTGTTTTTTTCAATTCCCCGTTTCTAAAGGTTTCGTTACATCAATTTTCCACTTTTAACCGCGGCTGGATGACTTTCTGTTTGGCATCAGCATTGACCGCAAAGAGCTCATCATTCTGCTCAGCTTTTTAGGGGCATCCACAGTTACTCCAACTCAAAGCAGCATGCAGAGGGAGCTTGCACAGAACTGTAGGTGTGCTTAGTGTAGGAATTTATGCTGGGTTTACAGAAGGGTGTGCATGTTTCTATGCTGAATACTGCCTGACAAATCATCCAGCCATTACTACAAGATGTCAAATATTTTGGGGGGGAAACTGAGACTTGGGGCTATTGTCAGATATCCAATGATAAGCAGAATATCCTGAGGCCTACAGCAGCCATATGATGTTGCAAATACTTTCTTTTTTTTTTGTAACAGTTGACTATTTAAAGTCCCTACACAGATTCTTCAGTCTGAAAAAGATAAGCCGACTAAGCACAGAAACGCAGTTTTGAAACTATTCTTTCATTTATTAGAAGTGAAAAACTATCCAAACCAACTAGTCCCAACGAAGAATTAGTTTTCATCTAAACATAATTACCGGTGACTTTACCCTTGACGGCAGCAGCTGCATTGAACATTTACAATCCCTTTCGTATCGGTGTAGAGAATTTTTAACCCGCTGCTCTTTGCATAATTGTTTCAATTCAAACGACTGGAGAGTTTTTGAGCAGGAATGACCTGTTTAATGTTTCCTCAAAGCATTGCAGTTTTCGTAGATTTCTATTCAGACTTGGACAGTCCTAATCCTTGTGTTGTTGGGGGGGGGGGCTTTGGACCACTGTTCCAAACTGTGCAACCCAAATACCGTTGAGTTTAAAGGTCAAAAACTATAGCAGGATGTTCTCTCTCGCTCTCTCTCTCTCTCGTAAATCCTGGTGGTGCGGCCTCTTCTGGGAAGGTTCACCACTTCTCCGTTTTTCTCCATGTGTTGATATTGGCCCTCACTGTTCGCTGAAACCCACTGCATCAAAAATGGCTCGTTAACCCTTTACAGACTAATTGATTACTTAGTTTCTGATCAATTTCTTTAGATCATTGAAACATCAGCATGTTACCTTGGAGCATCTTTGAGCCAACTTCATCCTCTTATACAGGTTCTGTTTAGGTCAAGGGTCCCCCACCCTGGTTCTCGAGATCTACCCTTTTGTAACTTTAGATGCATTCCTGCTCCAGGTAAATCAAATGAAGGCGTCTGATGTGGAAATGTAGCCATTTGATTTTGTTGTGGTGGAGCTGGCATAACAACAAAAATTAGCAGGATGGTAGATTTCGAGGACCAGGGTTGGACACCCTGTAAGTGCTGGATTCGCTTTTCTTGCTGAGCCATTGGACAGCAGTCGCTGAGGAGAGGGTGAGATTGGTGTTTCTGTGGTGTGTTAGTTTCACATAGAAATGTGTTTACTAAGTTCATAATCTATTTATCGTTCAATTCGCGACCCTGGACTGATTTTGGGCGGCTCTTAATCATAATTCACGAGTGGCCTTAATTTAGTTTTATGGTCAGGCAGTTGATGCGAATACAATTTTATGCAATTTTGCATAATACCAGGCCTCTGAAATAAGAAATGGACTGAAAAAAAATAAACGAATGGATAATTTAATGTGTGGCACAACGTTCGGTATTCATCCAGGTTTTTGCTTTAAATTTTTTTAATAAAAGGGCCAACAAACACATAGTTTCAATAAACTCGGCAAGATAAACCAAGGGTAACAGAGTGAGTCATATCCCGTTCTTTTTGCCGAAAAGACTACGCTCACGTGATTCCAAGATGGCAGCCCACGGAGAAGATCACATTTTAGAAGACAGACTCGTAAAAATTTGGCCTGACTATAGCCGTTTATGCTGTTTATGATGCGTCGGTGCCTCATCGACAAAATGAGTAGCAGCATTTCCTCCATATCTATCTCGCTCTGTTTCATTCATTTTTTCCTGAGGTAAGGACTGAGGGCTTATTATTCTTGGACTTTTTATTATAATTATAATTCCGGGAATAATTTCCCAGAAAGTTTATTTTTCACTTGAAATTGTAGTTTTGTGGTCATTTTTATTATTTCATTATTTTTTTTAAATCTAATTAACCATCATTTGTTGTAACAACCAGAGAAGGACATAAAACCCGTCTTCAAATTCACTGCAATTTTTTGTGTGGTAGAAGTATCAACAATGGTACTCAGAATTGGCAAAGTATCGCTATGGTATCAGTTGGAAAAAAGTGGTCGTTGAACCCCTAGTAAGACTAGGTGTGTCAAATGATGGCGTTAATTGCAATTAATTAATTATAACCATTTTTAATATGCTATTTTATCATTTTATCTTTAGTTTTATTATTTCTGTATGCTAGTTGCCTTTAAATGAAATCCGTAAACTTCTAAGATAACTGCTTTATTGTAGTGGGGAAGACAAGGCAGAGCGAGCAGTTGCAGACAGTCTACTCAACTTTGCTATATTAAGCAGGTTTTTAGACCCCTCTAGCAATTCTCTTTTAAAAATAAAGGCAAATGGCGATAAGTCTAACAACATGTGATGGAGACTTTTGTGTCAACCATGTAACGTTCTTACGCTTCTCAACGAGGGGCGCTTTCCCGTCTGCAAAGAGAACCAGTCTGCACCGCAAAGCTGCAGCTCCACACGGCCGACCAAGTCTAGCTGTATGGCAAACCATTGTTATAGAAATAAGGCGTATAGTACATGCTGTTTTAACCCGTAATACAGCTGGAATCGGAGCAGATATTTACCCCACTAAGTCCAGAAAGCTAACTGGGCATGCTCGAAGCAGAAGGTTGCAGCCGCCACTTAGGACGAGTTACAAAAACAACAGAATGTAAATGCTGGGACTGTATCTGTTCAAGTATGTTAAATACAATAAATTACTTCATAAAACCACTATTTTCATTATATATATCATACCTTTGTTTGACCATAATCGTGTAATAAATTAAAATTAAAATTCCTCAAGATTAGGGTTTTTTCTCAGCAATTATTAGTTGAGATTAAAATTAGATTAATTACATTAATTACAGATCATAATTCATCTCAAAATCTCAGCACTAAGACCCTTTCTTATTTTTCAGATCTGGTACTTCACAGAGCTTGTTGTATACAGAAATCTGACTACTTTTGCTAATTTAATTAAGATACAGTATGTTTAGTTTATTGTTGAGCATGTAAAATGAAAATGATACCAGTTTTTCACACTGAATTAAAAATAATTGTGACCCTTAAAGTACCTTCAACTTGATTTTTGGCCCCCATGGCAAAAAATAAATAACTGAAGCCACTCCAGCTGCTGCTAATGTTGATACACTCATGATGGTTTGCTGTTTTGTTTTTTTTAGCAAAAATACAAGCATCTTAAGTTATTCAGTATTGCTTTAAAGATCAGACAGTAGGGATGTAACAATCCCATTTTCTATAGACTGATACCGATACTTAGGTCTGAGCACTTGCCAATAAAGGGCAGTTATGCCAATACTTCTACCACACAAAAGAATGCAATGAATTTGAAGACATGTTTTATTTTCTTCTCTGCTTGTTACAACAAATGATTATGAATTAGATAAAAAAATAAAATGATAAAAAAATGGCCACAAAACAAAAGTTTCAAGTGAAAAAAATAAAGATTTATATGAAATGTACTAGGGTTGCAGCTATCGATTCTTTTTGTAATCAAGTAATCTTGCACTTTACTGATCGATTAATGTGATGATAATTTTTTTACGTTTTTAAACGATCAAAACAAATCATGCATAACAAAATTTTTGTGGCTGTAAAATGATCAAGCATTTTCCTTTTATCTCTCAAAAAACAGAACTCCAACATTTGGCTCCAGAACGAACCCCATTTACGGTATTTATTTACCTATTTATTTATTTGACAAAATAACAGTCAACACCAATAACGTAAGTTAACAAACTAAACAGTCCATCCAGTTTTTTGTGAAAAAGCTTTTTTGAAAAGTTGCTTTTGATTTTGTTTCGACAATCACTTAGATTGTTTGAAAAGCAAGCAGAGTTTGAGACGACATTGTCACATAAACCTAATAAAATCGTTTTAAATGTCCTTTTAACAGTTGAAAACTCCAAAATGTGACCACCTCAGATTGGGTCCCCACTAGAAGGTGCTACAGTCCCTTTTTATTCACCTCCTGGATACGGCCCTGCTCAGCAGTACTGAACGTTTAGGAATAATCACTTATTAATCATTCTTTCCTACTTTGATCGCAGCGCAGCATTAAGTCTGTTGATTTTGACGCTGTAACTGTGATGATGGCGCATTTTTTGTCTCAGATAGTGACATTACGGTACTTAAAACTCTGTTTTCAAACGTCCGCATGCAGATACTGAAAACAGAGTAAACGCAGATCTCCACTTTGGCCACTTTGAGTTTTTTAAAAGATTCTGTTTTTTTGTGCTGAAAATCTGCATTTATGTGTGGATGACTGGTCAAATCGTAGAATAATATCTGTTTTTTGAGATATCCGGTTACGTGTGGACAAGGCCCTCTTGCGATTGAAAGTGAAAAATAAGCATCATTTGTTGTCAAACAGCCTCATGACATCGCTACAAATACAGTATTAAAAGTAGCACACATCAATGTATACAGGCTTTAGGTTACATTACCTTGTTTCAGCGTCGCTTGGTGAAGCAGCATGTGGATGTTTTCTGATGCTGGATCATTGAGCTCGTACTGCGTTCGTACGCCAGTTCTGTTGGTACGCCAGGTGCATCCAATACAAAGGTCCGTGTGGAACAAGATCCCTGCGCGTATAGTGCATAGGAATTTAAACGAGGCTTCGAGGCAGAGTTTTTGCGTCAAGCAATTTTTGGAATCCAGGAAATCGAGTCACCCGACGAATTGCTGGAGCCCTAAAATTTAAGTATCAGTTCATGGTATCAGATAACTAACCAATAAGACTGCTTTAGAACGGTATTGGCCCCGATATCTGATGCTAATATCGCTATCGGTGCGTCCTTATCAGAGAGCATAAAAAAAGGGGAGAAATATTTTCTTCTGGTTTTTATGTTTTTTTTTTGTTCCTGGCTTTTTATTGTTTTTCCGCTGCAGTTGTTCCAAAAAGCAGTTCAAGTGTGGAAGTTTTCTCTCACAGTAGTCTGAGCAGCCCTCAGTACCTGTTGGTGTTTTTACCGGAGCCTGACTGGAGATGTGATGCATAATGTTAGAGAAAAATCAGGACCTTCTGCTTTGTTACTGAGATGTGTGTGGCACTTTTTTGTCTGTTTGTTTCTGTTCTCATCTTTTCTTTATTTCCCCCTGTTATTAGCGTTATCTGTTCTCCTTTTCTCCGCTTCCTTTCGTCCCCGTTTTGCTCTGACAGAGCTTCTTTTAGGTCACACATGCAAATCTGCTTTTTAGCCTAACAAAAATCCGACCTGCTCTTCCCTCCCGTCGTTTTGCTCTTGCATCAGATTATTTGTGATCAACCTCTATTTTGTGTCCGCTCTGGCAGTTTATGCAAGGCTAATTTCTCATTACTAACTTTTAAACAATTTTTGCTTAAAGTTTTAAATGTTTGGTTTTTAATTTTTTGCATGCAAAATTTCACAAATCTTTTCTTGTCTTAATGTTTGTGTCTGCACGCTACTTTTCCACAGGAAGTTGATTTGTGTGCACTGGTCACTGTCTCACTTCTTCTTCCGTCTTTTGCACAAAACGAGACGGAAGCTGATACTCTGTGTGAGAGATGGCTGATCAGACATGATCCTACAAACGCAGATATTTATCAGGTGCTAATTTTTATCATATCCTCCTTCGACAGCCTCGCCTTTTAGAAACCGGGCTTTTAACACCCTCCTATGGAAGCCTGTCTATGTAAATGATTTCTATTTAGTAGTGTTGAACCTTCCTATATTAGGCTTTGCAAACTGATTTGATTCTGATTATCGTTTTTTTTGTTTTTTTTACATTTTGTTGCACGACATCCTCCATTGTGTTTTTATTTAGAAAATAAAGTAGAAAATAATGCAAGAAAGGCATTTTTAAAAAGAAACCTTAAAGAGCAGCAGACATAATTAAGCTTCTTAGGCTGCATGCATAATGCTATGTCGGTGGTAAACTAAAGCTGTACATTACCCTAAACACACCAATGTGAAGCATGGAAGTGGTAGTATCATGCTGTCTGGTTAACCATCTTCTGCAGGGAGAGGAAGGCTGCGCAGAGCTGATGCAATTCTGCCTGTTTGTTGCGACATGACCACCAGCTTCCTATTTATTCCCTTTTTTTTCATCCAAACATTCTCTTAAAGTATCAAACATTGGGAGCTAAAGCACTTCCGTTTTGGTGGGTTAAAGTTCGCTGCGGTCCGGTTGGGTCAAGCGAGCTGTGAAACAGCGTTAACCAAAAGCCAGAGTTGTTTCACACACAGTTTGTCATCCTAGCAGCAGGCGATGCGCTGGCAGCAGACGTGCAAATATGACTAAACATGCAAATCTCGACTTCAGCACCTTCATTCGGACGTGTCAGCTGATTTTTTTTTTTTTTTTTTTTTTACTTTGTTCTTGCAGAAGCCTTAAGTATGTGTTGAGAAGTGTGGCTGAAGTGCGTCCGGACAGCTGTGTGTTCCTCTACAAAGCTGTAGTCTTTGAACTCTTTAGAAAAACAAAAGGATTAATAAATATCTATATCTAAAGTTCATTGGCTTCTTACCAAACTCAATGGTTTGAAACTGAAAATGGAGTAAAAAAATGTATTTGCAGAGTTTTCCCCATTCCATTATCCAAAACAGTGTTTCCCAAAATTAAAATTGAATAGGGTCATGATGACACATGACCTCCAACTCTCGGTTGAGGATACGAACGTTTTGGCCCAGTCAGTTAAGAAGTTGGTACAGCCGATGTTTTGGCCAAGATGTTACCTCTCTTTATGTTCAAGTCCTGTTTTTATCTTTTACATTTCCTTCCTTCGAATCTTCCTTAATTCATTTTTTTGGTCATCCTTTCCATATTCAACTGACAAACAAAAATCTGAAAATGAAAATGTTTATTTTTACTTAATTGTTTTTAAATCAGAGACAAAACCAAAACTCTCTATTTTCTCATATTTAGAATTTTACTCTCAAATCAAATATACTAAACATACCAGACAAAACTTCCAGCACCTTTAAACTTAAAAACTGTATATTTTAATGGATCCATGCAGACATGGTCACCTACAAAAGTGTCCTAATTTTACCGCTTTTCTTTTAGAGTTTTGGCTCTGGCTCCGTCCAGACCAGTTTTCTACGAAAAATAAAAAGTTGTTTTTGGTACTTCTGGTCAGTCTGGTTGCAAAACTGCTCTTTATAAATCTCACAAGTTTAGGCACTACATTTGTATGTATGTATCAATATATAGCAGTATATATCAATCTGTGTAGCACATTTTATTTTTATTCCTATTTAAGTGTTTTTCTTTTTCATATGTTTTCCCAAAGTACCGCAGCAATTTCCTGATGTTGTAAATCTGCCCAACATTTGGCAATAAACACTTTCTGATTCTGATTGTTCAGGAGGAGTCGGCAAAACGACATCCCCTAGAGTCTCGCAATCTGATAGTTGCGGAAAATGGTGTAGCACCTTTTCACGTTAGGGCTGGACGATATAGAAAGAGCATATTGATAAAGTGAATGGTAATTTTGATTGATATCCTTAAATATTGATAATCATCAAAAAATATAGAAAATGTATTTCAAGTGCATCCCTGGTCATTTTATGCTATTCTTTAATCAAATCATTTTAATTAAGAATTAAATTCAGCCCTTTATTCAAATAGCTTTTTACATTAAGTGAAAAGTTTGTAAGAAACACCAACAAATGAAGAGATCTTAGTAGCTTCGGTAAATACAAAGAAAAATAATTTTATTAGCCATTATCTTATGTTTTTTAAAATTATGTTAGTAATTTAAATTGAAGGATTATCTTGATGCTTTTTTATCTTTTAAATAGTCGTTTTTTGTACATTTTTTTTTATGGCTCAGACATTTTGTTTAGATTATGTTTAAAAACTGGGCCAATAAAGTGTTATTTTCATAATCTGTGCCCTTTAAGGCCTTTCCACGCCAGTCATTGTACGTTTTTTTACTAGGCTAACCACCTTTAACTTGGCAAACTCCCACCGTAAGGGTGTGTTTTACCTGACGAAACTGTGTCTTACTCAGGCTCAGACACCTGAATTACTGCTTTTTACAAGTTTTATTTGCACAAGCATTAACTGACACCAGTACAGTAACCGTGCTTTGTCTAGAAGCCACAAAAGTACAACAACCACACAACATTAATACAAAAAACCTATTAATGGCCGTATAGGCTGTACATACTCATAATTGTTGGTTTAACAAGTTAACCAATCAGCACAGAAACTCACCAGCTCTGCCTCTTCAGTCAAAACAGCGATATTGAATGAAAAAGAAGATCCGGCTGGTAAAGAGTATGAGCAGGTGTTACCCCATAACATCCCAGGTTTGCATATATCACTATGCCCTAAATAAAATGGTACCAAAGCAAACACAGTGTTTGATAGATAATAAATTACAACAAAATAAATTAGCATGTCTGAAAATAAGGGAAAACCACACAGTCATTGCACAATTATTTTAGTTGTTTGCATCAATGATTTGTAAATTGCAAAGTTTATATATTTTTTTCTAATTATCCATTAAAAGGGTTTTTAGGAACTCTAATGAATAGAGGCCGTAAAGCTGCCTGTCGTCTTTTATTTGACACAGGCATTCTGTAATTTAGAAATAGTTAAATTCGGCTTTGCCGTCAGATGGAAATATCCAATAAAAATGTCATTAGAGTGAAGTAAGAAGACATTTTCCAGTCCATTATGAGATGGATAAACCACAATTCCTCTTGGACTTCCTCTGCTGCGTCCCCTCCCACAGCGGCGCTCTGAGGAGGCCCCATGCTTTTCATAACAAAGGCTCCGTCTAACTCCAGCCTAACATGGCACACTGGAAGGGAGTGCGTGTGTGTGTGTGTGTGTGTGTGTGTGTTAGAAGAGCATGGCGTTTCAGGTGTCACTGACATCTGTTCATATGTGCAGATTGAGTCGAGGTGCAATGTGGTGTCTCCATATCAACCTGATCTGGGTTTTTTAGGAGGCTTTAAGCCCCGATTGTCTCACAGCCTCCCGATGGTGAGTGTAGAGGAGTAATGGGAGTGCAGAGAAGGAAAAAAAGGAAAAAAACAAAAAGTTTTTGCTGGTGAGGTCAGCTTTGTTGTTGTTGTTTTTACTCCTCCTCCTCCTTCCAGTCACTCCTCTCTCTCTGCATCTCCTGCTTCTCCTCCTTGCTCCCTCCTCTCCTTACCCCTGAGCCCGGCGTTAAGAGTTCAGCCCATCCCCACACGAACACATCTGGGGGAGAACAGAACTTTTTGGCAAGCCTTTTGTTGGGTCGTTCTAAGTTCACTGAATGCGTTTCTTCATCTCAGTCTGATTAACTACATGACACCCCGTCTAGAAGCTTCACTGTGTGATGAACCTCTATGGCTCTGATGCTAATCCAAGTGAGTGTGTTGTTCTTAAAGCTCATTTCTCTTTCGTCTTTGCGTCTCTTTCTGCAGAGAAGCGATGAGGAATTACCTAAAGGAGCGAGGTGACCAAACCGTCATGATCCTGCATGCAAAAGTTGCACAGAAATCCTACGGCAATGAGAAAAGGTGAGGCCAATTTTTATTATTCTTCTCCTCCTCTCCCTGCACTTGTGACTCCACTCCTGAAACTTTCCACACACCGCTATGTGGGAAAACGTCCGTCTCAGAACATAATCCCTGCAACCCCAACATCTCTGAATAGAGCAGGTAATCATTAAGGGGATTCATTTTTTAGACTAGGCATGATGGATTAGATCATCCTCAGAACCGATCCATACCTTCAGCTTGCACTTGTGAACATTTTTGTGTTGACATTATAGCAGCACAACATACTGAACCACCGTTTGTATT
This sequence comes from Apricaphanius iberus, assembly GCA_028564705.1. NCBI lineage: Eukaryota > Metazoa > Chordata > Actinopteri > Cyprinodontiformes > Aphaniidae > Apricaphanius > Apricaphanius iberus. The sequence goes on from JAPXFQ010001546.1 coordinate 123,856, forward strand.
GCTGTGTCGACGTGTGCCAAATGTGAGAGTTTGAAGCCAATATTTAGCGGTTTTATATAGAGCTGGGTCTCGATTCAGTTTCAAGATTTGATTCCAGTTCTCAAGAGGTAGAATCGATTATCATTACCTGATGCAATCTGTTTGTTTGATATTGATATGAGTCAGTGCTGTTAAAAATTGTTTCTTTTTAGCTGTTACCTTAGTTACATGACTGTAATTCTTCAACATGACACTGGATGGGGTTACAGTTTACGGGGGAATCAGTGTTAAATCTCATAGACACAAAACATAAAATGAACGTCTGCAGCTTTCCCTCATAGTTTAACTCACACGTGTCAAACTCAAGGCCCGGGGGCCAAATCCGGCCCTCCATGGCCATTTATGTGGCCCTCTAAACTCTAGAGAACCTTATAGATAGAAATTTTAATTCCATTTTTGTGCACCCCAATCCAATTTTATTAGGTAAATAAAATCTGTGTTTATTTAATCATAATCTTTGATCATATCATTTTGTAAAGTTTTTCTGGATTATTTAATTTTAAGACTTTTGGAATGTGGAAGGGGATTTTAACAGCTTGTTAAAGTTTTATCTATGCTTTCTGCGACAACCGGCCCTTTAAAGACATTCATCAGCTTGATGTTACCCAAAATGGAAATTAGTTTGACACTGCTGCAAGGCTGGAGGATGTCGGCCTGGGGATTGGCTGCCCGGGACTTCGGTCTGCTCACGGGCCTGGCGCGGCATGTCCGGGGTACCCGAGTCGGTGGTGCGCCGGGTTCCGGCCTCGGCCCGGGGGTCCTCGGACGCTGGCGGTGCCTGGGGCGTCTCTTATTGGCGGGGAGGCTTTTTACCATCTAGCACAGGCGCTCTTTTTAACGGGGTGCGCTTGGGACGGGAGGGGGGAGGGCGTTGAGGGTGAGGGGGGGCTAAACTCAACCTGGGTGTCTAGTGACATGTGTTTTGTTAGCAGTGTGAATGTTGGGGAGGATTTAGGTATGCCCCTGGCATGGGGGCTGGTGGATTGCCGGGGCCCCCATGGGGCTCGGCGGTACCGCTGCCGTGGGCCCCGACTGGACGTGCTGGGGCCTCCCACCCCTGGTGGATCGGGCCGAACGGGGGTGCCTATTGGAGTCAGCAGGGGAGCTGGCTCCCTGGGGTTGGCAATGGTCACCCCAGTTATTTTCTCCCCATCCCCATGCCTCTGTCCACCTGCTCCTTCATTCTACCATTCACAAGGCCTTGGGACGTGGGCACGTCACTGGGGTGCGGGATGGAGCTTCCGTCTTCGCTACCCGGTGGCGGCCTGGGTCCCGATTTTATTGAGCAATTTAGACACTACACTTGCAACATTTACAGGGAACGCACATGTAGGGACCTGGCGGTGTGGCGCCACAGGCGAGGCCCCCCCGTTGAGGGGGCCTCGCCTGTGGTGCCGGCACCCACTGGTTAAACGCATCTAGACACTGAGGGCCCGGGGGGGGAGATGGGGGTACCCGGCAGTATTCCCATGTCCCCCCCCCTCTGTTTTAAGTGCACATTAGAACAACACGCAACAACACCACATTGAGCTGGGGGAGAGAGGCTGGGGGGTCTTTCCACACCCCTGTTCGTTGGACCATCAGGGGTCGGAGCCCGGATAGAACATCACGCCGTCTGGTCGGGGTCCTGGGCTGGTGGGCTGCTCTTGCCGGTGTGGGGCCTTGGCGGTCTACTTGTCCCCGTCCTGGTGGGCAAAGGGGTCTGTCTCCTGGGTGCAGGGGCAGGGTTCTCTACTGGGGTGTCTGTCCCTGGGCCTGGGAGTATGGAGTATAGTGTACGTATGGGGGGTATGAATGAGGGTATAGCGTCCTTTTTTCGTATGTCCTGTATTTGTAAGAATGTGTACACAAGAAAGGGAGGGTACGTATGAGTGTCTCTGTCTGTCTATGTCTACCTGTCAGGTTGGGTGTTTGGCTGCTCTCTGGCCTGATGCATCTTCTTCCCTCCCCGTCACTCCCCGTCGGTGATGGTTGCTCCTGCCCGCTGGTTGATGATGACTCTCGATGCCTGGGGCTGGGGGTCCCGGTTGCGGCCCGGCTCGGTCCTGGTGCATGTCGGGCGGGTCCTGGGTGGTCCGGTGTGTCGGGCGGCCGCTGTTTCGGGCCGATGTCCTCCTTGGATTGACTGGGGCACCTCTTATGGGGGTGCCGGGTTTGTAGAATAGGTTGGTGCCGTCCGGTGGATCGGTGGGGACCGTGCCTGGCGCCCAATCCTCCTGCCGGTTCCAGGACTTCAGCTGGCTGGTCTGTTCGCCTGGTGGGGCTGTCCGGCATTGGCTGGGCCCCTGATCTTGGCGCCCCACGTGGGGCGGGATCTGGACCCTGGAGCTGGAAGATCTGGATGTCCAGGTGCCGGCTGGGCGCGGCCTGGGGAGGGCGTACATCCGCTGTGGCTCCCTGGCGTGTGGATGTGTGGGGGCGGGCCGGGTTGTTGGCGGTGGGTACTGGTCCGGGGTGGCGGCGGCGTGTGTTGTCCGTCGGTTGGCTGCGGGTCCTCCTTGCCTGCGGCGGCGGCGGGGGACCCTTGTCGGCTGGTCACTGGTTGGGGCCCCGCTGGGGGGTGGGGTGCCCCTGGTCCCCGTGGCCTCCGGTTCCTGGTCCGGGCCCGCCCTGGCGTAGCCGGTTACCGGCGGAGCCCGTGGGCTCGTCACTGCGATCTCTCGGGCCCCAGCATCGCGGCTGGTGGGTGCTCCCCTGGGGCTTCCATCTGTTCCCCTCTTGGCGGGTGATCGACCCTGCGCTGATCCGCCTGTGGACTCTGTACTCTGTGGGACGCTGGATGCATACATCTCTTGCCTCCTCCATGTCTGTGCCGATTCCTGTAGGACGGATTGACGGTTCCTTACACCAGCTATCAATCACTTGCATGGGGAAACCTTATTCCGACCTGCATGCTCGCACACACATAGGTGTGGGGACATAGGTGAGGACGGACATATCTTAAGCTGAGGTTATCATCATTAGTTAGTTGTTCACAGGAGCTTACCAGAAACATTTGTATTATGTTCATTAATCAATGCTTGTGTGTAGTGAATGTGTAATTCTTTGTTTATTCTACCAGATCCGAACTATTGGTTTGGTTCTGTACAGTTTGTTGTTTTTGTTTTGTATTACTGTTTCTCTGCCGTCCGGCAGAGGTGGAGGACTGGGATGTTTTCTTGTGTTCTTTATTTGCCTCCCTGTCTTGTGTCATCGGTTCGCCCCTCTGTTGGTCCGGTTTCTTTTCTTCACCTTCTTCCTTTCTCCCTTCTTGTCTCAGTTTAATGTCCATGACGTCAGGAAATTGAACCCACAGTAATCACTAATAAAGATTTTTCATACATATACATCAAGTGGCGTACTACAGCGAAGCTGTAATACTCTGCTTGGGAAAGTAAAACTGTTGGGCTTGTACTTGGTACTCAGACACCAATTCTGAGTAGCATACTGCTAGACAGGACACGTTAAAAAAAAAAAAAAAAAAAAAAAAGTTTGACACTGCTGGTTTAACTGTAAAAAGGCCAAACAACACATCCCAGTTCGGTATGTAACTTGCTTTAATGTCGCGATTCGGTTCATTTCACTTCAACAGTGAAGCTGTCTACAAAAAGGGACAGAGCAGACTGTACTTTTTGAGGAAGCTGAGGTCCTTCAAGGTTTACAGGAAGTTTCTGCAAACTTTCTACAAGTCTGTGGTGGAGGGTGTAATCTCTTCATCCATCATCTGTTGGGGTAGCAGCATCAGAGCCAGGGACTTAAAACGGCTCAATAACCTGATGAAGAAGGTTGATTCTGTTATGGGGACAACTGTGGAAAAACTGGAGATAATGATGCAAAGAAGGATTCTTCATAAAATTAAAAAGATTATGGACAACCCTGAGCATCATCTTCATGATAAAATCCTACAGCAACAGAGTATCTTCATTCGGAGGCTTCTTTAGTTTCGCTGCAACACAGACCGCTATAGGAAATCCTTTTTCCCCACAGCCATCATGGTCTACAACAACTCCTTGAAAAAGAATTAGTAATGAGCTACAACAACACTTAATTTCCATGGGGAATCAATAAAGTATTTTTGAATTGAATTTCCCATACACTAAAATGGTGAAAAAAAGTTTTTATCTGTCGTGTAAACAGGTAAAGCTTTAATTACATTTAATATTAAACTTTACTTCCATTACATTATCCAACAACATATTCTCAGAAAACAAACGTAAAAAATAAGCTGGAAGATTTTTCCCTTTTGCAAATTATTTTCATAACTTGTTGCCCTCAAACGAGTCATTCTGTGCAGTTAAAACAAATCAAGATTTCATTTTTACCAAGAGGAACAGGAATAGATCCTGAGAGGACCCTCTGATTAACAGCCTTTCACAGTTCCCTTTGGTGCGCTTGCGGCTGGAGCCGAAACAGCTCTGGATGGGGGACTCATATTGACGTAACACCGGCACACTGCTTCTGCATGGAGCTTAAATGCTCGCTTTTCCTGCTTGTGTGGGTTCTCTCTAGGTTCTGTTACTTCCTGTAAAATATATGAATTATGGGTTATTAAAGAGTTCCCATACAGTCTCGAAAACTCTGGAATTTCCTTTTATAGATTTTTCAGATCTGATTATGTATAGAAATGTATAGAATTTTTTTCATATTGTAGGTGAAATGCTCATTAAAGCTCTATGATTATAAAGTTCTTGATTCGGAGGTAGAGTTGGAAACAATCTTTTATCGTGATTGCAAAGGAATGCTTAGACGCAATGTTTGAAAGAACTCAAATGAATCTGCCACTAGGAAATCACTCCACAGATCTGTGATATGTTGATTAGTTAGACTCTAACTGGCCTTATTGCCCACACCTAATGCAGATCTGTAGTGGTTGAGATGCTGAAGGTGGCAAGAGACTGTTGGAGGCTTTTTGTAAGGGTAGTGACCGATGAAATAAGGAAACAGTCACCCATATTGACGTGGTGATATGTCTTATAACTGTTTTTCTTCTTTAAAAAATGAAATCAAGGACGGGATTTTGCTGATCAAACTGCTAGAAGTTCAGTGTGACATTCCCAGTCAGTGATTGGTTGAGGACCTAAACCTAGAGAAAGCAAAACGAGGGCCGACCAAGTATTTAGAGCATAGAAATGATCATACTTCCCTTGCATTTCTGATTAAACTATCCTGTTTTAATTGATCTTATCATAGAATGTTATTTTCTTAGACGCTAATTTTGAGATTCCGTTATCTGTAAATATCTCACCATCTGTGTCATGAATCAATATGAGTTTGACTTTCTGAAATGTGAGACGTTTTTTATGATATCCTAATGCAGTAGTTTCTGCTCTCTCGTATGACAACTCCAGTAAAATACTGGAACATGGATTTGGATAAAGCGTGGAGTTTTGAAGTTAGGATGTGTTAACTGGTGTGACCTTGTTGCCCTGTAATGGACCTGGACAGGGTTGCACTCAAACTCTCACCCATTGAGAATAGAGATGTTATATATATATTTTTTTCTTAAGGTTTTGTACTAGTTGGTGTTGAAGGAGCGCGTGGAACACAGAGCTGGAAGGAGCGAGAGCAGGAGGAGGGGAGCTGGAAGATAAACGCCTCCGGAGGGAATGTTTAGGGAAACCAGGAAGAATGTCACTGGCAGGATTTAAACTGGAGATTAAGCTGGCCTCGCTTTTTACTTGCACTTCTATGCCGTTCATTTAGCTGCAGTTCAATCGGAAGCTGATGCAACACCTCCTGTCTTTTTTTTTCTCTTTTTTTTCAGCTCTGCTCCCTTGAACTCTTCTCTTCTTCCTCAAACCCTTCCTGTAGCGCCTCTCTTCACCTTTCCACCCCTCACCGCAACTTTTTCTGGCCTCACCTCCTCCTTCCCCTGAAATGATGTCTGCTCGTTTCACCGCTCTCCAAAGCTCCCCTGTGTTTTTGGCCTTGCTTGCAACACCGCTTGCAATCTCATCAGGCCCATCTCCTGGGTAAATCAAACGTTGGACTCCAACCTGGAGACGCCTCCAAGAGCTTGGAAGAGATTAATCCCTCAGATAACGTTTAGGAGTTCTTGTCAGGAATTTTCTGGCTTGTTGGTTGGTAATCACCAGTCTGTCAGAATCTCTGCATCAAACCTTGAGTTTCTTGTACTGCACATCGTCCGCGCCTCCACACGCTTCTCTTGTCTGTTTCTACACATATGAGGCTCAGGAAGCACAAAGTGTAGGTGCAGTGAGAACTTTAAACATGCAAGTCTCCCTGTTTCTCGCCATCTGCGCTTTTTATAGGAGGTGAAAGTAGACAAACACCCACAGAGTCTGGAGTTGCGAAACGGCTCGCTCTCGAGTTCCTTGCTGTCGCACATGAACCCATTTAATGTGTGTCTGTCCCGCCAGGAGCCAGTTTAGCATCTTGCCAAACTTCTGTCGTCTTCTCGTCTTTATAGGGCTCCGTTTGAATAACGGTTGATTTGTCAGGATTTCTACTTTTAATTTTGAAAAGGTTTTTTTTGTTGTGTCTGACTAATGTTGACATCTGTTGGACAAAACGCACCAACTTTGTTTTAAAAGCTGCACATAAGATATTGAAACAGATTTATCTTGAATGAGAAAGGTGACGCTAGACTGCCCTCTACTGGCATAAAATAGGATTCACATAATTTGGTTCATTTTGACCCAAATGCATGATTTCAGTCAAGTATCTGAGCTGAAATCCTTTTCGTTTTAAAATGTGAATTGTTTATTCTTAAAAGGCTCCATGCATATTTAGAGAAGGTTGTTCTTGTTGCCCCCTTCCTACTAAAATAAATGCTAATCGCCTGCTTGTTTCCAGGTTCTTCTGCCCTCCTCCCTGCGTGTACCTGATGGGCAGCGGCTGGAAGAAAAAGAAGGAGCAGATGGAAAGAGACGGCTGCTCCGAGCACGAGTCGCAGCCGTGTGCCTTCATTGGCATCGGTAACAGCGACCAAGAGATGCAACAGCTCAACCTAGAGGGAAAGGTACACATCTCTAAGACATTCCACGGAGAGCAGCTGGTGGAGTCCCAACCAAAGGGTTAGGGTTACGAGACGACGTAGCTGGAGATGGTCTGGGCTTTCGGAGTGACTTGTTGTAGACCACAAACAGATCAGCTGTGTCTGATTCTGCACACAGAATCTGTCCCATTTTATTCTCTTATTGTTGTGACATTTAGCAAATAGAAGTTTTGGCGACAGTGAGGGGAAAAAGCTATGTCTGTCTATTGAAAGATGAGCCAAACAAGAACAATTTGATGGAATAAATGGTTGGGATTCTGAGCAACAAACCAGGAATCTTTTTTTTTTTTTTTAAAGTCTGCTGTGAATCAGAAAGCTTTCCTCCGGTCCCAAAAAAGATCTCCATCCACACGTAACGATAAATGCGTTTTTACAGCACATTCATAGACGTTGCAAACCTGTAGGGGGCAGTAGTTCTCCCAAATCCTATCCGCTCAGAGAAACTTTATATCCTCTATCTTCAGTACGCAGCAGTCATGCCGCTTGTAAAAGCAATCAAATAAAACGCGCTTTAACAATGGGTGATACCAAAACAGCTCTGAGGGCATAAATGCTGTTTTTGAGAGTAAACACGGGTCGGACAGGTGATGTTGGAGCATTTTTCTGTAGCGGATAGTGACGTTACAGCTCTTAAAACTCCGTTTTCGTCCGTCCACAAGCAGATACGCTTTCAGATGAAAACGCTAATCTCCACTTTGGCTGGAGTTTTTAAAAAGATTCGTTTTTGGTGCCGAAAACCTCCGGTTACGTGTGTATGACAGGCAAAACCGTAGAAAAATATCTCCGTTTTGTGAGATACCTGGCTACGTGTGGAAAGAGCATATGACGAAAACACTGGGCTGTTTGGCCACAATGCCGGACGACTTAATGATGCAACAGTGTTTTTTGTTTTTTTTCTTATCAGGACAATGAGCCAAACTGCCTTGCATGGTGGTAGTGACATCATGCTGTGGGACGGTTTGGCTGGTGCGTTGCACAGACTGGGTTATATAATGAAGCAAACTGTGATTAACGTAACGTCAGCGCAACGGCTCAAAAATAAAAAGCAGGCCAGCAGCACTGAGCTTCTGGGGTGGCCTTCCTAAAACCTCAACATTGTTGAAATTTGTGACCACTGCCTGAGAGGAATGCTGGGAAGACTAGTCAGAGCTGCGTGAGAAGCTTAATCCTGGCTGCAGAAAGCAGTTGCAAAGGAGTTCAACTTCACCGATTCATCATGTGGCCTACCTTTTGGCCTAAAGGGATTTCTGTGTAAATTCAGAAGTAGAAAAAAAACAATCCTTTCAGTATATATGTAAAATGAGCTTTCTCTGGGTTAACGTAAATCTCCAACAGCTAATATAACATAAAAGCATAAATCTGAATTTGAGACGTAGAATTCCCTTTGTAATCATAGCAAGAAAAACGGTTTCAAATGTAGTAGTTTGAAAAGTAATGGTTTAAAATGTCTCTCTTCCTCCTCGGCAGAATTATTGCACAGCCAAAACCTTGTACATATCAGACTCCGACAAGAGAAAGCACTTCATGTTGTCCGTCAAGATGTTCTACGGCAACAGCGCAGACATCGGCGTCTTCCTCAGCAAGAGGATCAAAGTCATCTCCAAGCCCTCCAAAAAGAAGCAGTCCCTCAAAAACGCCGACCGTGAGTTGGACAAGTTTCCTCTTTGAGTTTTTGTTTGAACAGAATCACATCCATTCTGTGCTCAGTTTTAGTAAACGTGACGCTACATCATTTACCGTTCTCTCTGTAGATTCAGACTAAATTAAGACTTTATTCTGAGATATCTCTGGAAGGTTTATCCTAACTAACACAGCGTAAGCTGTTTTCACTGCTTATAACTCACAATATTACTTTTAGTCCTGTACACCTTCATGTGCCCCCTTCCCTTAGAAACAGTTTTTTTGTTGCCATCAAAAAGAGTTTTATCTGTGAATATTAAACAAAATATATAATTTATTTCAATACCAAACAGAAAACATTCATATGAAACGTTCCTAGATCAGATTTGTTTCAAATGTTACTTAGATTAAGTACAAAAGCAAAAACAAAAAAGATATGAAACATTAAAATGAGTCTTACGATGTTTGATGCACAATCTTAACAGGATAGTAATTTAATATCTGAAAAGTTTTCAATTAAGAAAATAATATTTGTGGTTTCATTTTCTATATTTTCATGACTACATTGTAGATTCTCAATTAAGGAATTACTGTATGTATTAAAAAAAATGGGTGAAATAACTGAATACATGTTATGTTTCAGATTCCTCAAAGTAGCCACCATTTGCTCTGATTACTGCTTTGCATTCTCTTGAGCTTCCAGAGGAAGTCACGCGAAATGGTTTTCTAACAGTCCTGAAGGAGTTCCCAGAGATGCTTAGTACTTGTTGGCCCTTTTGCCTTCACTCTGTGGTTCAGCTCACCCCAAATCATCTCCATTGGGTTCAGGTCCGGTGACTTTGGAGGCCAGGTTATTTCAAATTTTTTTGTAAAAGTGCTACATAATTCCATATGTGTTCGTTCATAGTTTTGATACCTTCATTGTGAATCTATGATGAAAATAAAGAGGACGCTCTGAATGAGAAGGTGTGTCCTGTATAACTCCCAAGACGCTGCACAGACAAACACTGACAACTACATAACTCAAAGGATAACTAAAGAACATGACTACATTTGGAACATAAATGATCATGTAAAATGGAGAAATTCTACAATTAACATGAACACATTACCCATAAGTCTTTCGGGCGTACAACCATCCCCGCACAGCCTGCACACATAGAGCAGTTGACATTCTGTCGTCTATAGGAAGATTCAACCGTTCTGATTTGAATGTGTGAGTCTTTGGTCGGGGACACTCCTAGTAAAAAACTTGTTTTCAAGAACATACTGTAGAATGTGTTATATTATTTCCCTGCAGTATACTGTTGAGAGAAGGGAACTGGTACAAATATTTTCAAGATCTCAAATTGCAACTGGACATCCAAGACAATTTCTAGTTTTGAGAAAAAAAATTTAGGAGATATTTTAAGAAGACTGATTTAATAGAAAGAACATAGTTTGTTAGTATTTTGTAAAGAAAAAAAAAAGTATAAACAGAAGTTTATGGCTTCTATTAATATTTTCTGTGTTTTTTGTTGTAGGTTTTAAAAGTCCTACACTGTTGAACTCAGCATATATTTAGAGCGTTCTTTGAATACACCACAGCTACGCGATGCAGCGTAGTACAAGCAAGCTTCTGCCTGATGTTCGTTGTGGCTTACAAAAGAAGGATCGGTCTAAAATTCCTGCAGGTTTATTTTTTACTCCTCAATTCATTATAAACAGAAAACAACTTTGTTTGTAACTGGTTATTAAAAAAGGACCTCGAAAGGTTTGTGATTGGTCAGTCGATGTGATGCGATCACATGAGGTCATAAAGGGTGGATCAGAGATGTTATTAGAAATTATGAAAAAGTCGCTAAGTTGGCAACACTCAGCAGCGTGAGAAATTCTCTGACCCTGGTCTGCTGGTGATGTTGGCTTTCGGCCCATCCTGATGGAACAAGATGTGGTGCTGTTTGATCCACGGAAAACTTGGACCGTTCACCCCTCTAGAGCTCGGTGGAGGCTGCACGGTGGGACATGAAGCAGTCCTTTGAGACGCCCGAAATGCTCACAGGACAAACCATCCTTTACAGCAAAAGCAAAGCTGTCGCACAAAGTGCTGCATAAGAAAAATAGTTTATCACACACTTTTTCCCCCCCCGTTGCACATGTTGGTGTACAGCCCTGAAAGCAATCATTGAGCTTACAATTTTGCGTTCAGATCTGTCATTTAATGTTCCACATTATTTACTTTCATGGATCAGTTTTAATGTCTCTTTGCTTTTCTAAAGTGAAATCAGCTTTTAGTGCTCCCTTGTATTAATGCATTTAACTGTGGTTTAGCTTTAGGAGCAGATGTTGAGGTAAACAGGTACTTTGTTGAAACCACAGTATACAGCAGCACCATTAATTGCCTGGAACTGCTTTGGTGTGTTGAGTTTCAGAAGAAGTCATAAATATTTTCATCATTTTGTGGTTATTTGTGAACTGTTGGATCCTTTTTTTGTCTCTAAAACTAAGTGAAAAACAACATAAAAACTGATTGTACATATAAGTCTGATAGTTTTGCTTTTACCTGAAATTTTCTTTCGGTTTTAATTATTTCAACCCTTACTGGCTGCTAATGAAAGGTTAACCACTGGAATGTCCTTATGTTGGAATTTTAAAGTCTGCTAAAGTTTGTAATATTAAAACCAGTGATGTTTTTTGAATCCTTTAAAGGTACAAGAAATGATCAAAACTGGTAGTTGGGCTGAAAAGGAAGCATTTTAAATAAAGGTTCAACTTAAATCATTTTTAAAAATGTGTGTTTAAATTAGTTGGACACAAGGGGGCAGCCTCCTTCAGTCTACACCGTCTGCCTGTTGACTGTTATGTAAGACGCAGGCGCCGGGCTGTTCTCCCACCTCTGCTCACCCAGTGTGCAGCATGTCACAGCCACCTTATGTAAGGCTGTCTGTTCCTGCCTCTGTCCACAGTGTGCATCGCGTCAGGGACCAAGGTGGCGCTGTTCAACCGACTCCGCTCCCAAACGGTCAGCACGCGTTACCTACACGTGGAGGGGGGCAACTTCCATGCCAGTTCCCAGCAGTGGGGTGCTTTCTACATCCATCTTTGTGAGTCGCCCTCATCCAAACATGAAAACATGTTACAACGACTTCATTATGGAAGGAGGAGGTTGCAGCTCTGATTGCTCCTTTTATTCGCGTTCCAGTGGACGATGAGGAGTCCGAAGGAGAGGAGTTCACTGTGAGAGACGGTTACATCCACTACGGCCAGACGGTCAAGCTGGTGTGCTCGGTGACCGGCATGGCGCTGCCCAGACTGGTAAAAATAATAATACAAATAATTGTAATGGTTGAGATCGGGAGCAGAAATCCGCATGGACAGGCAAGCTGTAGCTGTTTCAGTGGTCTATTGTTCCTCCACCAACACATAGAAAAGCTGAGTGAAGGCTGCTATCCTGGTTCTGTCCAAACATGTCAAAATCAGACAAGCAGTACTCACAAAATCGTTTTTTTATATATATAAAGTATAAAAACCATTCAAACTCACTTTTTGTTTTTTTCACTGAAGAAACTAGGTCTTCTCATTGTTCTTTAATTAGCAGGCAGCGCTGAGCTGTCAGTCTTGTCATCTTGCACACAAAGAGCTGATTCTTTTCCCTCCCTCCTTAGAAGTTGAAGATCAGACTTTACCAACTTTTATTTTGTTCAGATAACCATTCTCAGACAAAGTGAGCCTCGTTTTTCTTCCCTTATCCTGTGACTCATGTTTTTCTAAGCAGCCACTGACATGTTGTCTTTTCTTCCATCCATTTTCATGTTTGTCAACCTCATTTTCTTCTGACCTTCATCACCTTTCTAAACTGTTCATTCCTGTTGAACTTTTTAAGAATTGGTGACAGTAAAACCTACAACCTCAGTGTATTTAATGAGGGTTTTATGACATAATAAAAAGCTCTACATAATTGTGTTCAGGAAGGAAAATTATAGGATAATCCTTAATTATGTGCCATACATTTGCATGTTCCCCCCTTGTATTCTGTTACCCCATAATAATGTCAAGTAAAACTAAATTAGAAGCCTGCTTTAATTTGATCTCTGTATGAATGCAGCTGTTCTGTGAAGGCCTCAGATGTTCATTAGAGAAAATGAATGAACGACCACCATCGTAATGACCGAGAGACGTAGCAGGGAGGTCAGTGGTAAAGTTGCAGAGAAGTTTAAAGCAGGACATGTTTCATGAAATAATATCCCGAGCTGTGAGCAGCTTACAGACCACCGGGAAGTTGGTCCTGGTTGATACTAGTGAATGGAGCCTAATATGGAGCAAAACCGTTAGTAAGACCTTTCTGCAAGGGAGCCGTCCTAATTATTTAGCTGGAGCTGCAGTGAATTGATCGAATGGCCTAGTCAAAGTCAAGGACTACTGCCTTGTTGACTGAATTGTTAAAGATTTTGGCCTCTGGATGTACAAAAACCTCACAGAGGGTTTGTTTTTTTGTTGTTGTTTTTTTTGCAAAGAACGTCCTCTTGAGACCAGAATAGAAATAGACCCAAAATGTACAGATTTGTATAAAAAATAAAGTTATTTACTTTTCTTTTTACAATAATGCACAAGGTTGTGTTGGACTTTCACATGAAAACCCAATGAAATGCAGAACTTTGCTGTTGAAATTTGACAAGAAGTAAAAACACCTTTTTTTTTTTTTTCTATCTCTTTTAACTTCCCGTCCCTCTGCTTGACCATAACTTCCTTCCTTCAGTCGGCTCATCTGCTCGTTTCTGTTCCTTTCCCATCAGATCATCCGAAAAGTCGACAAGCAGACGGCGCTGCTGGACGCGGACGACCCAGTTTCCCAGCTGCACAAGTGTGCCTTCTACCTGAAGGACACGGAGCGCATGTACCTGTGCCTTTCCCAAGAAAGGATCATCCAGTTTCAAGTCTGTGCCACCGCTCCCTCCGCACGTAACGTCAGGCTCCCGTCACGCCGCTCCCTCCATCGCTATAATTCACCTTTACCTTTCTCCACCCTCCCTGCCAGGCCACTCCATGCCCAAAGGAACCAAACAAGGAGATGATCAACGACGGCGCCTCCTGGACAATCATCAGCACGGACAAGGCGGAGTACACTTTCTACGAGGGCATGGGCCCCGTCCACTCGCCCGTCACCCCTGTGCCTGTGGTGGAGAGCTTACAGGTACCCTCAGAGCAGGGATTGAGTCGCGCTACGGTGGAGATTGGTGCGCGTGTTTGAACTCGTCCCGTCTTGTCTGCCCCTGCAGCTTAACGGTGGGGGGGATGTCGCCATGCTGGAGCTGACGGGACAGAACTTCACGCCAAATCTGCGGGTGTGGTTTGGAGATGTCGAGGCTGAAACCATGTACAGGTCAGTGTTTCAGCTGAAAAACAACAACCTGCCAACTGTTTAGATCAAACGGTGCTAATGGCCAACAAAATGTTGAAATCCATTTGTTGGAAAATAATGAGGTATAATAGTTAAAACTTTGCTTCTCTGATTACCAAAGCCTTAGAAATGGGTTAATAACCCCTTTTCTAGAGGGATAGATTAATGTCTTGGCAGATCTGAATCATCAAAGTGTGACATAAAGGCAAAAAATAGAGGCATTTTTAAGTGAAATATAAGCTTTAGATAGAGCATGAACATTGCTGAAAGAAGCCTCATGGGGCAGCGATGTAAGACGGTTATCCAGGATTAGAAAAAAACGATAATGGACAGTGCTGAGTCACGCATGTCTGCTGCTCCATTCACTTTCTATAAACTAAACAATAATGGCCCCATGATGGATCCCTGTAGTACTCCCATAGTGCACTCTCTCAGTGAGGACACAGCTTCACTTACACGGAAACACTGAGAGCGCCCAGCTAAATACGATTTAATCCAGCTAAAGGTATTGATGGACAAATTATATTGTTTCAGTTTGGACAATAACACCAGATGATTAACAGTATCAAAAGCCTTTTGTAGGTCTAAAAATACAGCACATACCACCTTTCCTGTGTCAAGGCTTGATTTGATTGATGTCATAAAATAACAGGCAGTTTCAGTGGAATGATTAGTTCTGAAGCCGAACTGCATGGGGTGCAATAGGGACTCATTTTCAAGATGTGTCATCAACTGTTCAGCAACCAATTTCTCTATAGCTTTTGAAAAAACAGGGAGTAAACTTATTGGTCTATAGTTGCTTATGGCTTCTTTATCTCCTTATTTGTAAATAGGAGTTACAATGGCAGATTTTAATGCTGTGGGAAAAGTACATTCCTTAAGGGAACTATTTATTAATTAGAGAACTTTGTTCACCATTAATTCATCTGTGGGTTTAAAGTTGAGACATTGCATCACTGACTACAATTTGAGTGGGATGTTCACTTGTAAAAGTTATACTTAATTCTAAAACAGAATAAAAAAAAATATTAAAATGTTCTGCCACAACCAAATTGTTGAGTAGTTCTTCATTTATTTTTAAATGTATAATCTGATTTACTGATTTTGTCTTTCCTGAAAGTTGATCAATATTTTTCCATAAAATTTTATAATTTCCCTTTGCCTCTTAATTATATCCAAAAAGAAATTTGCTTTTGCGGCTCTGAGTAATGAAGTAACCTTATGTTCTATAGTTTTTATATACGAATCGATCGGTGGTGAGACCTGACTTCAAAAACGTTTTCAGGGCAAGATCTCTCTTTTTCATCTGGAGCCAGATTGAGTCATTAAACCATGGCAATTTGTGTTTTGATCTCTTTTTCAGGGGTATTGTTTTTGAATATGATGCCATCACGGATTTCGTTTTTTCTATCACATTTTTACAGATATCTTCACATTTTATGTCTGAGGTCATTCCCAGACTTTATTTACAAATCTTGTCTAAATGCCTACCTTCACTTTTACTTTGAGAAGTGTCTGAAGTCTGGATGTTTCTACATGAAAAAAAGACAAGAAACGCTGGACTAGTTCTAATCCTTTTCCTGTGCGACTCCCACAGGTGTGCGGAGAGCATGCTGTGTGTGGTGCCCGACATCTCCGCCTTCCGCGAGGGCTGGCGCTGGGTGCGGCAGCCCGTCCAGGTCCCTGTCACGCTGGTGCGGAACGACGGCATCATCTACTCCACCACGCTGACCTTCACCTACACGCCGGAGCCCGGCCCCAGGCCGCACTGCAGCGCCGCTGGCGCCATCCTGCGGGCCGGGAACTCCAGCCTGCACAGCAACAGCAGCCAGGATGCCGGCCCCGGCGTCTACGGCCCCAACAGCACCCCCGGCGCCGGGGTCACGTCATCGACCTCCGCCGCCGCGGCCGTGGTGTCCTAACGCACACACAACACAGTGTGCCTTGAGAGCAAACACACCTTGGGGTATATGAAGACTGTAGGAAATAAACCCAAACTGACTCATTGTAGAGTGCTGCGTGTTCATCCTGGATACGAACAAAAGGAGCAAAACTGAAGGAGCGACATCGCCGAGGTGTCAGCCAATGGGAATAAGCAGCAGAGCTCCCGTGTCCTGTGGTTACTTTAGGGACCTGCCTATTTAATCCTGGTGTTTGGAATGAGTGACGTTCCTGCAGGCTCAGAGCACCAGCACCTTCCTCCAGCTGTGAGAAACACAGACAACAACGATACATCCACCCTGCACACAGCAGCACCAACACCCTGATGGGATAAATCCGCTTCCCCTTCATTTCTTCTCCGACTACGCCTCCTGTTCTGCCCGTATTCCCCGGCTATATCTCCCACAAGCTCCGCTGGATGTATTGTTGTTGCGGGATACAGAGGGACACACATAAAACGTGACGATAACATAGTTTTTATGGACCAAGGATCTTGTATAAGCTTTAGTAAAGGTACATTTTTCTCCATACCTTTTTTTGTATTAAACATATAGTACACTTTTGTTACCAAATAGTTTCTATTCCTTCTCTGAGCTTTGGGCTTTGTTCCCTCGCCCCCACCCCTGTTTGAGGTCCAAACTCCAAACCTAAAAGTTAATGTGACCTTACAACAAATGCCTGCTCTTCAGTCGTTGGATTGATATTTTTGTTGTTGTTGTTTTGTTTTATTAAGTCTTCTTTAGGGAAAAAGAATGAAATCTGAAGGCTGGGTTTGTTTTTTCACATAAGCGAAGGTTGTTTTTATTACACTTGTGTTTTTATCGGGGATGACCTCAGAGGGGCCTATATTTTTTATCTTTTTGGTTTTTATGAAGTCTTTAAAAAGAAAAAGCTTTAAGCAACGCCTTTGCCTTGCCTGCAATACTCTGCGTGCTCGCCGCGTCTCCTGGAACATAAACCCTTTCAGTACATCTCACATGGAGCCATAGCAACGTCTGCAGAATATGAGGAAAAAACAAAAAAAAGGAGAAATAGACTTTTCTTGGTTACAAACTCATGTAATAAGCGTTAGTAAGCCTTAGTACTGTATATTCTTACTGTGGACACAGTCAGACCAGTCACATATCTAGTATCTGTTGCTCACTGCTCGTGAAACTGCACCCGGCGAGGTGTCTTCCAGCACGTGCTCTACTTATATCCTGTAGTTTTCCAAAAAGGAGGAGAAAAGAAAAGAAACACGAAACGATGGACACTTTTTCAATTTGATGTGGCCTTACTGCAAAAAGAAAAGAAAAAAAAAAGAGGTTCACCTTTTTCTTATCTGCTGTTTACTCACCTTGGAAGAATCTGTGCATAGCACAAACTAATGCCTCGCTTCTTGTCACAAGAGCTCATCGCTGCGGCTTCACTCTTCAAAAAGCAGCCGCCGCCTTCTGAAGCCTTCGTTTTTGGTGTACCGATACAAAAAAAAACTCCCTCTGTTCTTTGTTTGTTCTTAATATTGTTCTTCTGCTGCCAAAGCTGGCGCGATGTCTCCCAGGTAGGCATGGGCCGTTATCATAAATATCGCAATATTCATATGAAAACCTAAAATGAAATGTAACTCCGCTTCTCCCACTTATAAAGCAGAAAAAGTGCAGGGAAAAATGCTACACCTTATTGTCAGTTATGTCGATGCCTGTCGCCCTGAGGAAAATTGAGACCACTTCCAAAAAAATAGAATCCTCACATCTGCTTCACATAAATGAAATTCAAACACGCGTCTTGTTTATTTTATATTTAAAAACAAGATCAACAGTGATTCTCTCACCAAATACTCATTTCTGAACTCGTATTCTGTTAAAAATGTCATATCAAATTCTAATATGTGTGTTTTCTTAGTCTTAAAATGCATTATCATTATTATTATTGCTATTTTCACAATGTTCTGTATGGAATGCTCAAAATTACTTTCCTTTTGAAATTGGATAGTAGCTGAGAGAATAAAAGGTGTTTGTTTTTCTCATAGCTGTACACGTAAGCCCCCAAAGTTTTCCTACAGGTTTAAAATTGGAACATTGTTCATCAAACTGGAATTCAGTCTGACCTCTTTAATAATAAATTTAATGTACATATTTATTCATGTATTGGCAAGAATCTTTTGATAAGATATACTGCTATATTATGAGTAAGTCTATATATTTGGATTTTTCAAACTTATTTTTACTGTAGATAGTTGTCACAAGCATTTTTGTCACTCTAATAGGTTTCTTACTTAAAACATGCAGTTGTATTACTAGATCTAGATCCACTGGAATGAAGAAGGTAAAACAGCCACAAACTAGCAGTCATACTTTAAACGTTACTACAAACATTACAGTCATCATTAATGGTTCTATTCCAGTTCTAAAAAATAAATCAAAACAGTCATTTCGCATATCAATACAATATCATGACATAAAGTACAGCAAAATATCGGTGTATATATATTTTCTTAAATCTCTTATAAAGAGGTTTGATAGTAGTTTATAACTCAATTTCAACAAAAGTAAATTATTCTTATTCTCATGCTAAAATTACCGCAATTAAACCCTTATAATTGCGGCGCAGCTCTTGGCTCGTTTCAGAATTTTTTGTTTTGTTTGATCGAGATCGAAGTTTTTTAAGGTTGGAAGGCCTTCTTACCATCACCCGAATCTTTAGCTCCATCCACACACAATCAGGATCGAGTCAGGACTCTGGTTGGGTCAAAATTAGTTCCATCCCGAAGAACCATGTTGGTTTAACCCTTAAAGTATAACTTTGGGGCTTTACTGTAGACTGTACAAATCAGAGAAACCAAAACGTGCAGTGGTCTTTATTTTTCCTGAGCTCAGTGATGAGCTTCTGTTTGATTTCGTTGCTCAGACATGAGCCAAAACCAAATGAATAGGGGATAAATTTGATTGTTTGCACTCTATAGCTGTATGTGTTTCCTGCAATAGGAAGGTTTCTTTTTCGTAAGGGAAGTAGCCTTCTTTTAACCAGCTGACCTTCAGTGTGCAGCAACAACTTGGGGGGGGGGGCGCTGTGCTCTATTCTCTGGGACTTTCTCCTGCTAAAGGACTTCAGACTGATTAATTTGAAACCCTTTTTGTATTTAAACCTTTTTATCTGAACCAGGCCCATGCCTACTTCATTACTGCTGTCAGCCTTCCTGTCTAAATTATCCTGCGGTTCTTCGCACCGATGGTGACGGCGCCTTCTTCTGAGCAACATAAAAGGCCTTTCTAAAAGTGTATTTAAAAAAAAAAAAAAAGAAAATGTGCATTTCTAAACATAACAGCAATATTGTACAGGTCATTTCATTGTCGTGTTTTTATGTTCTCGTTCGCCTGAGCACTAGTTCACCAGCCAGCATATTCCTTAAAGCGTGCGAGTGTGTCGTACACAGTCGCTGTAGCCGAACACGGAGTCGGACTTGATCCACTATGAAAAAAGAAATAAAAAAAAAAATATATAAAAAAGGAGGAAAGATTTAGCTTCCCGTCTTCCACCGAGATCCAAAACGTCTAGCTGTGGGGAGACATTCAAAGGCAATACAACACAAGAAAAACACTGTAACTTGAATGTCTGCTCGATGAAGGATTTCAGAATTTTGTTACACCTTGAAACAGAACAGGATTCGTTGCGCCCCCTTTAATGTATAAAAAAAAAAACCCACACAAAACGAACGAAGAGTTAAGTTATGCTCCATTCTTGTCTATCATGTTTGTTTTTAATGTAAAATGTTTTATATTGTAATATTGATATTTTTTAAATTATTGGTACAAAGTCTCCCATTGTCTTACGTCAAATTTTCAACAAAAAAAAAGGAGGGAAAAAAACGTATAAAAAGTGCATTATAGCCCGTGCTGCCTCTAAAGTTTCCCTTAATGTCGGCTACTTTCTGGAATAATGGAGGACTTAAAACTTAGAGAGAGAAAAATAAAGGCGCTGCAGCAGCGGTGTAGCATCCAAACAGAGCAGCAGCAGCGGCGCGTCCCTTTACTCTGCAGGATGGAGGCCACAAAATCTTAACTGTAGATTTTTTTATTTTATTTTTTTCTATCTTCCTCCGTCTCATAAAATTAAAAATTTGTTTACGTGTTTCCTCCTCTAAGCAAAAATGCGCCATCTCGTCCTTAGCCGCTTTCAGATTCGCTAAGAAGAAGAGAAAAATGGCTCTTCCTCTTAAAAAAAAATGTCGCCTTCGACAATCGGAGCTGGTTTACTGGGTTTTTCTTTTTCAGATTGTGCAAATTCAACAAAACAAAAAAAAAGAGGGGGGAGGTGAATACACCATTGTGTGATGTTACATGCCTTTTTGATGTGCACGTTGTGTTAATATGAACCTTCCTAAGGAGAACACAACCTCTCTGTTTGCTTTCATTTTTTTCTTACGTCTCGTTCCTCTGCGTGTGTCCTACTCATGTTTTTTTTTTTACACTTCCAAAAACAAAAGTGGAAAAAAAAAAAAGCAGCTGTTCTTTGTGTGGATGTTTTTAATGAGCTCTGAACAATGTATGTATCTTCTTAATATGCCAAATGTCTTTTTTATAATGTAGTTTTCATGCACTGCTAAACAAAAACAGGGCAGAGTGAGAGGCAGCTTTAAACAAATGAAAAAAGGAGTGTGGGAGCCCTTTCTCTGTCGCACTCAGCCTTACTTCTCCTTTTAGACTATTTGGCTGTTTGCACTACAGAGCGCTGAACTTTCTATATTTCTTCTCACACATTTCATCCATTGTTTTCATCTTTTTTTTTTTTCCATTGTGCATTTGAAAGATTTCTCAGTTTTTTTCCATTGATGCTTAGCCTTGCTACACCCAATCACCTTCTCTTCATCATCTCCTCTTCTTCATCTCCAGCTCTTCTCACTGTTATCTGTGTAATATTCTAGTGAAATGGTAAGCAGAGGTGTCATGTGATAGTATACTCAGTGCTCAAAGGGTTGCTGATGGTAGAAACCTGTGCCGTTTGTAACTTTTAGCAATAACGTCAAAACAAAGGGGACGTTTCTGTTTTTTAATTTTTTAATAACATGTTAGTTTGTTTTTGTACATATTGCAGCTCCAGATCATGCTCAAAACTGTATGTCATTAAAAGAAGAAGAAAAAAAAAGAAAAAAACTTGCAATATTGGAATAAAAAGAGAATTTAAAAAGTAATCAAATGTGAATTTGTTTTTAATTAGAGTAAAAAACTGTACATTTTATTTTCTTCTAGACGAATTGTTGATGAGACGGTAGGAGTAACTGACCCAGATTTGTCCTCTTATGTAAAGGTTTCTTCTTTTTACTCCTTCAGTGGCCGTGGGCGTTGACACACAAGTCCCACCAGTGTCTGTCTTTCTCTTAGGTCCATTTTATGAAACCTGTTAAAAGCACCAACTTGTTCTGCCCTGCATCTGTGTACGCAGGTAACGGTACTCCTACCCCATTGAACTTTCTCCGGAGTTAGTCATGTTAAACTAACAAACTTCACTGTTTACAAATTAGAAAATTAATATTTTGTTTTTTATGCCACACGAAGTCAGAGAGCTAATCATTAAATGGCCTACTTTAGGAAAAATGTTCCAATGAGTTCTGCAAATGCACAGCTAACACTTAGTCATTTTTAAATATATTAATATGGATGCATCCACAGATTGACCCTAAACATACACTTTACTTGTAGAATTGCGCTGTTTTGAGTGGCTGCATGTTGAAGTGACTGTTGGACTGTGGTTTGCATCCAGGAGCAGCTGATTGACATAAAGCTGAAATAATGACACGTCTTAAGCCTCAAATCCCTGATGAGTTGAGAACGGGGTGGTGCGGATGTAGAGCAGGGGCGAAAAGGAGCGTGTGAAGGAGAAAGTTCGAGCCATCTTTTGACTATAATGAGCAATGTGAGATCACTGGCTACTAAGATGGATGAGCTACAAGCCTTTATAAGGACTGGGAGTATCAGGAATGCATTATGTGTTTCACTGAGACATGGCTGCAGGATCATACAATAGTACTTTCCTGCAGTTACCATGGCTGAAAGGGGCACCGCCATATATCCAATCCATATCGTAAGTAGCAAGCGGAAGTTAGTTAAACACAGCCGATCACTAATTCGTAATCTTAACTTTTTATGGATATAACTGGTCCTAAATGTTGAAATAAATCTTATCACGTTTAGGCACTTGTCCTTGAATATTAGGATTTGAAAAATTGTAAAGTTTAGGCAATGCTTCTCAAATGTTAGGATTAGTAATAAATCAGCCAGACTCTTAACGGGTACAATTCGGTATGGACTATAGAGGTAGATTTATGCATAAAATTAATATCACACTTTAATAAAAAGGCTCGCAAAACAATCTGTAGATCTTTGCATGTATTTGTATAATTAACCCCCCTGGCTGTTTTGTTTTAGTAACAGCATGCTTTATACTTAATCTTTCTTGATGTATACTTGCACTTGGTTTGATAAATTTGTGGGGGTGGGGGGTGGGGGGGGACATTTGGTATGGACGCCAAATAACCAAAACCTAAATTACACGAAGAGGCAACTGCTGCATGAGACTTATTTTTATTCTTCTTTTTGTATTACGGCGGTCTCACTTCAGACTTCCGAGGTGGATTGGATATTTGGCAGCGCCATTGTAACTGCAATCGCCCCTCTTTACTACGATTTAAACAAAAAAACTAGCTGCGGTCCTGTGGGCTCTGTGTTAAATGTGCAGTTCTCATGACAACATGGAAAAGCAGTTTAAGCCAGTCAGAGAATGACAAGTCTACCGCATATAACATCTGCCCACCCCCGTGCGTCGTTGCGTAGGTGACTGGGAGACCTTGCGTTGACGGATAATGGCATTGTGTCTATCCGTTCCGACGTAAACAAAGAAGTATAAACTAGGCTTTATAGTCCCCTGGTTCCTGAAATGGCCCCACAAACGGCCTGGTGAAGTTAGAACAGGTGTACACCGTGAAGGTCCGCTAAAATTACCCTTAAGTTCCAATAGTGGAAACGTGCCGATACATGTCATGTTGGCCGCTCTCAGTATTATCCCTTTTGAAACGTTGCTCAGTAATGTAGCCATAATTACACATCCGGCATAGTCCATGCATTTCTTGACGTATTTAGCTGAATTCCAGGCGATGTTTTGTGCCTTATTTTGTTTTTGTTTTACATTCATCTCCTGACTTATACTTTTCAAGCCCTTACTTTAATTTCCTTTTAGTGTTCTTGTGTCTTCATCCTCTAATGATAGCCAGGAATACTGATCAGCTATTAAATCGACCCTCCAGACATGCCTTTTTACTAAAATGAGGTGAGGTAATTTCTATTCCACTCATTTTGAGACTACTGGCACCAAATGTAATTTCCACTTTCAATGGGGTGAATATTTATGCGATCACATTCAGGGTTAAAGAAAAATGATTTCATTGTCAATAATTTGTAGAAATCAGTTTTCATTTTGACAAAATATTTATTTTTTGGTCAAAAGAAGCCTCATGTTTTGGTTGACTGATTTTAAAAAACAATGAGCGGACTACTTTTTATAGTTACGGTGTGAAAAGCTTGTAGAAACATACCCCACAAGACTTGCAGCTATAATTGTAGCAAAAGAGGAACTGAACAGAAATGCATGTCACATTTAAGTCTTTTGTATTCATAAACATTTCTTATAAACTTATCATTTTGCTTCTACTTCAATATATGCACAATGTTATACTTACACATCACACACATCCTGTAAAACCCATTTTATGTTGTGGTTGTAACAAAGACTAATTTCTGTTGTAATTCTTGTTAAAAATTTGAAAACCCTTCCAATAGCCATATTCAGATGTTCATAAGTTTGTAAATATGCCTCGAACATGTTTTTGTATTCAGTTATTTTCCCAGAACAAGCCTTATCACAAAAGAGTGCAAGACGTGTTTTTGAGCCAACATTTTACATAGTAACTGACAGAAATTACAGAGAAACCATTAGATTATTCACATACAAAATCACATGAAAAAGATAAGCAAGTTGCTACATCAATGCTGCTATATTTAACAATAGGAATGTGTGGAAATCAACTGAGTCTTCATCGACAAACTGCAGGTGTTACGAATCCCACAGAAAGATAAGGCCTCTCCAGTTGCCCAGTCCTTTTGGTACACAAACATACAGAGGGTCAAGGACATCTATTATTTGCACTGTGGGGCGTTTCAGTTTGAATCTACTGCCTGGGATTACGTATCAGTGAGGCAGATGCTCGCTGGAGAAGGTGAAAATGGAAAGGCAACTTACAGAGAAAAGAATCAAAGGAGACTGCAGGTTCAAAACCTAGATGTTACGAATGTATTAAATATTAACTTTCGAGTGGATTTAAAACGAGGTCTATTGAGAAAGTTTTCCATCCTGAGCCTGGGTTTATTTTCTTGCATGCAAAATGACACACAAGCGTTGGTTTCTTGGGTTGTGTCCGCAGAAAATCTTAAGCCTAGTTTATACTCCTCCATCAGCAAATTTGCCCCCAGACGCAGACATTTTTGTTTATAGTTCTCTGTTGGTTTTGCAGCGTTGCAAAGCGATTCCCCACCATTTGTGTGCCATACAAATAAATTGCCTTGCCTTGCCTTGCAAGGACAGCAGTGGTGCTAAGTTTACATGGCGGGTCTGCGTACCGTTGTAGTGTCGTTTCTGGTTAACGAGAGTTGATTTTCTTTAACTTATGAACACACACCCCCGCCCAAAGGAGTAATGACTGAAAGAAAAAGTTTTGATTAAGCTGTAAAGGTTTTTACTAGAAGTGCAGCTCATTGGATACTGAATATTACTGAATACAAACAGTGTATTTTTTTTTCTACATCTACTTGTGTTCAAAATCACCAAAAGACGATATTAGATAAATTATCCTTTCAATATAAAACATATAGTGTCCAAACGCTGCATTGACTACTGATTACATCGACTATAGAGACCCGTTCTGGTGATGCGATCTCTGGTTGTTGTTGAGCTGACCAATCACAGGAGAGAGCCCTTACGTCGACAGATAATGGCGCTGAATCGATCCATTTTGATGTAGACCGAGAAGTATAAACTAGGCTAAAGGTCGACTCCCAACACGTTCAATAAGAAAGACTCAGCTCTACCCAGCCCGATCCACCCTGAAGCTTTGAGTCTCTCTTGGATACAGTGTGGTAAATAATAATACTTTTGGCCACATACGAACAAACATAAGTTAAAAGTAGTTTTACATTTTATTTCATTTAAAGGACCACTTATTTCAGTCATCTTATTTTACAAGTGGAAAACTTGTACTTTTAAGCTTTGGGACTTTCCTGCTATTGTTACCCCTCTTACTCTTCTAAGCAAATTACAAGCTAACAATCTTTTTTTCCTTATATTTTAATTAGTTTTAATTCTATTACAGTGTAAAAGATTAACTACAAAATCCCAATTTTCTAACTATCTGTCTCTGTCAATGGAAAGCGTATGCCTGTGATTGGTCAGTTTAACAACAGCCAGAGATTGTTTTACCTGAACGGTGCTCTATAGTCGATGTAATTAGTGGTCAGTGCAACGTTTGGACACTACATGCTTTATATTGAAAGAACAGTTTATCTAATATGGTCTTTTGGCGATTTTGAGCATAAGGATGTTTAAAAAAAACAAAAAAACAGCGCTTTTTTTATTTACATGCATTTTTAGAGTATTCCATGAGCTGCAAATATCTAGTAAAAAGCTCAATCAAAACTAGCTTTCTGTTGGTCATTGCTCCTTGAGAGGGAAATGAGTTCCCAAGTTGAAGAAAATCAACTCTAGTTGACCAAAAACGACACAAAAACGGTAGGCAGAACCGCCATTTAAAGTTAAAGAAAATTTAGCTACGAGCTAACTGAAGCTAACGGAGGTTAGCGGGCGCGTTCAACCAGAAAACAAAAGTTGAGCGATTCTGCTAAACAGATTCAGTAATTTTGTCAAATAAAAGTATGAAGCCTTCTTGGTCCATAGCTTTCTCTAAAACTATGTGAACTTTTACTAAAACTTGTTTTAATTAAACAATATTGAAAGAAGAAATGTGATCATTTAAACCCATTTTTGATCAAGCAGTTTGCACAGCAGAAATATAGTTTTACTTACCGAGAAAAACTCAACTTCTTGGACGGTCTGTTAATAAAATCAATACCACAGCAAGCCACCTTTGTCTAATAAGTGCATGATTAACATCCAAACCCAATTAAACATTGCTGACACAGCTGATGGTCAAGTTCAGAGTAACGAACTAGCTGAGACCATTAACGTGAATCCAGGGCTGCGGCCTTCCTGGGACCAAGCTGCCAGCCACCAGCGCTAATGCTGGGTTTAGGCTCATCCTGGAACACCAATCAAAAGGATACTCCCCTAATTATGCTTCATTTCAAGCTTAAATTACATCTAAACCGATTAGTTATAAAAATTAACCCACCTCAAGAGTTATGATGGAAAACCTGATCTATTAAACCTAAAATGTTTTGTTTTTCTGAACCAGGAAATAAACATGTTATTGATTTAGTTGCCATTTTTAACATGGGAGTCAGTAGGAACTGCATTATTTCTCACTCCCGGGTTGGCTTCAATTTTGGCCAGCAGAGTTTTATCCTTGGAATCACTTCAACTGTGACTCAAATGTTTCAGCAATGATCTGATTAAAACATTTCTTGATTTGGCACTAAAGTACAAAGACTATCTATGTAGCTGTGCAGTTAAAACTGAAAGTGAAACCTTAGGTCCACCATATTTTTTTAATTCACCTTGAAAAATGAATGGAAGGAGACTGTATTAATGGGAAAGTAACGTAACCTTTCATGACACAGCAAAACACTGAGTTCCAACTCACTGATCTCTATTCAACATTACTTTTTCACAGAAAGAGCGCATTAAAGGCAACACATACTTCAAAGAAGTGACAAGACACAATGTTCATCAAAAATATCCTTCATTCTTTATCATATAGGACCAACTATTGAGAGTTAGGCCATTATTACGTGGCAAGATACAAAACTGTGTGAATGCAGCTTAAAAGTAATAAACGGGTTGGATGAACAACATCAACGATGACCTGACTGCCTTCTAGTTGCAAGTCAGAAAACTTTTGCTGCCAATTACTTTCAGCATCACATCCAAACAATAAAGTTCTCTCCCTTTTGTAAGTGTTAAAACAACTACTAATGGTTCTGGTTTGATTTAATTAAGAGTGGGCCTAGTGATGTAGACAACTTCATAACGGCAATAAATCTAAATGTAAAAAAACAAACGAGTTTTAAAAGTCTCTGCTTGGCGATCAAAATTGCAGTTTGATAGGAAATATGTTTTTTGTGACAATAACTCCCGTCCACTTTTCTGTGTTTTTCTGTGGACTAGAATGAAAACATCAGAGATTACTTAAACATTTCTTTTCTTTTTTTCATCAGATACAGAAAATATGGATGTGTTTACATGCAGAACTGGGACATTGACTTGTTGACAACTTCATCAGAGCACTTCACGTCACACTTGAGCTCCCTGAAGCTGAATAAATCATCATCTGTCTGGCTTTGTTCATCTGCTGTGCGAGCCCTCCATCAAGCAGGCACTAACCTATCTTCTCATGTCGTTTCACACCAAGCTGAAGATTAAAAGACATGGCCATAAACTAGCCTTGCAAGCACTGTGAGAGCTTAACGACACACAACACGCTCAGCATAGTATAGTGTGTACAAAGAAGTTCCGATCATGCCAGCTCGCCGCTCGGGAACCCATCAGTGCCCGTTAAGGTATAGCGTGTGATTTCACTTGGAAGAGAAGAACGCTTGCCCTTATAGTACTTTCTGTTTTGACTTGATTTGGGTGTCTCAGCACCGTACGCGCCGTCTCTCCTTTTGCATATTCCACAGCACCTCTTTAGGCAAGGGAAGATGTTCAGCAAACTCTGACGGAATTTCTTGTTCATGAAACAGTAAACGATGGGGTTGACACAGGCCGAAGTGTAGGATAGCAGGTGGATAAAAGAGATGGGAGCCCCCGAAAGCCGGTACTTGGAGCTTGGGTCGAATGCCTGCCACGCATTGACCACGAAGATGGGAGTCCAGCAGAGGAAGAAAAGAAAGACTATGACGAGGAGCATGCTGATGACGCGTTTTTTGCCCTGCAGGTCGCTGCTGGTTTTTCTGAAATCCACTGGTTGAGCCTTTGCAGAGCTGCCTCTGGTTGGTGGTAAACTGTTTTTTTTAAACAGCTTGAGGGAGCAGCCATCTTTCTCTCCAGATTTGAGACTGCCAGTGCTGTTTAGCCGCTCTAGTAGGGAGGAGAATGTGAGAGACGAAACAACATTTCAGATAGGATTCTTCACATTAGCATACAGCAGCTAGAGCAGGGACGTCTTGATTTTCCGTTTCAAATTAAAGTTCCATACATTGGTTTATTTTCAGTGTTAGAAAATCAAACATCAGCTAAAGCTCCTAAAATCAACTGACATTTATACTGATTTGCAAATATATATATATATATATATATATATATATATATATATATATATATATATATATATATATATATATATATTTGTCTCTGTTATGTAGGGGTCTTCAACACCTGTCCTCGAAAGCTTAACCTTTGTTACCGTGGTCCCAGCTTTCTTCAGGTCTTTGAACAATACCCCCCATGTTTTTGTGGGGTGTTTCCTCACCGTTCTCAAGATCCATTTTCTAATCATTGCTCCATCAGCTAATCTTTCGTCATAAAACTGCTTGCCTATAATACATTTCCTCATCCCAGTCTTGTGCAGGTGTACAGTCTTGTCACTGGTGTTCTTTGATAACTCTCTGGAGCCATTTTTACAGTGAAGGATAGAAGTGCTTCTTAATGAAGAGGTAACAGTTCTGTGAGGAACAGAATTCTTGCTTGTTTGTAGGTGCTAAATACTTATTTTCTGCATCATCGTACAAATAAATTCTTGAAAAATGAGAGCGAATGTAAAAAACAGAAATCCAGTATATCACATTGTATCGCAGTTGAATTGTACCTATGATAAAAATGACAAACCTCTCATCTTTTTAAGTTGCTGCCAGATATTTTTATATTGTTTTTCTTTAGTTTTAAAAGTCTATTTTCCACAAAACTTTTTTTTTGTCTCAGATGGAAGCTTGCCAACCACAATATGCTTCTATGGCACAACAATGCCAAACTAGCATCTCCTTATCTGTGTATGGTTAAACCTCTGTTGAATCAAGGAATTCACACAGATTGCAACATGTTCAGTGTAACTCAACATGCTGTAAGGCGTTCAAAACACACTGCGGTTATAAGTTTAACTAAACAGTGCCTCTGTGTTTTTCCAGTATGATAAAGAACAAAAAAAACAAACAAACACTAAAGCCAATTTATACTTCTCAGTCTGTAGGTTTACAGGGGCACACACACGTATCAACAGATATTTTCCTTAAGAGTAATCTGTTGCCTGGGGAATCTTGCAAAACAAGTTCCCGCCAGAAGGCGGCCACCACAAAACCCACTTTTCCCTCCTCATATTAAAAGTCTGTTGCACATCTTTATACCCCTTCAGTGAAGGGTTATATAAATGTTTATGTTCACACTTCTGCAGAAACTTCGACCTGCTCCATCTCTGCTGCAAGAAATACTCAGCACCTAGTTTTTTTTGTGGTTTTTTTTAAGACCATTGCTGTTGACAATTAAAAGATAGTGGCCACCCAATCACAGGGTCTCTCCCTCTGTAGCCTTTGACGGACATTTAAAAAATCGGGCGTATCATTGTCAGTCTCTGCCGGTGTTATGCCGAGAACAGCATGCCTGCTGAAAATTGCATCCTGACTATGGTGCATCATTCCTAATTTCATCATTCTTTGAAATAACAGGGGTGTCTTTTTTTTGGCAGGGCAAAATATAAAGGGGCCAAGAATGCATCCCCAATTATTTCAAAGAATGAGGAAGTTATGAATGATGCATCATTTTGAACTTAATTCCATATGTCCTCTGAGCTACTGGTGTGAATCCCAGTGCTGTAGGGTAAATCTTTGGTTCAAAAGAGAGGGGGTGCCTTTTTCGGCATCTTTATATTTTGCCCGGCCTAAATTGCTATCCCCCATTTTTTTCAAAAATTGATAAAGTTATAAATGATGCATCATTTTCAACACAGTTTGATTTTATGAACTACTGGTAGGAATCCCAGCTCTATAGGAGAATGTTTGGGTTTAAATTTTGGCAGCCTCCAAATTTCTATGGCCAAAAGACACCCAGCTATTTGAGAAATTTATGTGATATAACTTTTTTTTTTTTTTTTTTTCAAAACAATGCATATTTTTTGGGCTGCTGGTGTGATTTTAAATCCTGTGCCATCTATTTTAGTGTTAAAAGAGATGGTAAACAAAAATTGAAAAGTTGTGGTCTGTTTAGAGTTTTTGAAGAGGGCTATACACAAACAACCAGGTAGGAGTTCTTTTGTACTTTATTGATAAATAAAAATACTGTATCACCATAATGAACTGCATAATAACAAAAATTCAAGCCCTCCCCCATTCCCCCAAATAAGAGTCTTTATGAAGAATACGTTTTAAGAGTTTTTAGACAAACCGATGAATAAATTGTACAAATTTTGCACCCATATCAGCCTTTAATCCCTACTTCAATTCTACTGCAGAGAGGATCATAGGAACCGATCTTCCCTCCATTCAGGACCTATTCCGGGCCAGGGTCAGGAAGCGGGCCAGGAAAATCACCTCTGACCCCTCACACCCTGGCCACAATCTGTTTAGGCTCCTCCCCTCAGGTCGGCGTTACAGAGCGTTGTACGCCAAAACCACCCGACACAAAAACAGTTTTTTCCCCCAGGCTGTCGCTCTGACGAACTCTGTCTAGTCACAGTGTGTGAGTGCACTCACATAACAATAAACTATAACTCTGCACTTCTGTACATACTCACTGTAAAATAACCCCGGCTTGGTGTATATATTATCCTTTATTATTTACGATCTGATATTTATTTGTATTTTTACTTATTTTTGTTCATATTTTTCTTTTTTTTCTTTTTTTATTTCACTTATTCAAGTTCTGTACTGGAGGAAAAAGTTTGCCGGAGTCAAATTCCTTGTATGTGACATACTTGGCCAATAAACTGATTCTGATTCTGATTCTGATTCTAAAAGTGACGTTAAAGCAGTAAAGTCAAACGTCTTCAGATACAACCCATGATTTTTTTCCATTCATCAGCGATAACACATTACGTTTTCAGCACGTGCATGCATAAGAAACCTGGTAATATTACGAGTATATTTAAAATCTGCCGCGTTGCTGATATTTTAATCCGCTTTCCCATCATTATCAGTGAGTTTTGAACAGTGCGTGTTCCCATGGCGGGGATGCAATTTTCAGCAGCCATGCTGTTCTCAGCATAACACCGGCCTGCCACAGAGCACTTGCATCGACATATGATGGCCCTATGTGTCTCTGTACCCTTGCTGACGGAGAAAGAATAAAGTGAGCATACAAATACAAATATTTGTAGCATCAATGCTTCTTTTTTCCATACCAGATGTCCTGTTAGTCTGCAGCTGGGTCCTGATTCCTTTGTAGAGTTCCAAGGAAATGAGTCCGTAGGCTGTCATCATGAGAAAACCAGGAATCAAGAAAAGGATCAGCAGCAGCGAGACATACCTACGATCACCAAATGTAACAAGAATGTATTCAAAGCAGTGATAATGTGTGGATTTAACAAAAGTCAGCGGCAATTTACGTTAGTCTGCATACTCCAGGCATCAATGGCTGAATCAGACACAAATGGTGCTCCTGGGTAAAGCTCTCCTTCTGACGCACAAAACCACTACAACACGCGGTGTGTGAAAACTATTTCTTTACACTTCTAGGTAGCACTCAAATACAAAGTAACTCGCACTCAACATGACCTCAGTGTGATTGACTGCACAGAACCCCATCTAAATCAGATATTCAGTTCCCGTGCTATTGATATCTTTTAGTCCTGCATACTTCAGAGTACATTTCATATTGAGTGCTGTGCTTTTTCTCATTTCAAGACCTCATTCGTTTAACTTGAAGTGTTTTTCTGCTTACTGAATGCACAAGTTTGACCGACAATGTCATTTAAACATGTTCTTCCTGTTTCCATTTTATGTATTTGCATATTGAGTGCTGTGCTTTTCTTGTTTTAAAGGCTGGATTTGAAACATGAGCACGATAGCGACATCTAATTTTTCTAGGTTGTAGTTACAACTACAAAAACATCATTCCAGCTGTGGAGTTGCCTGGTTCGCTCAATACGCCCAGAAACTAACCTGAGCCGTGAGGAATGTATTTTAGAGAAGTTTTACTAACGGCTAACGTTAGCAAAGGTAGCAAGTGAGCTAGCTTACTGATCCAGGAAGAAAAACACAGTTTCATCGTGTGTTTGATGCCATGGAAATGTTTTATGTGGGTCTATCTAGGGTAGGCTTCACCTAAAGCGGTGTTAGGTGAAGCCTACGGATAACAATATCTTCTGGGCTCTGCTTGACTTGCCTAACTTCAATATTCTTCCAAGTGTAAGCCGAGCTGTGCCAAACACATATTTTTGGGATCATGGAGACCGTATTTGGCAACCCGTGGCCGCTACTGGCTGGTAGATGTAAACATAACATCATCGTTGTACTTGATTTAAATGTACATTTTATCATAGTTTAATTGAAATATAATTTTGTACTTTCATTCTGCTCCCCTCTAAAAGCATGTAGCTTTTTATGAAAATGTTCCATTTACAACCTTTAAGACGTCATTATTTAAAGTTTTAAATTGTGTTATCTTTCACTAGTTTTTGTGTGCACTTTTTAAAAACACTGCTGATTAGTGTTGTCACAGTACCAAAATTTCCGTATTGGGTACCGATATCAGTGAAAATCCTGTACCAATCTCTGTACCAATTTCAGTACCAAACCAAAGTTTGGTCAAAAAACGCTCACAAAAGGGTTTGAAGCCCAAACATATTTCAGCCCCACGCTTGCAAAGCGCTTCAGTGGGCCTTTCTCTTCCGGATGTTTAAAACATTAGCGGATCGTGGCTGGCTAGATAACGTTGGGTGGCATCACTACAGTGAGATGCTCTGTTTGTTTGACGCTCAGGGGAGGGCGACGAAAGTTCAGCTAGCTCAACTTCTGTGTTGCTGGTTTTTGCCGCTTAGAAGCTTAGAAAACAGCAAAAGTTTCACGGTCAAAGCACACAATGCACTGCAGAAACTCTGACGGCCTCAACCATAGACTTAAAATGTAATCTTGCAGTTCTGGGCGTTGACGATTTGGCTGGTGTGAACGCATCAATTATTATATTATTATAATAGCATTAGCCGCACCATGGTTGCTAATAATTTACTACACAAACGGCTGTTTATTTTTAAGTCGACTGACACAGACATTGGAATTAAAATATGATAATTCATAACAGAAGCTCTTATTTGAAATCAGTTGGAAACTTACTCTTTCATCAGATCAGGGTGTCGGTCTTTCAGGTGTTTTATTAAGTTAAACTTCAATTAATTAATTTGCTAATGGGGTTTGATTATCAGTGATGCTTCCCTCGTTATCAGCCGCAAATCCAAAATATTTTCACACAGGGCTCTTTCCTCCTTTTTATTAACAAGTGGATCTACCACATCAGCTGCACCGCCGGTCCTCGTGTCTCAGCACTTTAATAAAGTGCTTTAACTGCACCAGCTCAGTGCATGCATGCGCATCAAGGAACCAAGTTTGAACGCTTCCTTGGTACCACCGATATTTAAGAAAAGTTGGTATCTTGACATTAACATTTTTTTAGTACCGACTTGGTACCGAAGTACCGGGTCTTTTGACAACACTACAGCTGATACTTGAAAAGTTTAAGTAAAATTGTTTATGCTTAACAATTGTTTACATACTATAAAATAAAGAAGCTCGATAAAAATGATTATTCGTTGTATCTACCTGTACAAAAGTTGGTGTTTTTAACACTAGAACTACCAGAGAGCAGCCATTTGGCTTTTCTACCTATAAAGCCCACAGGTAAGCCGAAAGGCTGGATGGCCCCCTGTGAACCTTCCTTTTGTTATGTAAACGGGGCAATCACTGGGACACCACAGGGGGGGGGATATGCTGAGCCACTTCACTCAAAACACCTTGACATAAAATGGGGGAGGGGGAGAATCAGGTAGGAGCAGGATTGCTAACTGACTGTCTGAGCAGAATATATGAGCTGAATCAAAATGTAATATATGTAGAAGGATGTAGACGTTATCAGAACCCTACAACACTGGGCTTCCAACATCCCCACCAGACACATAAGAAAAGTAATAGAATAGAACCACATCAAATAAAGCACTCAAAATCTGGGGTTATCCCAACTGGGCCTTCATGATATTTACTAATAATAATAATAATAAAAAAGTATTATCAGGATACAGTGTTAGAGAGTGGAAGTGAGTGAGACTTAGAACTTAGGCTTAAAACTTTATTGATCCCTTTGGGGTGACTCCCTCAGGGAAATTTGAGTTTTCAAGCACACAGAGAAAACTAAACAGTATGTAACAATGAGTGAGGTGAGTACATTTCAATAATCACTCACAATCCATGCACTGCCAAGCCGTCTCCTTTCTGCATTTGCCACATGTGTATTTGTAACAGCCTATACATCGCAGAGTGGCATGATTGCTTTTACACTGATTTTTAACCTGACACATTGCTCTTTTCCCAGGGCTAGGTGTTGAAGGTTGTAGCCGAAGCAATTGTTCCCTTTGTGCCTGCTTTGCACCCACATGAGAATGAGCCAACTCTCTTGCAAGCTCCACCAGGAAGTCCACCCGTCTCTCCTGCCTCCCGGTGCATGCTTGATAGAGCACATGTGCATTCAGTGCTGCCATATCAATCATGTTATAGAACACAGCGACTGGCCAGCGCCGTGTTCCTCTGCGGACAGTGTACTCCCGCACCATCTGGTCCATCACATCAACGCCGCACTTTGTGGTGTTGTAAAGGGTGACAGTGTTTGGCTTCCGTTTGGTGGTATTCTCAGTCTGAATGACGCGGTGCATGCTGCTGAGAATGTATACTGTCTTCTTCCGTTTGGGCGCATACACCGTTAGCGTGGCACCAGTGGTTGAAAATACCTGAGTGGTGAATTCATCACGGTCCCTCTGTCTTGTTGATTGTGGAATTTCTCGCCGAATCCTGTTGACTGTGCCGAGGATGGTGGTTTTCCGGCTAAGCAGTCGTTGTGCCAGTGACAGCGATGTAAAGAAATTGTCCGTGGTAACATTTCTGCCCTTGTCCAGGAATGGTTCCATCAGCCTCATCACTACATTTTCGGACAGTCTCTCTCCACTGGAACGACTGGGGTCCTTGCCAAGATATGGGAGGACATTGCAGATGTATTTGGATTTCAAGTCACAAGCCACCCAAAACTTGATCCCAAACTTGTCAGGTTTTGTTGAAATGTATTGCAGGAAACAGCAGCGAGTCTTTGACGGGAAAAGCTGTTCATCAATGGTGATGTGTCGACCAGGGTTGTAGGATGTGATGCAGTTGGTGACAAACGAACCCCACACACCGGAAATTGCAGCAAACTTATCCGTCTTTGCTCGCTCACTGCGGGTGTCCTTGTCGTCAAAGCGTAGGTGTTGCATGATTTTTGTGATTCTTATGTGTCTGGTGGGGATGTTGGAAGCCCAGTGTTGTAGGGTTCTGATAACGTCTACATCCTTCTACATATATTACATTTTGATTCAGCTCATATGTTCTGCTCAGACAGTCAGTTAGCAATCCTGCTCCTACCTGATTGTCCCCCTCCCCCATTTTATGTCAAGGTGTTTTGAGTGAAGTGGCTCTGCATATCCCCCCTCCTGTGGTGTCCCAGTGATTGCCCCGTTTACATAACAAAAGGAGGGTTCACAGGGGGCCATCCAGCCTTTCGGCTTACCTGTGGGCTTTATAGGTAGAGCAAAAAATCCTGGGTCTTCTAGTGTTAAATCACTGTAGTATGGAAATAGAGTATCATGTTTTGTTTTTTTTGTGCTTTTTTTTTCAGTATCAAATTGTGTTTGACCGTGACAACACAACCAGCTCGTATTCTTACCCTGGGCAACTGCCCATATACTTGCTTACCTACTTCTATTATCTATCTATCTATTATTATGATAGTTTATGAGCAGACTCACTGCAAAGAGACGGCCAGAGCAGCAGAAATAACAAGAGAATTGACATGTAAAAAGCAGGGCTATTCGCTACTTTTCTGTTTGATCTGACTCATTGGGCTATTCTGAGTACATACCCCCCTTCAGGTACTCCGTTGGTCCCTGAAATGGCCTCGAAAACGGCGCTGTTGGCCTGGCCCCATTTGGTAGGGACACACTGGGACATTTCCAGGTGGCCTGGCCACTGAACTGGCCTCCTCAGTGATTACAGGTGGTCAGGTTTGATGGAGCTTGATTTTTAGATAAACCATCCGTCCTGTGGCTCATTAGGGCATCTGCCGTACTGGACATTGGTGTAGCAGATGCAGACTACTTGTGGGACATGTCTCCCACAATTTTTGTGTCTGTGCCCTCTTTCCCCTGCACCTTCTTTTAGCTGTTTAATCTGTTAATATGCTGTAACTTCTTTCTCCTGTCCATCTTTAAATGCACTTCAAGCGCACACAACTTAGCAGGAAGTAATTAATCACAGACAGGTGCTGCCTATCAGCAGAGGAGACCAGCATGTTCAACAACCATTCCAGAGCAAACAAAATGCAAAACCGTTTGACAGTTTTTGTTCCCCAAACAAGCTGTAGTTATGTTTTTAAATGCAGATAATGTATCTAAATCTTAATTCATGTCAATATATCACGTTAAGCTGGTTAACAATACTGATGTTGCCAGTTTTATATCTCTTTCCAGTCAGTTCAAGCTAGGAATATTGCCAACCCTCTTTCATTCTTGTACAGAACTCTATTGCTGTCCACATATTTGAAAGAAACCTTTCTTTTTTTTAAAGACAACAGTTAGGGAAGGCCTGCACAGGTGAAAAGAGAATATAAGAAAAATATATTTGGCATAAAAAAAAGAGACTTTGAGGCTAATTATCAGTGTAATATTTTCACTGATACTCATCCTAATTCTATTTTAAAATGTAGCTTTCCACATTGTCATATCTTTATTGTCACAATAGAAAAATCTGAGCCAGGGAGGAGATTTAGGACTAGAGGCCAGTAGCAGGGTAGATGATAAAGTTAAGGAGACATTAGAACTTTCTGAGAGAAGAAGATTAATTGATAGGAGAAACCAGGCAGGAATCAGAACAGGGTTTTAACTAATACTTCAGAATTACTCTCATTCCCACTCCAAAATAACATTTTGTCTTTATTTTAATAGATAACCCAGGTTTGTATATCGGTTTGTTATATGTGCTGGCTTTACATTTGCCAGTCTAAGTGTAGATGAAAAAGAATAATGCAAGTTGGGTACAGGTTATTTAAACAGAAAAGAAATATTAATTTTGGAAAGAAACAAAAAAACTGCATGTCGGTGCATGGGCAGCCTTTAAAAAAAAAAAAGTACAATTTAAAATCAACCTAACTCACTCTAGGATTGAGGATTTGATGGTATCAAATTCCCAGCCTGAATTATTGCCCCAATCCGTCCCTACACGCAGGTATTTGGAAGTTCGTGTCATATTACCGTGGGGTTTTAATAGCAGAAATGTGCCTACAGTCAAGAATAAATCTCCCATTGAACACATTTTTATCTCACCAGGACTGCTGGATAACATCGTTGGGCCAGATTAGTCGGCACATGTGTCCAGTGCTGTTGTTGATGCGGGTGAAGGACTTCAGGGTGCTGAAAATGGGGTATGGTAGCATCAGGAAGAAGGACACCACCCAGGTGACGATGATGACCTTCCTGGCGTGGGATGTTGTCTGCCATGACTTGGATTCTAATGGGTTGCAAATGGCATTGTAGCGCTCCAGTGAGATGGCCATCAGGGTGAAGGTGGAAACACTTACTGAGACACCTGCATAAATAGGAAAACACACAAAAAGCTGGGTTTGGCTGTCAGGAAATATCCTATCTGTTATTACTGCTTAGGAACAATTGCATGTAATGACAAATGTATTGCTTGTTATACCATGGTCTGAGTGAATACTCGATTCTGATTGGCTGGTGGGTGCTGAGAAGCGTGCATTATTTGCATTTAACCGCACACGTAGTCCGGTAGTTAAATCACTGGGCTATCACTCGGCGACAGACGTCACCATAGCAACACCAACAGCTGAATAAACGTTAAGTGACAAGTCGTTGAGCTGATCGTAGACTGACTGACAGGAGACTTAGGCTAAGTGTTTTAATGGGCTTAATTAAATGAAATAAATAGGCCAATACTTTGTCCGCCTATATCTGCCCCATTTGCTATTTTCCCATTTGAATTACATTTTTTTTTTTGTAAATTTTTTTTTGTAATTTTTTTTAAATGTTTACTGTTTTGAGTGTTTACTAAAATATGAGCTTTGCATTTCTTTTAAGGCACTAGTCATTATTTTCAGATCTAGGACCTACATCCCTGCACTTAAGCGCTCCAGTAGCCTACAGCTGTTTCCATGGTAACGATAAGCAATTGAGCTACTAGCTTCAGGTTAGCTCCTGCCCAGGACCACCGCATACTACCAGTGTTTATTTCCATGTAAAACTGCATGAATTGTCATAATGTGTCGTGATTCTGGCGATGCAGTGTGTGCTGATGTGTTTTGTTGCCCCTGACGAAGATCCTAGCAGCAGCGAGAGAATGGCTCGCTCTGTGACGAGCATTCAGACAGTAGAACGACTAAAGACCCACATAAAATAGTCCTTGTAGTGTGGGATATTTTACGAGTTCAGCACATGAAATAAACATTTGTTATAAAATGTTACGTTTGTGGGACCATGGTATAAGCGGATTAAACGAGGAGCCGTGCATTAGACGGTTATAATGCACTTCGCGGAGTAAAACCTTGGCTCTGCATCGTGCATTATAACCGTCTAATGCACGGCTCCTCGTTGTTTAATCCTTACTTACTGAAAGCAGTGATTGAGAACTGAAGAGATTAA
Organism: Apricaphanius iberus; assembly: GCA_028564705.1. NCBI lineage: Eukaryota > Metazoa > Chordata > Actinopteri > Cyprinodontiformes > Aphaniidae > Apricaphanius > Apricaphanius iberus. Next base: position 162,895 of record JAPXFQ010001546.1, read on the forward strand.
TGTGAACTATCATTTGTAGTATCAGCACAAAAACCTATAGTGAGATAATCAGCAAACTTACTGTACAAGCTGATTCATATTGTGTTTTATTGCTTAATGCTGAAGGTGAAATAACAGTTACCTATAGATGAAATACCAACATGTTAAAGACATGGTTTGCATCCACCATTTATAGTTTCTAGAACCTTTCTTGTTGGCACAACAGTCTTGATGAGTGCATTCAAATTATGTCTTCATGTGGACTAAGTTCTACAAACAAAAATGTCAGAACAGGTTTAAACAAGAAATTCAAATAGAAATCTGCCTACAAATTGTCCTTTTGGACTGCAGAATTGAATGCATTTAAATTGCATTGCTGTTTGGTATTATATAGAGCCCTTAACTACATATGCACCATACTGTTAGTAATAACTATACATATATAACACGTTTTTTAGATTTATCCATCCCAAGCAACATTGTCCAAGGTGCTTTCTGGTCAGAATGGATATTTATTCCCTTTATCAAGTTTTTTTTATTTTTATTTTTTTTTATTATATTGTTCCAGGTGTCTCCTACCAGTGTAATGTGCCTCCCTATGGAAGCACACAGTAAGCAACTTAATCGGATGCCCCAATCCAGAATCCCAAAGTGTTTTAGTCATTTACCCATTCTCTTGCTGATGTTAAGCTATTTTGTAGCCACAGTTGCCCTCTGGGAAACTGACAGAAACGAAGCTGACTTACAATCAGCCAGATATCAGCAGGGTGGGTGAAGGACACAGACAGACAGAGCAGGAGTTTGAACCGGCAACCAACTTCTTACAGGACAATTTCTTACTTACTGAGTTACTGCTGGTTGCTACATGTTAATCTAGGTCAGGATGCATTTAGTTACATTTGTAAAAAGGAAATAAGAAGAATCTGGAGATTCTAAGATGTCTACACGTTAAATATTTTATGCTTGAGTTGAAAAGTATATAGTCATGTCAGAAATAAGGAAGTCCCATTAAGGATTCCATTCTTATTAAATAAATTTCCATTAACCCACATATACGTTTTTGCTATAGCTTTTTTAATACATGTGACATACAGTATATACAATTGTCAGTTTTCCTATATTATAGGTACATAGGTACATATGCTATAGGTCATTAAACTTCAGCAGACAAAAATAAATGCAACCCTGCACTTAACAATTTGAACACAAAAAATAAATAGTATTCTGCAATAGAAAAATTTAAGTACATAAAAGCTTAGACTTAACAGCTGTTTAAGATGAAGGTTGGCAAAAAAGGAAAAGTTGGGTGTCATTTAAGTATGTAAACAGAAATATAAAAAAAGAAACTAAAAAGTACAAATTCAAAAGTTCAAGCTAACAGTTTTTTAAAGGTGCCTACTACCTGTAACTATATATAAACAATTAAACCAAATAATTGCACGTAAATACAAGCAGTTCGGCAGCTATTACCTGAACGCACAACTTGATGTTGTTCTGGACACCAAATCTGTGTTCTGCTGCTCAACTGGTTATCGACATGTGTCACGTCAGTCAAAGTTTTGAAGTCATTGAAAATTTCTCAATATGAAGACATCAGAGGTCAGAAGGACTCTGAAGAAGCAGTTTCCTGACCCACAAGCTATTGCTTCATCGGAAGGAATTCCCCCTCATCCCTTTTCTGCACTAGTGGTTGAGACGACACCGTGCTCACAGAAGTGCTCAAAATGTGTTATCAGTTTCCCGATAGGAAGATGCATGGAGTATGGTGTCCAGTTCTACAACAACACTCAAACGCTCTTGTGGAAATGTTTTTTTTAAATAATTTTTTTAATTAACCTACTCCATTGGTAAAGTTGAAAATATATGCACGTCTGCACCAAGAGGTCAAGTATGTAAATTGTAATTTGTCAAAATGATGTTTTGTGGTAGAAATATGTTGTCAATTGATGACTTCCACTTGTGTTAGATAACAATATTCCACGGCATACAAAATGACTTACCGCCACTATCATATAGAGAATGAGGAAACTGTACAGCAAAGTCAATGGCAGTAATTTTTGTTGTTAAATGCAACCTGTTTTACTCTTGCTCCCCGACACATGAGAAACAGAAAGTGATACATCACGGCATCAGATATAATGTGATCAGAAGCAGCATCATGATTGGTCAAACATGAGTACAAGATACAATGATTTGATAAAATTCCAAGACCCAAAGAGCTCATGACTGTTTGCTGAATTTGCGTTAATAGTTGCAATCGCAAAATTGTGGTATCTTGGAGGGAGTGAGGAAGGACTCCTCTCAAGACGAAGAGAGCCTTTAAATCTGAAAACAAGGAGGACCTGAGAGCTGTACGGGAGGATCTGAAAAGAAAACTTAGAGAAGGAAAATGCATCTACTATACAGGAAGAAGATGGCGGATCAGGAGCAGGACAACAACAGTGGAGTTTGGAAAAGCCTGAAGACAATTTCAGGGCACAATCCAAACCCTCAAAGTGATGGAGACTGGGCCTTTTTCCACTGAGTTGGTTCCAGTGCTGATCTTGAGAGTTAAATGAAGGCAACTAAACTTTTGTTTATGCAGTGTTGCTCTGTAGTTTTGGAGGAAGTCAGTCACTGCAGTTTTTCTGCATATTTTCAGCAGTTAGAATGGTCTCCTTTAGGAGTCTTCCATCTTTCAAGAGCTCCATTGCATTGTGGATGGTATCCACTGGTACGCAGTTAGCATATCCCCCTTTCTGTAAGAAAATCAGCAAATGAACTGGAGAGAAACTGTGGCCCATTATCAGTCACTATGGAATCAGGATTCCCTTCTCTGCTGAAAACAGAGCGCAGAAATGTGATAACCTCAGTAGTTAGAGTATAAGAGAATGCAACCTCTGGCCATATACTGTAATAGTTCAATAGCGTTATAACAAATATACATGAAGAAGAAGTAGTTTCAAATGTCTAGAGCGAATTTCTCCAATGGTTTTCCTGGCAGTTCAATAAGCTGGAGAGGAGCAGGAGCAGTTCGAGCAGATTGGTCATTCATTTGACAGGTGGTACACAATAACAGACTGAACCATTTTGTCCATCTGGTGCCACCAGTAGAGTTTGTGTGGACCACACCTTGATGTGTGTCATGTGATAGATGAATTACAGTGGCACGCGGGGAAATGGGGACAATATAGCGATGCTCACCCCTCATAACCAGATCCTGACATACAGAAAGTTCATTCTTGATGAGGAATGATGGTTGTAAAAGAGGGTCCACATCCTTCTTGCACGTCAGCCAAACTTTTTCAATCAGTGCACGGAGAAGTGTCAGGTCATGGCATTGAGAACAGGCAGAAGTGAAGTCAGCCACAGAGAGGGCTGACTCAACAGATTCAACTATATCAGGCTCTTCAACAGGTGTAGAATCCACAGCAAGTGGCAACCAGGATAAACAGTCTGCAGCCTGGTTCTGGGATCCAGGTCTGTATTCCAAATCGTAGGTGAAACAGTATACGGGCAGACCAGCGTGCAACTCCCATTCCAGCACAACCAATGCCTTTAGCTGTGAGTAGTGACGTTAGTGCCTGATGATCAGCTCTTAAGGTGTTTTCAGACCGAAGGCTTTGTCAGCGTCAGCCACGGCAAGATTAAATGTTAAGTCTACTGTGGAGGCCGTTGGAGGAGCGTCACGGTCTTTGTGGCGCTTTGTGAGCAGATAGCAGTATTAGTAGTATTAATATCTTTTGTGGCCATCATTATCACAATAACTTCAGGCATTAATTCTCTAACTTGTTTAGCTGAGCGGCAAACTTTAGAAAAATGTCCAGTCTTACCACAGCTGTTGCATTTTGCTGCGGCTGCAGGAAAGTCTCATGAATTAGCCAGATGAGCAGTTGATCCACAGTGAAAACAGGCTCTTGCTGTCGGCGGCATAGAGCCCTTGTTGCCATTTCTAGAAGTGGCAGCGCGCCGTCCTCCATCGTTACGCTGATGAGTTTCGCGCTGGGCCACCGCGCGTACTGCAGCAGCTCCACTGAGGAGTTTGGAACATTGTAAAGCATGTTCCACTTGACATGCCAGAGTAACAGCAGTGTCAAATATAAGTGAGGGTTCCAATAAAGGTTAACCTCTCACCTCCGGTGCATATGCTCTCTCTATAAGCTGGTCCCATAGCATCTCACTTTTCATGGGTCCATAAGCACATGAGACCACCAGTTCATATAAAGCAGCTAAGGATTGTGGTACATTCTCATCAGTCCGTTGCGCTCTCTGTCGGAGCTGATGTCTAGCAACAAGAACATTCACCTTTGGAGCAAATTGTAGTTCCAACACCACTATCGCCTCGTCATATAAAGTGCTGGTATTGGGCAATGTGTAAAACAAACGTTGTCCTTCAAAGCCAAGTGCATGGAGCAGTAATGTACGACATCTAGCTTCAGGCCAGGAATTGCCTGTAGCATGAATCGCTGTTAAGTAGTTCTCGAAAATGCACAGCCATGTGGAGAACGGAACAGTTGGTTCTCCACTGCATGGCAGGAACGGTGCAGGCATGGGTACAGACGTCATCGTCGCCAAATGTTATGGTTGACAGGTAGCATGACGCAGGAACTTATAGACTAGTATTTATTTTGTCTCCTCCCTCTTCTCACAGTACCTTACATCATTCTAACATGCCACCTAGTGGCGAACACAACATTGTGGTTCAGTGCCAGAGCCTGAGAAAGGGCAATGTTTCTTTTTCCACTGCCCAAGGACGCGTTTCTTGGTTCAAAACCAGTACACCAACTCCTTGCTGGCCAGACTGGTTTCTACGAACTGGTTTCTACCCCACCTACATGGTGACCCAACCAGGGCGTGGGGCCTGTATTACAAGGTTGTTTGCATGGTAATGCAAACACTTTCATTTAGTGGAACCTAATTGATTAATAATAGCTGCTATGTTGCTCTGCCCTGCTAATTCTCCTCCTAGCTGACTGGGTAAGGAATATAGTACGCCGTTGCCTGTGAATAATCACAGCTGTCTTATTATGAAAGTTAATTAATATTAACTCAGTTTAGTCTTTTGTCATTTTACAAAGGTAAGTGAAAGAGGAACGCTTAACTATTGGACTATTATTGCTTTGTATTGGTAGAGATGAAAGGAAAGGCTGGAAGAGGACCACGAAAGAGAAAATTGGCTGACATCAGTTTTTGTTTGGAGTTTGCAAAATATTGAGGAATAAAGCACAATAACAATAATACTGCTGAATCACATGTTATCCGTCTTGGAGCGACTTGCACCAAAGTGACATTTGTTTTTTTAATTCTGTATAGAATTTTGGCTGCACATATCTTCATAGATGTTTTTTGTACACTAAAGCCTTTTCATGTTGAAAAGAAGTGGTTTTGTTTTTGTTTCCAGAAGGCCATTTCAAACAAATCGCATTATGTTCCATATGGACTTCAAAGAAACCGTTACCATTTTGATATTTTAAAAAGAACACCTTACAACATGCCTAATAAATCAGTATGTGAAAAATAAACTAAAAAGACACATTTTGACACAGCCAAGCTAACATTTGGTTGAGGCTAAGCTAGACTTTAATTTTAAACTTTTACACACATTAGAAAAACTGTAGGGGTATTTATTTTATTTTATCTAAAATGTATCTCTTGTACCTCTCAGACATTCTCCCTCTGGTGTTATACCATAAAGTGTGGATGGATATTTAATCAGATTTAACTGCTGAGCAATGACAGAGCACACCAAGCTGCCTCTGATCAGTGTGAACACCATCCGTAACAATAACAACTCGATCTATAAATACATTTCAAATTATGGCTGGGTACAGCTTGCAAGACTAACACAAGCAGATAGAAAAAAAACATGGTCAAATGATGTAGCAATCCCCAAAGACGGACGTCTAATCTTCATGTAACTGCTAAACAGAGCAACAGGAAGTGAGGAGGGAAATTAAAATCGCATTTCCTTGTTTTTCTATAATTGGATGAAAATGAAATATTTGTATTCAATGCATCATCTGTAATGACTCCACCTTGTTAGAAAGATCCCAACAGAGGTTTTTTGTAAAGTACATAAAGACGTAAACCAGGTCATTTATCTGAATCACAGGCAAATTAAAGTCAAAGAAGAGGTTCACATCCCTGAATGCACTGAATCATCTCTGTTTAGTCTGTCTCTGTAGGAAATGTCAAATCCCAGAATCAAAATGAATGGAAAACTGTCAGTGCCTTCTTTGCAAAGTCATACCCCCTGAAATTGTTCATATGTTGGCATATTTCAATCCCAAATATCAAAATATTTCAGTCAGATTTTTTTTAACTTTTTGAATATATAAAGAAAATGATACATGGGTTTCTATTTTTGTCCAAGTAAGCGAGTGTGAAAATGGCATTCAATTGAATACAACAACCCTTTACTCTGAATCCCCTAAGTCCATGATTGTCAAACTGTGGTACGCATACCACCAGTGATACTTAAGCTCTCCCTTGTCATACTTGGAGGAAAGTTCTAAATATTTTTTAAGAAAAAATAAAATAAATTCAAAAATGTACCATTCACACACAGGGTAGCTGGCAACAAATACCAATAAATAATCCTTTTTAGGAATAAATATGCCTCCTTTGTTAATTGCCTACAGTTACAAGGGTAAGGCTGTATGTTTAGGTTGGTCATGATCATGGTACTTTGAGAGCTCGACATTTTCTCAGGTGGTACCCACTGTAAAACGTTTGAGAAATACTGCCCTAAGTAAATCCAGTTCTACCTATTATCTTAAGAAGACAACTAACTAGTAAACAGAGCCAGGAAAAAATGCATTGTTTAAAAATAAATAAATAAAAAGTGTTTTTAAAGGATTGCCAATAAACCATGTAGGAATATGGAACTCACTGTAGAAAACGACAGCAATGAATATTATAAACACCCCAATCCTAAAATACACCATGTTGGTGGTGGCAGCAACATAGGGATGGGGTAAGTACGCCTCCTTTGTTAATTGCCTAGGGTTACAAGGGTAAAGCTTCAGCCTTATCGGTCCTCTTAACGGTAATATTAAGGTCGTATTCACCTTTTGCGGGAGATATATACACAAGCAAAACACTGTATTGGCAGCCTTCTCCCCCTTAACAAACACACGACGCGGGGACTGAAGTTGGGAGGAGCGACTGCTGCGCTCGCAGAAATGATGGCAGAGCGAACGAAACCATCCAAACTTTGGCTTTATTTTACAAAAATAGAAGCCGACGATGCACGCTGTCACAAATGCAATAAAAGCTTTGCTTGCAAAGGCAAGAACACGAGTACTTTGACCAAACACCTTCCTAAAATACACCAAAACAGATTTTTTTGACCGCCTGAGTGCTGGAGCAGGATGGAGCGGAATAAAAAAAATGTTCTCAGGGCTTTTTTGCACTATACAGTTTAGTATTTAAATTCTTTCATTATGGTTCTTAATTGCATTGTTTTATTGGGAAGTTATGTTTGATATTTTTTATTTGAATACCTTAAACTTTTTTAAATGGACAAAATATTATTTTTTGTTTTTGATATATAAAAGACGTTGTTTATATAGTGTATAGTATATAGTATAATATAAAGTAATTCATTTGGTACTTTTTATTTTGTTGTTCCAGTTGTTAAAAAAATAAACAATTATAGTTCATTATTTGTGTTTTTCCACTTTCATTTAGTCTTTAAAAAAAAAAGGTAACGATAAGTATACCAATGAAGTACCGGATTGACAAGGAGTATCGTTAAGAGTAGTAGTATCAATAAATCATTAACGATACCCATCCCTACAACAACGTGTTGACTGGAGATGATAGATAACATAATTTCACTGCTTGCACATAAATTAGTATCTGTCTACATAATAATGCAGTGACACATATCTCTTAATTGGAACGTTCAATCGACAAAGACTCTGTGCTCTACTTCCCACCATAGTTGGCCCTGCTAAATTCCATGATTTAGCAAAAATTATTACTCTGAGAGATGTATTGTTTATTTGCTATCTTAGCTTGACTATCAAAGTATTTTAATTAATTTACAACTAGGATGTAATTCAGTCTTCATTGATCAAATGTCTCACTCTTCAAGCTTAGTTATAAAAGTTAGTCTGGTCAAAAAATTTACAAGGTAAAAATGGTGAACAATGTGACAACCTGGTGCCTTCTGCCTTTGAAAAGGTTCTCTCATAAAAAAAATGTGGAGGGGCCACAAAAACACATTTCTGCTTTAGGCACCACAATGGTTAGCACCAGCCCTGCTTTAAATGGTTCCAATTCTTATTATTTCCACATTTCAGGGTTTTTAGTCTTTTAACCTACCTTCACTAAAATCCATAGTTCACAATTATGACAATTGTCAAAGACTGGGACAAAACAAGTTACAGGATGAAGCTTCCTTTTTATACAACACCCATTACATCCTCTCCATCTGTGAGGCAACACGCCTCAACATCACAGTCACTTTGGATGAGAAAGTTTGCATTCATTTTGTCCTGAAGGCTGAAATGTAGGGAAGCTAATGATGGTGACTGTTACATCTGTGGTGTTTGTCTTTCTCAGCCGTTAAACAGATTACATTTGACGTGTTCCTGTTGACTCATGGAGGCCGCTCGGATTTTGTTATTTACCCCGCGCCGAGTTATTTTCAGATGCAGCATTTGTAGACCTCAGAATATGGTTGGAAGAAAGAGAAAATGCTCAAAGAGAGCTGCTTGCTGGTATGATTGCTGCTTCAAAGCCCTCAGTCACATCAGAAATTATTAGAGTTATTATCCCAATTTGCTATTGACAGGAAAGGTATTTTGTGTGTGATGTAAAGTTTTCATACAGACAGTAAGTAAGAACTGATGAGATGTTTTTTTTTGGGAGTGAAACAGAGCACATTTGAACATGCAGGGAATTGAACCAAGAGTGTCTCTGATGACTTTTAAGTATCTAACAAGCAATTACCAACATAACAACAAAACTATAATAACTTGTCGTATAGACAGAGTTGGACTATTTTGCATTCAACTATAAGGGGATATATTACAAATTAAAATCATTTAAACTCTTCCTTGAATTTAAATACTACAATCGACTGCTCCTAAAACATATGTGGAAAAAGGGTCACTATCAAGAGCTGAGTGAATTTAACTTAGGTACTAGGATACCACAAGTGCAGCAAGTCATTTTATTGACATTTTCTTGCCACTAAAGCATAAGCAACCTGAAACAACAGCAACTCAACCAAAAAATATGTGTGGACAGTTCAGAGTAAAAAAAGCAAACAAAAAATGATTCTCTGCAGAGTTAACAGTTGCCATCCTACAAATTTTGTGGCATTTTCAGATTAATAGTAATAATACCAACACATTTTATGTGAGGGAGTCTTTCTAAAATCCAATAATACTTTACAGAGAAGAAACTGTGAAAATAATAATGAATAGACAAAAAATACACAAAATAATGATCAAATAGCAAATTAGTAGACAGGATAACAACCAAAATTATTGTTATTTAAATAAAGGAGAGTCAATATTTTAGATGACGGGAAGAAGTGAGTTCCAGAGCCAAGGCGTAGAGCGACTGAAAGCTCTGCTCCGCCTAGTGACAAGCTGGGACAAAGGAACAAAAAGATGGGTGGCTGTCATTAACCTCAGAGTACGGGAAAGAGTGAAGATGTGAAGCAGGTCACACAGATGAGGAGGGGCAAGGCTACAGATGCTTAAACACGAGATTAAGAATTTTGAAGTTGTTTTTGGATTCTATTGGCACTGAACAACCGGGGTAATGTGCTCTTTTGCAAAACAATGGAAATTGATTTCAAAATTAAGAAATAATTGGCAAAGAGTGAGGATGTAAATAATGACCTAATAAGAAACCCTAATACTGAACCCTGGGGTACACCTGTTGTACTGGGAAACAAAGTAGAATTTAAATTAGGTGCGGTGTGAAAAATATTGTGTAAACTAGGCGAGGGTAGTATGACTAATGGCAATGAATGTTAACCTGTTCAGAAGAATATTATGAGAATGGTGTCAAATGCTGCAGTGAGTTTGAGAAGGATGATAATGGTGATGAGACCAGAATTAGCTGCCATCAGAAGGCTATTGGTGATCTTTACCAGAGCTGTTTCTGTACTATGGTGGGGGTCAAAACCTGACTGAAATTGTTAATAAAAACTCTTTATTACAACTCTTGGTTGAGGGGTGAGTGGAGCAAGTTTTTATTTTATTTTATTTTATTTTATTTTTTTAGAAAAAAGGAGGGTTTTTGAGAACTGGAGTAACAGATGCCGTCTTCAGAGATGAAGGAAGAATTCCATTGTTAAAGGAGGATTGGATACTAGTTATGAGAGGGACCAACAAGGGGAGACAAGCTTTAACACTGTTTGGAGAGGATCAAGTTGGCAGGTGGATGATTTCGATTTCTGAATGATGTGAGATACATCAATTATGAAAGGAAGAACGAAATTGGAAAATAAGAGACAGGAAGACGGTGGAGAGAACATGGAGTCAACTTCAGAATGAGCAGCTCCTACAGAATTAAGTTGTTGTTGAATGTCAGAATTTTTGTAAATTAAGTGAGACATAAGGAAGTTGCAGAAGTCATCAGAGGACATGTGGGATGGGAATGAATCTGGAAGCTTTGTAATTTTGCTACACAAAGAGAAGACAGACTTTGAGTTATCTTCAGTCAAACTTATTAAACCAGAGTACTATCCGGATTTAGCTGAGCAAATGCAGTCCTTACAAAATATAATATAATTGTTGTACAATTCTTTGTCTATGGAAATTCCAGTTAGTTTCCTTTGGCTTTGAGATGACACATACAGAGAGTAAAATATGAAGCTGTGCAAGAAAATGAGACAGATCGGTGTCTGAGTGGAGCAAATGTGTTAGGAAGGTTAAAGGTAAAAGTTAAAGGTCTGATCTTGCCTTGTGAATTATTTTCTAAGGTAGGCCTTTATTCTATTAAAAAAAAGAGGATTGAATCTCATATTTTGTGGAAGACATGAGTTTTACGTTTAAGTATGTATGTGAACCTTTCAACGGCGATGCAGTAGGAAAGTTCAGGGGTTCCTGAAACATTATTTTTGTAAAGGTCTGAAATATTGCATTGCCCCAAATAAGGAGTAAATGGAGGTATTCCAGATTTTTTCTCCAAAAAGGTCTTGTGATTCATACAAAACTTTAATTGTGTTTTTAACGAAAGGATTAACTGTGTCCTGTTAAGCCTGTTTAAAGAATCTCAGTAGAGATACCTGTCCAGAGTAAGTCTTCTGGGATTTTTTCTCTCTACATTAGGGCTGAAACTGACAATTATTTTCATAATCAATTAATCTGTCGATTATCCATCCATCCATCTTCTTCCGCTTTATCCGAGGTCGGGTCACGGGGGCAGTAGCCTAAGCAGAGAGACCCAGACCTCCCTCTCCCCGGCCACTTGGGCCAGCTCCTCGGGAGGAATCCCGAGGCGTTCCCAGGCCAGCCGGGAGACATAGTCCCTCCAGCGAATCCTGGGTCTTCCCCTGGGCCTCCTCCCGGTGGGACGTGCCCGGAACACCTCACCAGGGAGGCGTCCAGGAGGCATCCTGACCAGATGCCCGAGCCACCTCAACTGGCCCCTCTTGATGTGGAGGAGCAGCGACTCTACTCTGCGCCCCCTCCGGATGACCGAGCTTCTCATCCTATCTCTAAGGGAGAGCCCAGACACTCTGCGGAGGAAACTCATTACAACCGCCTGTATCCGTGATCTTGTTCTTTCGGTCACCCCCCAAAGTTCGTGACCATAGATGAGGGTAAGAACGTAGATCGACCGGTAAATCGAGAGCTTTACCTTTTGGCTCAGCTCTCTCTTTACCACGACAGACCGATACAGCGCCCGCATAACTGCAGAAGTCTTACCAATCCGCCTATCGATCTCCCGCTCCATTTTTCCCTCATCCATGAACAAGACCCCCAGATACTTGAACTCCTCCACTTGAGGAAGGACCCCATCCCCAATACAAAACATACCCTACCCTTTTCCGGCTCAAGACCATGGTCTCGGATTTGGAGGTGCTGATCCTCATCCCAGCCGCTTCACACTCGCCTGCGAACCACTCCAGCGAAAGCTGTAGATCACGTTCAGATGCAGCCAACAGGACCACATCATCTGCGAAAAGCAGCGACCCGATCCTGAGGTCACCAAAACGGACCCCCTCAACACCTTGGCTGCGCCTAGAAATCCTGTCCATAAATGTTATCAAGAGGATCGGTGACAGAGGGCAGCCTTGGCGGAGTCCAACTCTCACCGGAAACGAATCCGACTTACTGCGGGCAATGCGAACCAAACTCTGACACTGGTCATACAGGGACCTAACAGGCCTTATCAAACGGCCTGGTACCCCATACTCCCAGAGTACCCCCCCAGGACTCCCGGAGGAACACGGTCGAACTCCTTCTCCAAGTCCATAAAACACATGTAGACCCACGCACCCTCCAGGACCTCGCCGAGGGTGTAGAGCTGGTCCAGTGTTCCACGGCCAGGACGAAAACCGCATTGTTCCTCCTGGATCCGAGGTTTGAGTATCCGTCGGACCCTCCTCTCCAGAACCCCTGAATAGACCTTACCACGGAGGCTCGGAAGTGTGATCCCACTATAGTTGGAACACACTCTGTGGTCCCCCTTTTTAAAGAGGGGGACCACCACCCCAGTCTGCCAATCCAAGGGAACTGCCCCTGATTACCACGCAATATTGCAGAGCCGCGTTAACCAACACAGCCCTGCAATATCCAGAGCCTTAAGGAACTCCGGGCGAATCTGATCCACCCCTGGAGCCTTGCCACCAAGGAGCTTTTTAACAACCTCTGTGATTTCAGCACTAAAGATTGGAGAGCCCGTCCCAGAGTCCCCAGACTCTGCTTCCAAACAGTAAGGCGTGTCGGTGGGATTGAGGAGGTCTTCGAAGTATTCCATCCACCGACCCAAAACGTCCTACATCGAGGTCAGCAGCACACAACCCCCATTGTAAACAGTGTTGGTGGCAAACTGCTTCCCCCCCATCAGGCGCCGGATGGTGGACCGGAATCGCTTCGAAGCCACACGGAAGTCGTTCTCTATGGTCTTTCCAAACTCCTCCCACACCCGAGATTTTGCCTCAGCGACCATCCGAGCCGCACTCCGCTTGGCCTGCCGGTACCTATCAGCTGCTTCCGGGGTCCCACAGGCCAGAAAGGACCGATAGGACTCCTTCTTGAGCTTGACAGCATCCCTCACCGCTGGTGTCCACCAGTGGGTTCGAGGGTTGCCGCCGCGACAGGGATCGACCCAACTTGCTGCCACAACTATGGTCAGCACGGAACATGGCCCACTCGGACTCAATGTCCCCCACCTCCCCCAACGTGAACCCCAACGTCGATTATTTTTACAATTAACTGATTAATCACTTGTATTAATAATTATACTTGGCTATTTCTTTCACCTATATAAATTATTACGAACAAATTTTCATTAAGAACAATGAAAACACAAGATAATTGTGCAGTTCACTGCAATCTATTTTATTGGACCTGAACACAGTTAACAGTGTAAAATGAGCGTAACAGTGCAAGATATTTATACAGAATAATTTCTATGCATAAAAATAAAAAATGAGGTAGAATTCCATACAAATTAATGTACAGCATATTAACAAAAACCTCTCAGCACATGAAATGAAAATTACATTTTCATTTCAGGAATGAAGGAGGCTGACTGAGTTGGGCAGTATTATGGGGCAACATTGGGGCTCTCAGAAACTACCTTCACTAAACACAACATTTTCATGGTCTGTGGGGTGTTAGAGTAAATGTGTCTTTTTATATGTGGATCTTCTGCTTTCAATTAAATGAACTCAAAAATTTCAAAGATCAGATTTGTGAGGGACAGCAAGTTGGAAATGTGAGTTGTGCATAATTCTTCTTCTGGGACAACTGCTGTGTTCACACTTATGATTGTGTCCTTTATTGGCATATATGGTAAAAAAAAAAATCAACAAAAAAAACTATAGTGTTAGCTTTCCAATTGTTTAAAACGTATAAATTCATAGAAATTATAAATCAGAATGTGTCCTTTGGTGAATTATGTTCAGACATGTTAAAACAAAAAGCGAAATATCATCCCTAAGAAAATGATTTACTACTGTGTTCTGTGGCAAGAATAAAATGTAAAAACAAATGGAAAATTGTGTTAGAAGAAAATACAAAAAAAATCAAACAATAATGATAAGAATTTGTCTGTTAAAAATGATTTAAGTTGTTAAAAGTTGGTTGTTAAGTTGGTTCATAAAAATGATTGTTGAACTAAATGTGAAAAGGATTGAGAATTTTTGGCTATAAATGAGCTTCACCTTGTGAATATTGCTCAGAACAAAAACAATTTGTGTCAGTTATTCGCTCCAGCAAGTCAGAGGTTTTTGTTATTTTGTTAAGTTCCTAACATCACATTATCATACTTAGTTCAACTGTTACCTATGATTATAATTTTTTATACGTATTGTTTTGTACAAATGAAGACTACAATCAAGCGATCATGTAATTAGCTGTGGTGACGTTTAAATATTTACCACAGCATTAGGTTATCCGGTACCTTCTACATCAGCCCAACTTAGTGCCACAGAATCCGCTTCTTATATATAAATAAAAGCTTGGATAGATGCCAACTGTCTTTGTGTTATTGTATGAAAATTGAAATTGAGAGTTGTGCAATGCGGCATCTAAGAAAAACATGAAGATCATGGTTGAATTTTTCCAGATCGAACACGAAAATCAAGATTTGTGGGAATATTTTTTGGGACAGATTAGTCTAAAACATTATTTTAGTCAGAAGAACAAAAACAAAAAACATGTTTGGTATAAAGAGAGCATTCCAAGGAAAATAGCTCACACCGACTTTGAAGTGTGGAGGTAGGAGTGTTAGGGTGTGGGGATGTTTGATCTGGCTAGCTCAACATAAAATAATCTAATATGAAATCTTGTAATCAATCACTTCTTTCCCAGAGATAAAAAAAATAATTAAGATACATCAATCTGCAAACATTTCTTCTAAAAAAACTAATAGTTGATGGGGTGTCCAAACTTATTTACATGTCTGCCAGGAAGAATTTGAGAGAATCAGTCAAAACTCTTTTTCTCTGAAAAGTCTTTCTACGTACCCATGAAGTATGTGATCATCTTGCACATGCCAAGGCCGAAGATGAAGTCTTTCATGAGGTTGGGGATGAGGGTGAAGGGGATGCACACCAACGAGACCAGGAGGTCGCTAACTGCCAGGGATAGCAGGAACATGTTGGTGATGTTCTTCTTCTTCTTCAAGTCCTTCCCCAGGACTAAAATGATGAGGACGTTGCCCACGACGCTGAGTAGGAAGATGATGCTATACAGGAGGATCCGGACGGTCTTGTTGATGTCTGAGAAAGAGAGACGTGTTACTGTCTTTATTTTCTTTCAACTGGACCCTGCCGACATGTGAATGTGGGCCCTGGAAGGTTTGGCTCAGGTTGGAGAGATACGAAGTGCGTGAGCTTCTGAAATGGAAACCATCGCAGGTTGATGCACTGGCAAGACTAGAGCAGAGTATCGATTCAAATGTCAAAAATCGATTCCATTCTGATTCTCAAGATATAGAATCAATTATCATGATCCAATCCAATCTGTTACGATTCAATATTGATAAGATTTGGACTATTAAAAATCATTTTTTGAGCTGTTACCTTAATTATATGACTTTAATTCAATAACACAACACTGGATGCGTTAGGCCTTAAAAGCCATATGGACCTTTCCTTTGTATTCTAGCTTTAATAAAAAGCCAACAATGTTAAACAAATACATTTTTAAATGTCTGAATCGATTTGTAAGAATGTTTATAAGAATCAATTTAGAATTGAATTTTTTTTTTTTTTTCAACACAGCAACAGGTGAAACCTATCAACAAATCTTTGAAAATTTTACCTGTTCCTCAAATAAGTGTTAAGAAAACCCGCTCAAGCTGTGCGACACATCTGGAGCCCATGAAGACCACTTATATGTAAATTATATCGATTAGACCTAGAGATTATTGTGGCCTTTATGTCTTTGACTGGTGAATTTGGGTTGTGTAAACCCCAGATTTAGTTACGTAATGTTCAGAAAATGTGAACATTACACAAGGCCAATAAAACAGATTGTTAATAATAAAATATTAATCTATGGTTAATGTTGTAGTTTGGAATGTTTTATTATTATTTTTTTTTTATTATTTATTTATTTAGTTAGTTATTTAGTTACTTTTTTCATAAGCTACTTTAACTGTCTCATTAACATGTTTTTTTTTATACATTTGGTATGGTCTCATAGTATGAAAGAATTCCTTATGAGTCGTTTTCTGTGGAAAAATGTTTCTCATGCTCCTTCTTTAAGGAGGTTAAAGTTTGTCCGAGGACTGGTTGTGGGGGAACCACAGGGTTATAAGTGTAACTTTCTATTTAATGTTCACGATATGCTAACAGCTTGCGCTACTGATTTGCAAACACTAAAGCGACTTTATGCTGCCTTTGAACAAATAGCTAACTTAGCTTTATACTTAGCTGGTGGTGCTCCAACTGTTTCTACCTCTACTACTACTACTACTCTAACTACTAGTGATCGTTCTGCTCTCTCTAGGCCGCAACATCAATTATGCCGTCCCATGGGCAGTTTTAAGCCAAGGTAGGCAAAACCATGAATACTGATTTTACTTGTGACGTGGAAGGGACTTGCTTTTTCTGACTCACTTTCCTGTCTATTTCCTTTCTGTGGCTAATGCATGCAATGGGGGTTAGAGAAAATGTGAAGCATGCATATGCAGCTCAGAGTAACCAATTGTAATTCAAAAAGGACAAGTGTTACATAAGTTCTCATTCAACAAGATCTTTAACAACTTAATTTTCTCACTATGGGATCAATATATTTTAACTCTTATCTAGTGAAGGTTTTCTGTGTTGATAGTTGCTAAAGGGAGAGAGAGTTGCTGAAGGGTTCTCTAAATTCACTAAAGATCATTACTGAATTAGCTGATATTTTAACAAATTAATTTATCCATGCCTTTTAATGAAAAACTGGCTAGAAGGAAAAATATTTAGTAAAAAAAATGTGCTCCAGCATTAGGGATACCTATAGTCATAAGAGGGCTGTGAAGCAAGCTTTTTAAAAGTTTTAATGCCAGCTGGAGTCAGAGAGTCAAGAGGTATCACACTCATACATATCGTAAATCTAAAATGTAAAATGTCTGTAAAATGACTGGACTGTTGAGCAGTGACTAAAACTCTTCCTTAATCCTTAATTTTGTTCAGAAATACAGTTATCATAGTCTGTTAGAAGATTGGATGGTTAGGGAATCCAACCTATTTGAGTATGAAGTTTCCAGTAAATTATGATTTAGAGAGCCATATCAACTGCTGTGTTTGGTTCAATGACTGTGCACATTTAGTTTAGTCATTGGGAGATGCTGATTTCATTTTCCTGCACTCAAGCAGGACACTGCCCAAGGTAACAAAAAGTGGTTCGAGAGGTGGAGTTCCACTATTGGAAATCCAGGGTAATTATATCAGACCTTCATGGTATTTGTGCTTCTCAGCTTTATTGGGCTGGCCCGATAGAGACGTGTTAGGGGCAATCTCAGGAACCAACCGAGTACTAGTCTTAGGGTATGTTGAGGTTAAGTCATGCTAATGGGTTGCAATTTAGAAAGAAATTAGCAGATATCACCAATCAATCAATCAATCAAAAAACTTTTATAAAGTGCGTCATCCCAACCCATCTCCCATGCACGCACAAACTTAAAAGCAACACTAAACAAAAGCAACACAGGGCTAAATACAGATGAGCCAGGAAACCAAACAACCAGGGATGCACCGATACTGGCATCAGGTATCGGCCCCGATACCGTCTAATGTACATGCATCGCTATCGGTTAAGCTTAACCAATAAACTTAACCGATACCATGAACCGATACACAAAATGTGGAAAATCTGCAATAAATTGAAACAAAACAGATGAATTTGTCACTTGAAATTTTTTTTGAGGTAATTTTATATTTTACATCTGTTAATTTGTGTTAGTTATGTTTAGTTAGTAAAGTCTGATGCTTTTAGTCTCTTCAAGAAAGATATAACGAGGAAGTTATACAGTTTATTAATTCAGCAATAGTTTCAGATCGGTCTCGGGTATTGACAGGGACACGAAATCCAGGCATTAGTATCGGGACTGAAAAAGTCGGATCGTGTGCACCCCTACAACAAACCATCTTTGTGAAATTAGAAGAGTTGCAAGCAAAGAAGTTTATAACAGCAGTAAACATAATCTCTGCTTTTTTCATGTCGGTCTCATTATTCTCTGCTACTGTGGGCATCTTTTCGTACTGATCAGTGACGTTACTCGCTGTTGAAACGGTCTTGATACCTGAACACCAGATTCAACAATGGATTAGTTAAAGGCCGCTATCACAGCTTCCATTCAATCTCAGTAAAATCACAGGCTAACCCCCTCCATGCATCAATTCATGCTAAATTAACCACTACCTAGTACAGGGTGACTATCACGTGCAAAATTCCTCTTACTTCTCTTTAGCAGGCTATTTAAAAAATCCTTCCTATTAATTATGTAATCAAATTTTGTGTTTTTAATCAGCTGTAAGCCATGATAAACATTTCCAGATGTAAAACACTGACACGCATCACTCTCTCCATTATCAAACAAATTTTATGCCACAAAATGATAACCGGAGTAAAAAATGAAGACAATTTTAAAATGATAATTTCAGTTATTAAGGGGGGAAAAATTGTCAAAAAGGCCTGTGCAATTTTGTAAAAGTAGTTTCTCCTTAAACCAATTTGTGCCACTCTTGGTGGTTAACAACATGTCATCAGACATTTGTGATAACTGCCATTCAATCTTACAATCGCCTATGTGAAAAACAATAACCTCTTATTAAACCAAATTATAATAATTAACCACATAGTTTCTGCAAAACTAGTCACACCTGATAACCGCCAACCCTGTCAGATCCAGTAATCACTTGAACACATCCTGTCTGACAACATGAAGTCAGCTAAAGGTTGCATTATGCAGCAGGACTATGATTTTAGTCTACAACAGGAGGTCCATGTCTCAATGGCTCACAAAAAGAAGCTTTTGATTTGGCTTGGTAAAAGTCGAAGCTTAAATCCGACAGAGAAACAGTTTTAGGACCTTAAACAGACTGTTCAACGACGAAAGCCCTTTAGTGCGACTGAATTTTCTCTTTTTAAATCTGCAAAGAAGAGAGGTACTCCTCCACCCACATCCACGAAGACTTTCAAAACCAGTCATCTGTAATGTTTTGCAGCTGCTGTTGCTGTCAAGTTTAGCACGACCAGTTTTGAAGTTGAGGAGGTGCAATTTATGCGATGGACTGGCGACATGCCCAGGCTTGACCTCTTGCCAGCCCCCTTCATAAACCTACATAGGATAGACAGGATGGATGGATGGAGCAGTTACTTTTTCAACTGGAAATGGAACGAAAACCTTTTACCTCACAATAAATGAAATAACTATTTAAAAACTTCCGTTTATATTTGCATAGGTCATATTTTCCTGATATTGAGTTTTGTTCGTTAATATGAAATATCAGTATGAAGAAAAATAGATATGTAATGTTGGAAATACTGTTTTCTTCGCACTGTTTTGGATAAGTTTCACTTCTTGAATCGAATTACTGACAATATTAACTTTTCAATGACATTCTGAGATGCACCATTATCTATTTCCCAATGGGGCTCATTTCTTATCCATGTGTGCCATAAAATCCGCTCCGGGTCTTTTATCCCCATACAGCCTGTGTAAATTTTCATCTGCCTCCCTTAAGCAAACATCAATCTAATATTTATATAAAAATGTGACTCATATGCCGTTGATGCTCAGTGTGCGCATCACTTCGTGCAGTAGCCTTTCAGGGTTACATTTGTAAAAATGTTCCAAACTGGCGCTTTTTACGTCCTATATTTTTTTTCTCTCTCTGCAAAGTGCACAAATGTAGTCGAGCTCACTTGACCGTGCAGAAGCAGCGAGCGCAGACTGCATTAGATTTTGTGCAGGACCTGAGCCGTATGCGTAATGCGCATCGACGCAAGAAAAATGCCCAAAGCGCTCGCTGTTTTTTTCTCTTCCTGTCTTTCTGGCACAATCTGGAGTTGTAAAGAGTGTTTTAGATACAATGAAATTTTATGTCAATATACTGCTTTACGGTATACCTTTAGGCATTGGAAGCGTGTCCGGTTCACTCTCGCATTCCGAAACATTCCTGACTCCCATGCCGCACAAAAACCTGCTCAATTCCGTTGAATTCAAGAGTATGTAATTAGTCGTGAAAGTCTCCATTTCGATTCCCACTCCAGTGTGTGAGCTCAGGTCAAATCTATATAAAGCTCAGTAGCGTTCATGCTCATAAGATCTCGAACTTTAAATATCAATTTACGAAAAAAAAAAAAAGAAGAAAAAAGATGAGGGGAGAAACATGCTCCCAGAGCGCTTCTCTGTCACTGACAGCATGTGGAGCGTCTCCTGGAGAACTCAGTCCGCCAGCCCCTCCTCCTTTGAAAAAGAAAACGAAGCCCAATCAGAGAGTTGCTGAGGGGTTCCATTGGAAAAAAAAATGTATCTGTCAATAACTTTTGGAAAGGTATCACAGCCCCACACAGCACGGGCATGCTGCTGCAGGCTGAGGTATTTCTTGAGAACAGTTAAACGATAAATGGTCTGATGGGTGGATAGACTGGTTGTTGCCACACTTTAAGTCACGCACTGAAGTATCAAAAAGAACAAAAAAGAGGCATTTTAATGTGATTTGTTGCTGTTAAACTTCTATCAAAAACAAGAGATGTGCGCCTTTTATGACAGAAATAAATCAGTTCCAGCAGAAAAAAAAAGATGATCAGAAACTACTAGACTATAAAATGATGACACGAATCAGCAGTACAAGGTAAAACAGGCTCATCTAGGCTTACCTTTGCCCTACAAAAAACAAAAAAAGCACTTTTCTTCCCATCTGGGTATGCTGATTTTAATAGCTATGTATCAATTTTCTCTTGTGAATTTGTCCTTACTGTTCAGTCACTTATTCTTATTTTTGTCATTGTATTTTACCAGGAAAATGTAATTACTTTATTCCAACCCAGGGGTATAGGAGCGCAGATAGGATTTTTAAACCGGGGGCATTTCCCCCATTTTTAAAATAGCGTTTAGAGAGCGTTGTGGTTTTGATAAAGCTGAAGCCCAGGGGAGAATCTACATTGATACCGATTGCAGCTTCGGCTTATGGCAAGGGGAGAAAATGGCTTTATATGGGCTGCAACGTCGGCATCTAGGATATCGAGTGAACGCAAATTTTTATCAGGTTGCCAAAAGGAATGGAGCTGTCGGGCCCGTTATCGCCTTCCACACACGGGTTGGCGCAGGCTTCCGTCGGGTAGCGGTAGCAGGCAATGTCGATGTGTGTTTGTTGGAAAAACCGGCAACAAGGTGCGAGTTGAGTCAAAGGTCTTAACTTTTGACAGGATCTGTGTTGTCACGCCCGTTTCGGATGTGATCAGCCCATTAGATGGCCATTATTAGCAGTTATCACTCCCATTAAATGCCGTCAGACTGTGCCCTCTCTACCTACTGAAACGTACTTTTCCGTTTGGTGTTTAAAACCTCATCAAATTAGGTTTAGGCATTTAAAATTATATTTGTCCTTCTGTGACATAAAACTTGTGGGTTGGTTAAAATTGGTTAGATAACTCCAATTACGATATGCTACTCTGACGAAGTATTTTTGACACGTGCAGACAATTGGCTGCTATCAGGGATAAAAATGCTAGATAACCTACTAGTAGTTAGAGAGGGCACAGTCTGACGGCATTAAATGGGAGTGATAACCGCTAATAACGGCCATTTAATGGATTGACAACATCCAAATCGGCTGGTTGTCATGATGACCAACTGCTTTTTGCTGGAGCTTTTGTTAAGCTAAGCCCGCCCATGTCCTCACCCACTACCGTTCTTCTGAGATGATAATGGAAGAAAACCTGCCCGTTCTAAACCGTACAGTTCGGGTCTAAAGCCACCCTAGTGGAAAAGGGGCATTAGTCAGTTTGTAATTTCAGCTAATGCAAGCAGCGCGGAACGGAGACCGCTTCCATTCGGCACCCTTGATAACTATGGTGTGGTTCACACCGGATGTGGAGCACCATGATCTTCCGCAGCCAGCTCATATTATGAAAAGAACGTTTTGGCTTCTGGTCCATTTGTTTTTTTGCGCAAGCTGCAAACGATCCATGTCAAATCTGGCAGGAAGTCACACCAAGACACACGAGACAATCCAGTCAATTTTAAAATGATGGCAAATTTTCAAAATAAGATACCACAGTTGACAAATGCAATCAGTGATCTAACAGACTACAGAGAGATAAGGGGCCACAAGGTTCAATATTGGGACATTTATTGTTTTGTCATGTTCGCAGGTAATTGGACTCAAAGGTGGCACAGATTTCAGACGGACACCAGTTAGTTGTAATCAAAATAACAAGGATTTATTTTTAGCAGAAGAATATGGTCATAGGAGCATCTCTGGAAACGGAATATCGGATGCAAGGAGTAACTGTGGTGGAGATCAGAGATTAGGGGAGCACTGGACCTGGGTGGAGATGGTAAGTATTTGAAGAGGAGACTTATGGAAGGAGCACTAAGGATGGAAGTAGGAGGTAGTAAGAGGGATCCTGTTGTCTGAGGTTGGCTGGAGGTAACGCTGATTTGAAGTTTTTGTATTTTGCAGGAGGAAGCGAGCAGAATCCCAACATGTTTCCAATACATACTGTATAAAGGATTTTTTCTACAGTATCTAAGTCTACACTTCAATTGATTGAAGATGAAACAAATCTTTTCATTTCAAATAGAAATATGACTACCCTTATAAATAAAAGAAATGAAGACCATTTTAATTATTCTAAACAAATTGTCACTAAATGTAAAAAAATTATATTATGAAAAAATTATACAATATTTCCTGGAAATAAAAGATACTGTATATCAGTCAACTTCCACATCATGTGAACAATTCTCAATCAAATTTCATACTGCAAAGCTTGTGGAACCCTCTGTATCTCTGACTATGTATACAAATAGACTAAAGAATAAGCTGAGAACAATGTTAGTTTAATGTAGTCTGAAATATGAATAGGATGTTGTCCTAAACTGTATGTTTTTCTTCTTTTTAAATATTTTCTTTTTTCTTTTTTGACTGTATGATGTTGTAAAAAGTTAATTTACTGGGAGTGATTTCTATATTACCCCATTCAGGCTTCTACCACTTCTGTACACATGAGTTTTATGTATCTTTATGTATATTTCATACTCATCATTTTGTACGTTTTAATATGTGTTAAATAAACCAAACAAACAAATATAAAGAGCATTC
Source organism: Apricaphanius iberus (assembly GCA_028564705.1). Taxonomy (NCBI): domain Eukaryota; kingdom Metazoa; phylum Chordata; class Actinopteri; order Cyprinodontiformes; family Aphaniidae; genus Apricaphanius; species Apricaphanius iberus. Next base: position 186,320 of record JAPXFQ010001546.1, read on the forward strand.
CTCCCGTCTACTCACACTTGGAAAAAAGGAGCCTCTAAAATGTATAAATTTATTTGAAAATGTATTTAAAATGTATACAATTCTTTGAAAAATCTTTTAGATTATAAAGCGCTCTTTCAGCCAGAGGACCACAAAGCGCTTTACACTACCTTCAGTCATTCACTCATAATAGCAAGTGGCAAGATAGCCACAGCAGCTACCCTGGGGTGAATAGCAATTCCTAACGCTCTGTTAAAGAAACAGTAATTGGAATGTTTCCTAAAGTTTATTTTACTGAAGGGTTAAGGTTTCCCGAAGCTTTCATTACATAGCCTTGCAATGTCCTTGATGGTGAGTTGTGCACAGGTGGTGAGGTCACAAAAGGTGAGTACACAGGGTGACCTTTAAATATGGTCACCAAAAGTCTTCTTTTCGCCAGACATGTCCACTTTTCATTTGCTGTCCGAGCATTCACAGATTGATGAAAGTGTCTGGTTTTCCTAATTTTCTGTGGACCAATAATAACTGGTGTAGCATGGAAGAAGACAGCCTTTCTCTCATGTGACGTCCTCCCTGAGCATCTGCCTAGTGGGTGGTTATGATCGGTTCAGACATAACAGACAGCAGGATATAACGTGTGAAAGCCAAGGTGTGGCTTTCAAGAAAGTCTGTAAAACAACTGTCCCTCCATCTCAGTGATGACAAATGTGTTTCAGAGTGCGTCGTTCACATAGTTGACATATTTGTTTCAGTGTATGAAAGGTGCTAGAACTAATGTAGGTCATGAAGACAAAGAGCAAACATGTTATGAAAAGTGAAAGTTAATCTGTTTAATTGACCGAGAAAAACTAAAGACTGGAGTAAACACCTTTTTAAGTGTCTTTTTGAAACTGCTGCTTTTTGTTTTTTATTAGGCTGTTACATTGAAAATAAAATAATAGGATACTTGTTATCTCAGAATATAATTTCATATTTTTTGTATAATCTTCATCCTATTTGATTTAAAATTTCATTTTTTTTTTTTACAGGGACACTTTCTAATACAGAAGAGTAATTATTTATTTTATTTGTTTCCAGAGATTTTAAAGTACGTTTTTTATTTAGCTATTCTTTAAAACTAGCTAGGGAAGGAATTGAAGTGTTTAAGGAATGGGCCATATGTCCTTTCTATATATATATATTATTTTTTTTTGGGGGGGGGGACTCAAAATATGGTCACCATACCTCAAGATTAGCTTAAAAAGGGGTTTTCTCAGATTTAATTCAAAATCTTTTGAAATTTTACTATTTAAGTAACATTTGGAGGTTATATAGTAGGCTACATAGCAGTCCCCAACTTGGGGGTCACAAACAGGTAAGTGTGGGGTCTTGAGATTCTCTTGAGAAGATATTGTCAATACTAGAAATGGCAATGAACAGGCATTTCCATTTTATAAATCAAATGAAAGATGAAAAACAGGACTTTAATTGATAAAAGCAGCATGTAGTAGTCCATATATCTGCTGTTGATGTTGGTTATGTTGCCATTGTACCACTTTTTAAGTGACTCAGAAAGAAATGCTTGTACGTTCCATCAAGAGCTGGCACTCACGGTCTTCGTAATTTTTTTTGTGGGTCAGAGCCTGGATAGTTTGGAAACCACTGCTTTATAGCGTACAACAACAAGTTTTCTGTTTCTTTATTTGGTCGGTCGGAACCAAAGTATTAGGTATTTGTTTCTCGCGCACCGACCTTGGTTGCTTAGTAACCCCTGCTGCTGCTGGTGTGTGAGGGATGCTGAGAGTTTAGCCGCAGCATCATTTGACAGCGGGCCGTGTGAGGTGTCCAGCTGGAAGCGAAGGATGGACGAAGGCACCGAGTTAAGCCTGAGCATCGCTCAGATCGTGCAGCGCCTCAAGGGAAGCCATTTACACTCTCAGATAGAGAGAGAAGCTAAAGTGAGTCGGTTAGCATGCGGCTAACGATGCGGAGCCAGCTGCTGCTGCTTAAGAAAATAATAAGAATGGTTTCTTTCTTGTTCAGATTCACTCATAAAAAAATCAAACTCTTTTTTTAGGACTGTTTACATCGACCTGAAATAAGGTTGGAGTCGCTAAAGGAAGACGTGCGCAGTTTTCTGAAAACATCAGGTGGGTAAATGTTTCTAGCTTGCGCCCTCCCTGCTGCCGCACAGCCCATTTATAATGTACGTTCTTGTTGCTGTTGTTTAGGTTGGGAGAAAAAATTGCAGAATGCTATCTACAGAGAACTACATATGTAAGTCACACATACACACACACACACATATGTATATATTATACATATTTATATGTACTCAAAAACCTCGGCCAGGATTCAGTCTGGGAATTTAGTCGTTTTGCTTGTCTGTGAAAGTCTGGAAGATATTATTCTGCTTCATCCTAACCATGAAAATGTTTAAAGCAACTCTTGAGCTTCCTTGTTGACTACAAGCACTATTCTTTGGTTAAATTCTTTATTAACGTATTCAATTCACAGCTTGTGTCCAACCTTTTAGTGCTGGTTCCCTGCTACCCATTGTTTTTGCATACATAGGAGAGCGCATTCCAGTTTAAATCTAAATTAAATATCTTTTAGATCTGAATAAGTATGGAAAGGGAAAATAGACTTGTTGTTTTTTTAATTAATTGACTACTCTTTGTCCTGTTGGCTATAAGAGTCTCCATCCAGCCAGCCTGTCAGAATTATTTGAAATATCTGCAGTTATTTGCAAACAAACCCTCAACAACTTCCTGATCCTGAAATCATGATCCAGGGCCCTCATTTATCAACCATAGTTACACACAGATCTGTCCATATTTCATGCATTAGAACAATTCTACGCATTGTGTGGTATTTATCAATTCGTACTTGTGCCTAGAAAAGTTCCTAAATATGAGTAGACTTCTAATAGTTTGTACGAACTGCATCTACTATAAGAACAGAGGAACTGCAACATTTAAACAATTTCACTTGGACACGATATTTCTCTCAGCTGTTTATTGTCCCTGCCAAGGAGCTCATGTTGGCGCCTGTCTTTGTTTTAACATAATAACTTAGAGTAATGGAAGGATTCGAAATAAACTCTCAGGAAATGTTAGAAATTTGCCAAGAAATACATAAATACATATTCACATCCAAATATACATATTATTGGAAGAAGCAGATAATCCACTGATAATAGAGGGCAAAAACTATCACTATTGAAATTGATGTGTTTAAACTATGACATTTTTAAAAGTCTATTAATCATGAATACTTTTTTGCCCCAATTATGTTTCACATCGATCTCACCTCGATGTCACTTAATTTTTATTTTTGCTTTCCCGACCATTATTTTAAGGAAGAACGCATGGACTTAATACTTTAATGAGACAGATGATTTGGTGTTACCGAATATGGTCAATTGAGGTATACAAATGACAGTGAACGGGCACAAGGACCTGGGTAAGCAAATGTGGGATTTATCAACACATGATTGCGGAGAAACATGCGTACGAATGGCCACCGCACATTTCATAAATCAGACTTTTGACTGTTCGTACGGACATTCTAAATTTCATTCGTAGAATAGAATATAGGACAGTTTCTACGAACATTTGACAAATCAGGGCGCTGGGTTGAGAGCTGTAGAGTTAAAAACCCAGCCATTATTCTATATCTTACAACAAAAAAAAGCCTTTCAGTTAAGATAAAAAAAAGATTGGTTTTGGTGTACTTGATACTTGAGGTTGTAGGTTTGATTCCAGCTTCCTCTTGTCAAATGTCGATGTTCCGCTGGGTAAGGCTCTTAGTCCCAAGTTGCCTACCTGTAGGTGTATTGCACCATTGTGAGTGCTAAATTAGCGAGTGTGGCTGTATTGCAAAGTGCTTTGATTGGTCAGTATGACTAGAAAGACGATACATTTACTAAGAATATTTAGAAGAAAAAAAAAAGCCTCAGTATATTTACCATATACTGGAATTAAACCTGATAAACATAATGGGACAATGCAGTAACATGCAGAAGCATCAAGTAAAAAAGCTTCAGAGCTATTGCTTCAGAAACATTAATTAAACAAGTCAAACTAACATTAAGCGGTGATGAAAAATATACCTCGCTGACTGCTTGTCATGAAAAGAGGTTCTCCAGTCACTCTGGTTCTGTTCTTTATGGTGCGTTCCATTTATAGTCTGAACTCGGAAATTCCAATTTCTGCATGGGAAAGATCAAGCTGGCTAACACTGAGCTGATTTGGACAGAGCTGGTGGAAAAGTTACCCTGAAAGGATTGAACAATATGTTTGCATTCCAGGATGTTCAGATTTTTATTTGTTTTAAAATGTTTAAGAACCATGAAATCCCAAGAAAGATTTGCAGTCTACATTTGATATTTCGGTTATTTGATGTTGCTTTATCTTTTTTTTAGCGTTCCAATCAACTTTATATCTGCTATCCAACTTCGGGCTTAATGGCTTAGTTATAATGCATTTCCATGACAAATGTGTCACTTTCCTCCTCATATTAAAGGATAAGTGATCCTCAGACGCCCAGCCTTAGGTACTTAATGAGTGTTTGCCTGCAGTCAGCCCTGTGGGCTCCGTATAGATGTTTAGAGTAGGATGTATGCTGTTTAATGCACAAAGTGCTTGAGTCATTCAGAATGCCCTGAGCAGACTTAGTGAAACACTTGGTGCATCTGGTGGAGGTTTGATCTGAGTCATCTAAGCTGTGATCGGAGGGCATTAACGCTTTCAGACCTTAGTTTTTAGTTTTTTTTTTGTCTCAGCTTGATCAGTCCGTTCTGCTTTTGAATACGGTTTGGTTTGCATCGGTTTACCAAAGCTGTTCGTCTTTCCCACAAGCATTGTTTGCCACACTGCTACATCCTCATTAATTTCTTGTTTTTCGCTTCTTCCAGCCAGCTGCCTCCAAGCCATCCCACGGCTCCTCTGGAGCATCTCAAAGAGCCGCTGGCCTACATGCGCAAGGCTCAGGTCTGTACGTCTCCGCTTATCTCCGTCACTCCATCTTCCTCCGTAGCTCGTCTTTTTTTAATTAATTTATTTTTTTTCTCGCGTGACTTTCACGACGTCTGAGGCCGTCTGCATGTTTGTGCACAGGCCAGCTGGGAGAAGCGCATCCTCAAAAGCCTGAACAGCATGAGCACGGAGCTGGGAGTGCCTCTGGCTCGCAAGGTAGGAGGAAATACGGTCCATCACAGGTAAAGCGGCTAAACTTCAGCGACTTTTCCAGTGGAAAGGCTGTCGGTAACGCTGTATTTCTCTTCACCGGATGGTTGCCAGGCTGTCGTGTTTTATTTCTGCATTCCTTCGCACACCACTGCATTTTACGACCAAACAGAGCGCAGCTCCTGATGTGACAAAGCCAGGATCCGTACTCTGTGTGGTATTTGTTTTGTAAAGACCCCCTCCCAGTGTTCCCTCCTTTTCCCACAGAGGCCCGCCGCCGAGCAGAAGGAGCTCACCAACAAGTGGAACGAGATGGGCACAGACGAACCAGGTCTGCGGACATTACCCAGGGGTTTGGGCCCCAGAGCGATCTGCCTGCTGTGACAAATTGGTGTTGATGCGTATGCGTGCGCTGGCGCATTTAACATCAGCTTAACAACATGCCATGTTGCTCTGAACCAGATCTACCACTTCAGTGTTTGCTTTTTTTTTAAAAGCTATATTTATCCAGGCACAGCTCCTTCAGCATCTGTTTGGTTAATGAGGAATGTGTCTACTTTCCTATTTGTTACGTAACGCTGCGGTGTGGCTTTAATAGTGTGAATCATAGAATGTTGATTGTCACTCTTACTGCATTACTAAAATAAAAAAATGTCCGACTTTAAAATGGCTTTGGAAGAATCCAGCGTCTTGCAAAAGAACTCTAACTCTTTCTATAAGGTCATGAACTCAAACTTCAAAGTATTTCATTGGGATTTTATGCAACAGACCAACACAGAGTGGGTAATTCTTCTGCACTCCTTCAGACATCAACTTTTAGGTCTTGTTATAGATTCTCAATTACATTTATCTATATACTCTAGGACATTCTAGCTCCGGCTGCACGCTTAGGGACACCGCCCTTCTATTCCAGTTTCTAGTCTTTCAGGGTTTTCATTCAGGATTGCTGTTAATCTGGCTCCATGCATCTTTTACATTGGAATCCCTGTCCCCACAGCACGATGCGGCCAGCACCATGTTTCATGGTAAGAGTATGTGTTCAAGAGGATGTATGATGTTAGTTTTCCACAGACTTCTGACGTGCCTACCACGTTCCTTGGTTGTCATGATGCGTTTTCTTCATCAACGTTCCCCAGAAACCTTCACAGACGAGCTGTTTTAATACTAAGTGGGCTCACAGGTAGACTCTTGTCTGCTAATTTTGCCACTTTTGAGGGTATTTGGTTTTTCCTGCATTTCATTTAGGAGTATCAAATGAGTAAGAATAAGAACGCATGATGAAACCATAAGAATCGGTTGCCGGAATTGGTAAAATACTCTAGAGTTTGGGTTGTGACGTGAAAAAGAAACTTGAGCAAAGTTCAAGGGCTGGGAATAGTTTTGAAAGGCATCAAACTCTCCTGTTAAATGTAGGATTTATCAGCACTTTTCCTGCCGCCCCCCCCCCCCCCCCCCCTCTTTTTTTTGTGTGTGTGTGAAGCCGTCACATTTCCAGAGAACAGGCCGGTCTTTAGTCCTAACAGTGCTATCGCGGCTCAGAGACGTGTAATAACATTTAGTATTTGCCCTTCACTGGCTGTAAACATTTTTGACTGCGCGTATAGAAGCTGTCCAGGCCTCTCGCATGGAGCTGCGATAACGGCTGCAGCCCCCAACCTCACGGTTCCGGCCATGAATTTACATCCCTGTCATCACAATGGAAGCCGCTCATGTAAAGGGCTTGTTTCTGTGTTTGTTGCAGACTTAAGTCGCTTCAGGCCTGTGTACGCCCCAAAGGACTTCCTCGAGGTGATCGCATTCCCTCCTGCTCCCTACTTCTCTTTACTCCTTTTTTCCTCTTATTAAGCGATGTTCTGTTTCTTTCTGCTCTTCCTATCGGCACGTGAAATTAGGTGTTGATCAGTTTGCGGAACCCCAACCATGACAGCTGCGAGGACGTCAGCGCCCGGAGCCACTGGGGCCTCATTCAGGTTCCCCTCAACGTCCGGGACATCACACAGCTGGTGTGTATCACGTTCCTGTGTGTGTGTGTGTGTGTGTGTGTGTGCTTCTGAATGCTTTTACACATGACCATGTTTCAATTAACACGCCGGCTTCAGATGATTACTGTTTGGTAAAAACATGTTAATCAGCCATCAGATCACATCAGGTGTGCGTGAAGCAGGGAATCATCTAAAACATGCAGGGCAGTGTTGCCTTGAGGAGCAGGGCTGAGGGGGAAGAAAATGGTGTTGAGCGCTTTGAGCAGTCAGTACGATTGGAAATGGCTAATATTGATGATAATCAGATATGACTGAACTTCTTTTACAATGTTATCTCTCTCTGATATTAATTCAGCACATTTACCATAAATTACTAATAGCATTTCATCAATGCTCTGATCAACTTGAAAAAGTCCCTTTATGTTAGTTGGGACGGCCACAAAAGTAGATAAGGATAGTTTTGGTGACTGATCCGCGAGAACGCAGCCGGCTGATTAGAATATTTAAGGAAAAATCCTCAGATCTTTTACATTCCTCACTTTATATTTTGAATAAAACACAACAATCTTATGACGACTGAAGCATTATTAAATATTGGAGATTCACAGAATATGACTGGTTTGGGGGAATCAGGCTTCCAACTACTTATGATTTGGGTGCTTTAGGAGCTTTTACTAAAGTAGAAACTGAATCCCAAACCGTGTTCAGTCTCGTTCCCATGCTGAGTTGATTTTCTCTATAAAAAAGGAGCTAAAGTTTGACCACTTTATTTATTAGTAAAATGGGGGAGATCACAACCTCGCCCTGTGTGTTTGCAAGCAAGCAAATTTATTTACAATGTTGGCGGCCACCCAAGAAGAAAGCACTATATAACGTTCCGTCTGCGTTGTTTCCAGTCGGATAACGAAGGAATGTCAGCAACCTAGTATTAATAAGAAAATCTAAGCATTAGGAGTTTGGTTTAGTTTTGCTTTTGGGTTTCTGCAAATGCATTTTGAACACTTGGTGGCCTCTACTTTTCTAGCTGTAAGTGAGAATGATGAAAATTGTGAATTAAAGTAATTGAACTAGATGTTAAAACTCATTTTGACAGGATTTATTCATCACATTAGGTAATGTAGGAAACAGTTTGGATTTTAATTATTTTGCTCACAGAGGCAGGCGTACTCCGAGCTGAACCTGAGCTTCGGCCAGTTGGGGATCGACGACCACGCCCACGTCCATCCAGGTACTTTTTTTGCAGAAAGCAAAAGACAAGTCATGTCTGCCTGATGACAAACAAACATGTTTCACAAAGCGGTACTTAGTCCCATTGCATGAAAGTGGGGAAGCTTTCCCTCTTATCATTCAGTAGCTTATAAAAAATAGGCCCAGGAATCCTTGTTGTGATTAAATTCGCGTGTTTATCCATCCAACAGCTTGACACAACCATCTGTAAACCCCACTGGCTGTATATCAGCCTGTGCTGCTCCGTTGGCCGTCTGGGATTCCTCAAACTGTATCTCCATGAATTCCAGATATTGACATTGTTCCAGTTTATCGTTTATGCCCTAAATAGAATGGCCTATACTGTCTGTGTGTTTGTAAATCAGACCGATAACAGTGCTGATCTAATCTCCTCTGCTCTGTCTTTCCTCCATGCCGGGCAGACCTGTTTGAAAACGACTACGTTCAGATCGGCAAAAAAGGTTTGCGTGTGTGTGTGTTGGTGTGTCTTTTGTTTTTTAGCCTTGATTTGTTAATGAATAATACCTATTTGCAGTTTTAAACAGTTTAGACATATAGAGCTTTCGCTGTGGTTTTGGGTGCTTTGAATTCTTGGATCTGACTTCAGTGTTTTCCCAGTACTGTCTTTGTTTGAAATTAAAAATAAAAGTGAAGAAAATCAATATTTCTAATTCCATTGGCTAAATCTTTCCTTCCTTCCTTCCTTCCTTCGAGCCACCTAAGTCCAACTAAAACTTTTCAGATAACCTTAAACTGTTGATCAGGAAAACTTTTGAGCACATTTATATTTTGAGAACATGTAAAACGAATCCGTTCTGGTTCAAAACGTTTTCTCTGCTCTCTCAGCTACAGAATCTAATCTTTTTCATTGGTCTTCCCCAATATCTCAAGTGAAATGATAAATGGACTGACATGATACTTTTCTAGTCATACTTGCCACGCAAGGTGCTCTACACTGAAGACACATTTACCCGTTCTCATTTACAAACACGGGCACCATCCATACACCGACACTGCAATAAATGTATAACATAACTGAAAATGTACACTGGTATGACAGGAACAAGTGGCCTGTTTCCATCAATGACAATCTTCTCCTTAGGTTCCGTAATCAGTAAGGGTGAGACTCATTGCTGTGCCATGAAGCGGGTGTAAACACACAGCTTAATATGGACACCAATCAAGCATCAATGGCCTTAAAAACCCAGGCTGTACTTTATATATACACAGCCACACACCCTCGCCGTGCTATTTCAGCCTCAGTAAGCTTTGTTATGACTTCGTAGCTGCGCCCACTGCTCAAGGCCAAGTGTTAAGTGCAGTCAAACAGGAAATTTAGGGGGCCTGAGGAGCATGTGAGTTTATGCTATAACTGGCCAGCACCTAACCCTGAGTTGCTGAAACATGCGCTGGGGAATTCAAAAAGCTGCGCAACTATCACAGTTATGGGAAGGTCTGCCTCTTGACTTCTGCTGTTTACACTTTTGTGGACTGTGAAATGGGAAGCCTGATTTAAAATATGCAGTTGTCCATTATTCCCATATGTGCTGTTCTGAAGGGCTGTATTTAAGCCAAGCAGGAACATTGTTTTTTGTTGACTTGAAGCGAGACTGTGTCGGGGGTTCACACGGCAGTGATAACAAGCACATTTAGTCACGTTGCCACCACAAATTTCAGCGCAAGCTATCAAGATTTTATATGATGGGCAGGCACAGAGTAGCACATAGGAATTAAGTGGAAGAATAATCACATGTTGAATCCATGCGCTAAAATCAAGGAGGCGGGCTGGATGATATGGCTTAAAATTAAAATCTCTGATTTATTTATACCAAATTCGATTTACGATTTTAATAGTTTTTCTGTTTTCTTAAAAAGAAATGGCAAGTGGTGAAAAATATTTTCAAAAAACTGCTTTTATTTCAATCACCCCATCCCAGAGTGACCTGAGTTCAATGTTCAACTCAAAACAAGCTGTATCTTTGTAAAACAAGATGGTAGGTTCTGGGGAGATTGGATGCAGAGATCCATAGCTCAGGTCGGTCTGTTGTTTGACAGGGTAAATACTTTTTAAGTAAAAGTGGCAAAAAGAAACTGTTAAAAGCTAACATTTGGAAGAAGGTGCTCTAATCTGAAAGACAAAAGCAAAATGGATTTTGTCATTCGACACTGCGACCACGCCGTCTCTACAGTGATGGCTTTATCGTGCTGCAGGGATGCTTCTTTTCATCAGAAGCAGGAAAGCAGGTCAGAGCTGGTGGGAAGATTTATGGAGGTGAAGGTAGAGCAGTAGGCCTACTGGAAAAAAAAAAAAAAAACATTCTGTAAGAGTATCTAGTAGAGTTTAGAATGCAGATCAGGACCATGCACCTAAACCTGCAGCCAAAATGAAAAAATCGAATGGTTTATATCCATAAAAGGATATCCCTGTTCCAGTCAAAGTCGAGGTTGAAAATCTCAAGCAAGACTTAAAAATCTGGTGGAGCATCACACCAAAAGTTTAACAGTTTCACAGTTGCCTCTAAATGTGGTTATAAGTATATGCACAGGTTAAATTAGTCAATTTTAATTGTAAAAACCTGGAAAATACCACCTAATTCAAACTGCTACCTATCACCATTAATAATGGTTTTCCATCGTTGTTCGGACTCCTGCTTATTTCTGCATGCGTTCCTCGGCAGTGGTGGCGGAGCAGGACAGTGCGGCAGCGCAGCAGTACAGCAGGCGGGGCTGTCCCACCGGGCTCCGGGCTGACCTCTGGGCCCTCATCCTGAACTCCACCAACCAGCCGCAGGTACAGCAACAGATGCACAAGCACAGACACTCAAAATTCACGGCTCATTTGCACAGCCGCCCTGCTTCCCAAGCTGTTCATGCCAGCTCCGATTCTTTTCAGCTGTTCTCCCCCCCCCCCGCTTTTTAATATGCTTCTTGTCTGCATCTCCCGTTGGAATATGTTAATGCAGCGCGTTAAAAAGACCCCAGCATATCCAACTGACCGATAAATTCAACATAATCTGTGTGTTTGAGCAGTGGTGTTTATTTTAACTGGCCTTGGCTTGTCCTGTGTGTACAAATGTTAGGATAATCAAATGCTTGAGCTCGTTTAGCCTAAACAGTCCTGCTTGTCTGCCTGTGTGGCAAAACACCGGAGTCCAGGATAACCCGTTAGGGCTCGGTTCGGAAAACAAAGCTCGAGATTGGACGACGTAGTGAGTGGGGTGACTCAGGATGTTCTGGACAGTGTTGGAGGGCAGTCGCATTAAAGAGAGCTGCCAATGTTGCTCAGTTTGGGTACAGATGTGTAAAAAGTCTTGAAATAAATTCAGTTTTCATTTCAGTAGCATTCACCTATTGATAGATCTTTTTTTTTTTTATTCTAAAAAGCCAAACTTAGATTTGAGTTCATTTATTTAGTGAAGACAAAAATATTTTCAGCATTACCACGTTTTTATCTAAAGAAATTAGATAATAATAAATAATTTCCCTTATAAGTAGCAGCCTTTTACATCCTGTTTCTGTGGGGCCGAAACATAAAATGATATGAAAGCTGCTTTCCCTCTTTACCATTTTTAAAATGGGAAATGGCTGTAGAAAAAAACCTGTTCACCTAAACTCATATTTAGTCAGGTGAATAATTGAAATGTTTAAAGGGCAACCAACCCCAAATTAACTCTTTTTTTGCTGATAAACTGTGTAATTGAGTGTCTGATAATACTTTCCACACATCTCTTCATTATTTTTGTTTTTTGTAGTACATCTTAGTAAAAATATAAATTTTCCACCAAAAACGCCAGTGGAGCTCCCTCTTCAGGTTAAAACCTTACACTGCACTTGACTTTGAATCGGGCATTGCTGCTGGCTCAAGCCGCCAGCCGTTATTGCTGACGACAGCAGTCCTGCTGATGTGGAGTATAAAACAAGCCCAGTCTTGGCCATCCCTGCGTAGAATGTTGGAATAGGAAGGAAGAGTTGACCCACCCTCGGACTGCCAGGCGACGCAACCATTTGCCCGCGTTTTCCAAACTGAAAATGTAGCTGGCTGAAGATTCTAGAAGGGGGTGAGTTACTCTGTAAAACGGTTAGACGAGGATCAAAGTTTCATTCCAAAATAATCTCCAAATATTCACTGATGAATACCGTTGCAAAGTGTAGCATCTTGGGCGGGTCACCAAATCACCATAGGAACCATTTAATGCATTATACATACCAACCGGTTGTGTGGAAGCTAAGGCAAGATGGAAATAAGTCTTTTCTATCCTAGCATCACAAATGTGAACATGTGAGGTTTGTTAAACATTACTGGAATGACAATTTTTTTTTTTTACTCAAAAAGGAGACAAAAACGGCCTTAAAGCTCATAGACTAAAACCATCACTGACAATAAAATTATTTACAATAATTTCAACTTGATCCACTTCATCTTTGCATTCTATTTAGTATTTGTTCCATTTTTGAAATGTTATCAGCAGAGCAAATAAAGTTGTTTTAATAACAAAACCCTAACTCATTATTGCAAAACCTAACTTTAATCTAGCTTCATTTTAGGTTAAAAGCTTTATGAAGTTTGAAAGAAATAATTTAGAGAAATGTACATGCAGCCATCTACAATACAACAAGATTTACTTATGAGTTTAAAAGCTCTAAATTATTCCTCCCACCAAAAAAAAATCAACTTCAGATTTTAACTTATTTTTCTTTGTTTATGACATTAAATGAAAAACGCATAGCTAAACATTTAGAAGGATGTATGCTATTATGTGCATTATATTAAAAAGGAGCATGTTTGAGACGCTTATAACTTCAAGAATCTATGGAATCATTTTTTTGGCAATACAAAAGTCAAACTCTCTTTGAAACTGTTGAACAGCTTCTTGCTGTTTTTACTGCTTTGAGGTCGGAAAGCCTTCTTCCAATCACACCAGTCTTTAGTTCCCTCCACAGATTCTCTGTCAGGTTTAGGTCCACACTCCTGCTGGATCTCGAGAGCATAAATATTACTTCCAGTCTGGAAAAAAGTTTAGCTTAGATAAAAAAAAAATAGACCATTGTTTACCATGGTGGAGGGTCTATGATGCTGTGGGCTTGCTTCTCTTCTAAAGGCCCTACTGGAAGTGTTAGCTTACATGGCAGCGTGAAGTATTTGAAGTACAAAGACCTTTTAATAAACTAATCTAAAAAAGAAAGAAAGAAAGAAAGAGAAAGAAAGAAAGAATTTCCTTGCTTCTGCAGCACAGAAGTGTGCCACAGCCAGTTATTTTATTAGGACCTGTTTTTGTGGTCCACATTACCAGGTTCAGTTGCTCCAGTATTCTCTCCCTCAGCTGTCTGATCCTGCTCTCATAACCGGAGCGCTGAGCTTTGTCAAGATGCTCACAAAGTGTCAGGGGACATTTTTATTGCTCCGTTTGGCTGATTTATAAAAAACTGTCTAAAACCGGAGACACCTTTTGAGATTAAGCGTGTGCTCGGAACCCGATACCCTCTCTAAATTTGTGCTGGATTTAACTCAACTGTCATCACAGTTATCGGGAAGACATAATTTAATGGTGTCTGTGAAGGAGGTGGGAGTTTTTCTTCTTACAATTTACAGTTTTTTGCTTATGTCTATTCAGTTTTATTAAGTGAAATTCTCATTCTAGATTGTAGATGCAGTTGTGTCCACATAAAACCTGCTGAATCTCTGCCGTTTCAGGACGCAATCCATTATGAACAGCTCAGGGCTGGAGTGGTCCAACACAATCTGCTGGTTGATAACCTCATCTACAAGGTGAGCTTGTCAGCTCTCATTCTTTTCTGTGCGAAGGAAAATGTAGCAGCACCGTTAGCAGATGCTGGAAGCATTTTTTTGTTGTTTTTTTCCTGTTTTTTTCCTGCTTTTTCTTTGCGTAAACACATTCCTCTGAGTGACTCGGCTTTGGATTTTAAAGATACTTTTGTATATGTGCATAAATTCACATATTTTCGATTTGAGCCGCTTTTCTTACAGTGGAACCTAAAAATGTACACACATCTGTTGAAATGCCAGATTTTTTTTTTTTTAAAGTAAAAACATTATAGCGTCGTAAATACTCAACCAAACTTCTTTTACTGTGACACATGCGAACGCATCCTTTATGGAGGTCAGAAAGGATCAAAATGTTGTTGTGCGATATGTATATTTCATGGTCATATATCAATATGTTATATACACTGAACAGAAATATAAACGCAACACTTGGTTTTGCTCCCGTTTTTCATGAACTGAACTCAAAAGCTCTGAATCATTTTATATATACACAAAACACGCCCTGCTCTCAAATATTTATTCGTAGATCTGTCTGAATCTGTTAGTGAGTCCTTCTCCTTGCCAAGATAATCCATCCCACCTTACAGGTGTGGCATATCAGGGCGTTGATTAGATGGCATGAAGATCGCACTGGTGTGCTCTGCGCTACAGCCAGAGAGAGAGAGAGGGAACAGTCTCAGTGGATTCACGGTGCGTCTTGTGCAAAAACAAAAAAAAAAGGGAAAAAACAATGGTCAAATCTATGGCTACTACTAAGTTAGATTGTCAGTGAATGATATTTTTCGTTTGTCATTAATAAACGTAACACATGTGGTGTACATGCGCTGCTCCAGCTCCATGCAAGCCTGTTCCCAAGTATAACTTACTAAAGGTTCAGCTTGTCCTGAACAAGGATGCTCGCAGTCTGGACATGTCCATATTTTACTAATCTTGTTGAAATCTAACAGACTGTGTCACAGCCTCTATGAAATGTATTAAATTAAAGGTAAAACATGCTAACACACCCTTCCTCCAAAATGCTGCTGCCTACAGAGCTAAATCTAAAATATTATTGAACTAAATGGCAATTATTCTTTAAAAATAGTATTACAATTTTAATTTTAGCTTTTGATCTACCTAAATGTTTTAGGTACTTTCTTGAAAGCTGGAAATTAAAAAGACCTGATCTGTTTTTTGAATGTATTCTGAAAGGTATATAAATTTTGTTTTTGAAATGTCATACGTATTTGTCTTTGGGGTACTGTACATGATTATTATATTTAATAACTTTACCCCAGGAAGATTAGTAACCACAAACTCATGGAGATCCAAATAAATAAACAGCAGATATGTTAAGCATGCAGTGAATTCAGCAAAGGAGAGATCAGCAAATGTCTTGTTTATGGCCATTTGAGTATTAACTACTATTAGATTAGAATGGATGTGAAATGTATATTTTAGTTTAGATTGAATACTCCGGTTTTTATCAGAAGAAAATAAAAGTCCTTGCAGGAGTTTAGAAATAAAACAGTCTAAAAATCTGACATGTCATCTTAATAGGGTGATGTCATCTTTCATAAAAGGAGTGGGCAAACGTCCATTCTTCCCTTCTTCCTGAAGAAATCTAATTTCTGAACTTGTACCAATAGGGACTTACTGTATAGTTTAAGGGGGTTGCAACCAAGTTATTGCCTCCCTGTAAAAAGTGTCTATTTTTTGAGTTGAAATGTTCAGCATCAATATGTCATAGTAAAGATGCTAAAATTAGTTTTACATCACAAGACCAGGCGTTTTGTATTCACATGCAGATCCTCTCTTTTAACAGGACGTCAAACTCACCGCCAGTAATGACGACTATTACTTTGTGTTTGAAGATTTCCTCTATCAGGTCAGCTCTCTTCTTTATGAAATGGTCATTGTCTCATTATTCAGCATTTCAGTGTTTTTGCTCAAATAAATAATAGAACTTTGACTCTATTGTCAGTATTACATGTTTTTATTTCATATTTCAGTGTTTATTTGTAAAACAAAAAGTTTCCCCGTTAGCACTTAAAGTCTTTCTCCACTGTTGTTTAAGTTGATAACGCAGTAAGCATTTTCCACTTTAGCCACCCTCAGTGATCATCCCTTCCCTATGACAACAATTCCTTTTTTATTTGCCGTTTTAACCCCCCCCCCCAACCAGGCATCGATGGCGTCCCTGTTAGTCGCCGTTCTATTTGTCTTTGACGCACTTCTGATAAACATGTTTCTGCACTGGCGTCGTCCCCTTCGGCGGCAAACCAATGAGAGGTCAGGTTCATCGATGACCAGGCTTCTGCTTCTTTGTCAATATTGACTAATGGCAGACTCACCAAGGCAGTGAAAGAATCCACTTCATGTCAAAATGTTGGTCAAGAGATGACAAGAGAAAGCATTGGAAGTTTCCTAAGAAAACCTGAAGGGCGCTTTCCCAGAACTGTTCAGAGGATCCATATTTTCTTTGCCGATGTGTTTATTTAGGTGTATTTGACATGGCTCATATCTTTGTGACCTAGTGGTCACATTGTTTGAAGAGACAGAAATACAGTAGAAACCACATCTCCTACAGCTGCTTAATGGTGCCCACACGCTGAAAGAAAGACACAGGCATTCATCAGTCATAAAAAAATAGCGGTGATCTAAGAAATGAATTAAACTCAAGTAGGAATGAGACACAATTTTTATTAAATAGGCAGTTTTACTGTACTTAACATTTTGATCTTTACACGACATAAAGACGACGACAAGGTGATTTGAACAGATGAGATTTTTAGTGTTCAACCTGCTCAATCATTTGTTTTCATTTGTTTCTTACTGATTCTAAGTTCAAGAACTCAGACTAAGAGGGAAATGTTACATAAATACAAGTAAAGTGATCTTATTTTTCAAGATAACAGGGTTCCTCAGCAGTCTGGAAGAGTCTGGAATTTGATGCAGATACTGTAAGGGAGTGAATATTTATGGAAACACTTAATATAAAAACGAGAGCTGTCTGTTATTTTTAGACTTCGTTCTCTATGCTTTTGCTTGATCCATCCATTATCTCAGATTGGATTTCTTCCACGGCTATGCCTCAATGTAATTCAAGTGATATAACTGACCTAAAACATGAAAAGTTTTAGTTAAGTTAAATGGTTGTGTCTTTTTACAGTGTATGTAAATATCTGTTTTTATGTTTCCATACCACACCACATTTATTTATATAAAGCTTTTTACACAACCATACATTTGACCCAAGTGCTCAAATAGTAAAACGGGAATAAAACAAGTACTAATATACTTCAGCGATAAAGTAAGAATAAAAGCAAATACAGCAGATCAATAAAAGCAACAAAAAAACAACAACAGACTGATAGTTAAAAAGAAAAAGTGATAAACAGGCCCAAGGCTATGAATTAAAACCCAAGGAAAAATATGTTTTTAAAAGGAAATAATAACAATAATAAGGCTTTATTGTACCTTTAAATTGTGTTTTTCTTAATGTCTTTCAAAGGGAGAAAGATATGTGGCATTAATCTCTGTGTTTGGAAAAGAAATTTTAAATAAATCTCTTAAAATCAATCCGAAAACAGCTTGGAAGCCTGGAGCTTTGAATTAAATAAAAAACTTAGATATTTTCATTTAACAAACCATTTCCTGAACCTCCTCTCCAGCTGATGCTTAGCTCGGGCTGCTCTGGTACGACCTAAATTGCTGCCTCCAGCGCGCCATTTTAATAGACTTCCTCATGAAGAGGCAGCGAGGCCACTCAAGGCCATCATTACGACCAGGACAAATAAAAAGACCTTTATTAATATGATTCTATGGTGGTTAGGCATAAATATTTCTGCATATTACCCTTTAGCTTCTGGCGTCTGTGGCATGTGGATGCAAGATTAAACCATTATACAAATTTTGTCCATGCGTTAGAGCAACAAGCCCTTTCGTAACAGCAAAGCGTGAATAAAAAAAGAAGCAGAATGAGTTTACCTGGACTCTCAGCTCATATCTTTATTTTAGAGCCAGAAACTACAGAACCCAAATGACCCACGGCAAAGACACGTAAAAAGTCTTGACAATCAATTCATCTGTTATTGCAGCAGCATAATCTCACACTGGAAAATTAGAAAAATGTAACATTTTATTCAAAAAGATTAATGCAATGGGTGGAAAAGGTTATGATACAGGCATTCAATGTTGATTATTCAGGTGATCATTCCAGCGTTGTCGCACAGTAAGCAGGATGGTAAAGGAGGTCATATGCAACCTGAAAATGGCATCTTGATGTAATAGCTTCATGGATGGTTTGAGCAGATTTTAAAAAAAAAGAAAAAAGGCTGTGGAGACCTTAATAGAGTGATTTGCATCTTATATTATTTGAATTACCAGACGATTTCAAATGAAATTGTGCTGGATTGTACTGGAAAACTGAAAATGGATTGCACCAGACACACAATCAACCTTCTTCCTAGGCCTGTATCTTACAGAAAAGCTGGAGAGAAACAGTCAAATTTGTTGTGAGATTAGGTGGCTATTATATTTTGGCTCTTGTGGTACTACTAATACTACTCGGATTTTAAATTTTTTGCCCCTTGAAATCCAGGTTCAGCCTCATCGATCTTTATCCCGTCAGGCATCTGTTCAATTTTTGAGCCAACTCTTTTTGTATCCAGGTTCTGCTGTGTTTCTCGCGGGATACCGCCGTCCTGGAACATTTCAAGTACAACAGCGCCACTCCCCCTAAATCCTACCTGCATGGTGAGATCACAGGGGCCTACTAAATGTCTATATGATCACATTATCTGTTGAAGTGCGCTAAAACCGCCATCGTCCTCCAAACGTAATGTAGATAATCATTGCGTTTGTTCGGCTGCCCTGCAGGGAAAGTGGGAGATGAAGAATACGCTGTGGTTTATCCCCCAAACGGTGAGTTTAGAGATTCTGCAATTGTTCCGGTGCGGCCTGAATGAGGTGTCTGAACTACACTGGACAAAAAGGAACTCAGCTGACACTCTTATTTACTCAGGTGTTATCCCCTTCCATGGCTTTTCTATGTATGGTAAGTTGTATTATGCCGTACTTTTTGATGTAAACTGCAAAGGTAAGGACATAACCAAGTATGATTGTGTTGTAATCTGTGGATGTTTCCTCAGTGGCACCTTTGTGTTTTCTCTACAACGAGCCAGCCAAACTGTACAGCGTCTTCCGGGAAATGTACAACCGCTACTTTTTTAGGCTGCACTCCATCTCTTCCTCGTTCTCAGTACGAGCTTTATTTTTTATTTTTTCCTGTCTTAAACCTCAACTTTTAAAGCTCTTCTCTCCCTGGCGAATGCGTACGCTTCATATCGTTGTGCTTGTGCCGCCGCAGGGTATCGTGTCCCTGTGCCTGCAGTTCGAGCGGCTGCTCCAGACCCACCTGCCTCAGCTGTTTTACCACCTTCGACAGATCGGCGCCCAGCCGTGAGTTGAAACGCTTTGCAGTCCTTCCTCTGTGGTGAAATTTAAAAAATGCAGTGCGGACATATTTAAGCCCTTTGGCATTTTGTCACATCACAACCACAGACTATGAGAAGGACCAGTAATATGTTGTGCATAGTTGTGAAGTGGAATAAAACTGTTATGTGGTTTTAATAATAATGAAAAACAAAATCTGCTAACTTGGGTTTGTTTTCAGCCCTCTTTACTCTGATACTCCTAAATAGCACCAATTGTAACCAATTGCCATTCAGAAGTCACATTGAGGGCAGTCCTGGAAGAAAACATGTTGACGGCTGCAGAAAAGTCGAGACTGGGGTGGAGATTCACCTTCTAGGGCAGAGGTCTGCAAACTCTTTAGACCTCCCACAATGGCTCTCAGCAACTTTGGCTAAAAAGAATAACCAACCAAATGATGTTTTTTTTTTTCAGTAACAAATTCAGGTTTTAGTACGTGTTTTTATTGAATATTTGCTTTGAATTTCTATGATACAATGACACTAAAAGTAATATTTTTATAGAATTTTTTTTTCTGGTCATTAGGTTTAAGACTTTTTTTTTTGGTAGCTTTTTTTTTTTACACCATTTACCAAAGTTTTCTTTTAAAACCTGAAAAAAGAAATAAAATGGTGGCTCTTTATGGGTGACAAAAACATTTTACTGTAGTATTACTCAAAAATCTTGAGATACGTTTTACTAAAGGTCATGTAAGGTTTGCGGGTGTAAATGAGTTTTATTTTGTGTTTATTTTCGGGTCTTTGGATGTTATAGATTGAAAACCCATGATCTGGGGGAACAATACCCCTGAACCTATTGGAGGAGCATGGATTAGTTTAAATTAATGCGCATGTTTGGGTAAGGCTAATCGACGATTGGTAGCCAGACTTAAAAATTGATGTTTTCCATCCAGTTTGCTTTGCAGACAACTGGGCAGAAATCAATCTTTTTACATATCTAGTTCAGACGTTTCCTCAAGAATTGACTTTTGAATGGAAATGCACACCCCGCTATTGAGTTTTGAAGCCATCATTAAAATCCTTTATCATTTTATTCCATTAGTATGAACTGCTTTTTATTGATGTGGTTAAAGTCTTAATAAAACTCTGTAAGAGACCAGTGGATGGTACACATTGTTGCTCTCTGATTCTGATGAGCCACTGCCATCTAGTGTTTTTTGGCCTGTATTGCACTTTTCTCTCTATCGTCTTCGAATTTTAGTGTGAGAAATCGTGGATCTACTCTGAAACTTAAAAGCCTCAAAGAATATTTGTGCTCACTGAAGAATGCATTTTGTTCTAAGGCTGCGTATTGCCTTCAAGTGGATGGTGCGGGCCTTTTCTGGTTACCTCTCCACTGATCAGCTGCTCCTCCTTTGGGATCGAATCCTCGGATATGACTCACTGGAGGTGGTTGCAGGTAGATAAATCCTGAACTCTGACTCCCATGCAAACCATGCTCTCATTTTAGTATTCTTCTCTCCATCTTTCCTGGCTTTGACCATGTTATTGGGTCTTTTTTTCCTCCCAATATGGCGGCTCTTTCTCTTTGACCCTGCAGTCCTTGCGGCTGCGGTGTTCGCCTTCCGAGCTGAGAACTTGATGGAGGTGACGTCGCTGGCCTCAGCTGAGGTACGTCTATCCCACTTTAGACTCGTCCCCCGGCACCCCCACAATCACAAACTCGCGGAAAGCTACAAATAGCTTCTGAAGGGCCCGCACTCTCTCACCCCAACACATTGACAAGCACCCACCACATCCTCTGACTCCTTGCATGTTTAGCAGAACCTTTCTGTTTGTATTTAAAACCACCTTTTTTCTAACAGCTTCTGAGTGTAGCCTTACATTGTTAGCATAACCTCGGATGCAGTTCGTGTGACTCCCCCGCCCTTTAGCCCTCCTCTCCTTTATAATGAGGCGGGTTAAGCAACAACATCATGTGGAGGGGCAGTAGTTCTAGGGGGCACCACCTGCTTGCAAATCTTCCCACCTGCCCTACTTAAGAGAAGATATCATAACACACTGCTCCTTATTTTATATTTAGAACCTCAAGCCCAGTGCTGAAATTTTACACCCTCTTTCTAAACATGATCGTGTCACTAAATTTAATCCCCCTCGGTGATCCGAAAAGGACAGGGTGGGAATCTTGAATCATCCCGCTGTCATATTCTCTGTGGATATTTTTACTTCATTTTTTCTTTTTATGTCTTTGGTAAAACGGATTGATTGAAAGTTTTCTGAATTACATTCTTTTTGACAAACACACCACAGGCCGTCCTCGCCGACCTTTCAACTCTGAAGGTTATACCACTCCTCCAGATCTTTCTTTTTGCCACCGCTATCTGAACATCACCAAAATGAAGACGGGACGTTCTGGCACGGCATAAACCAAGCATGACCTGTTGCTCAACAATAACCACAGGCTGACTAATGAAAAGTGACATCAGGGGCGACACAGCTCGTCCAGTTCAAGCAAAAAAATCTAAACGCACCTTTAGCACCTATAAATAGTAATCACCCTTTATGACAATATTAGATGTCATACAGTATGTAAGTTAATCCTGAGGCCAAGCCAGCCTCATTAAGCCGTAGGGAAAGATGATCCTCTCAGCAGTTCTCTGGTCAGCTGAGGTGGGTTGCATGAAGCAGTAATTGTGTTGCAGCGGCAGCATGCGTGAAGACGCGACTACAGTGACGTCTCCGAGCTCGCCTAATGAAGTGTTAATTAGCTCCTGCCATTTATGCAGCCCAGCGGCTCCTGCTTGTTATTATTAAACTGTTAGATTCTTCTTTTACCGATGAATGATTTGCTGCTTTAGTTTGCTCCAGCATGTTGGGGGGAAAAAAAGTGCAAAAAGCCATGAAATACAGAGCTAACCACAAATAATCCTTAAAATAAATTCAGATTCAGTTGTAGTAGCGTAATCTCACCAGTGATTTTGTATTTTTATGTGATCAGTCTGACCTTTTTAGCAAAATACTATGCTGTTTTTACTAAGGTGCCTGTGTTTCCTCTTCATTTACAATGGGTATGGAAAGTATTCAGACCCCTCAAATTGCCCCTTTGTTTCATTGCAGCCATTTGCTAAAATAAGAAAAATAATACTTTTAATTCCTATTAATGTATACTCAGCACCCCATCTTGACAAAAAAACAGAAATGTAGAAAGTGTTGCAAATGAATTAAGAAAGAAAACTGAAATAACACATGTTCATAAGTATTCAGAGCCTTTGCTCAGTATTGAGTAGCAGCATCCTTTAGAGCTAGTACAGCCATGAGGCTTCTTGGGAATGATGCAGCAAGCTTTTCACACCTGGATTTGGGGAACCTCTGCCATTCTTCCTTGCAGATCCTCTACAGTTCTGTCAGGCTGTATGGGGAACAGCCATTTTCAGATCTAACCAGAGATGCTAAATTGGGTTTAGGTCAGGGCTCTGGCTGGGCCAGTCAACAATGGTCGCAGAGTTGTTCCAAAGCCACCCCTTTTTTATTTTAGCTGTGTGCTTCGGTTCGTTGTCCTGTTAAAAGGTGAACCTTCGGCCCAGTCTGAGGTCCTGAGCACTCTGGAATTGGTTTTCTTCCAGGGTATCTCTATACTTGGCCGTATTTTCTTTACTTCAATTGCAACCAGTCGTCCTGTCCCTACAGTTGGAAAAAAAAAAAAAAACACAACTTCATGCTCCCAACACCATGTTTCACTGTAGGTGAGCAGGTTGTAAGCAGTGCCTGGTTTTCTCTACACATACCGCTTAGAATTATCTCCAAAAAAGTTCAGTCTTGATCTTATCAGAACAGAGATCTCCTACTCTGGGAGTCCTTCGGCTGTTTTCTGGTAAACTTCTTCCATTTGAGGATTATGGAGGCCACTGTGCTCTTAGGAACCTTGAGTGCTGAAGAAATTATTTTGTAATCTTGATCAGATCTGTGCCTTGCCACAATTCTGTCTCTGAGCTCCTTGAACCCGGAAGCTCTAAGGTCTTACGTAGACAGGTGTGTACCTTTCCTACTCAAGTCCAGTCAGTTTATTTAAACCCTGCTGGACTCCAATGAATGAGCAGAACCATCTCAAGGAGGATCAGAAGAAATGGACAGCTTGTGAGTTAAATATGAGTTGAGTATGAGTCACTGCAAAGGGTTTGAATATGTATGACCATGTGATATTTCAGTTTTTCTATATTTTATAAATCTGTAAAAATGTCTAAACTTCTAGGTTTTTTTCTGTCAAGATGGGGTGCTGAGTGTACATTAATGAAAAATAAAATGACGTTTTTTGATTATAGCAAATGCCTACAGTGTGCTCAACAGTGGGCATGAGATGCATTTTTGTTTTTGTTTTTTAAAATCAATTATTGTTTATTTCAAGACACACCTAGGAGGTTTGCTGTTTAGGAGCTGGGACTTCCTCTAATCGGACTAAGGCACACGGTTACATTTAAAATCCCAGTAGGATTTTACAAACTCCACATGTTTTTGTTTATGATGGTAGTTCAGAAAACGCCTTTTTAAAGGTTGTTTTATTTCTTACCTATTTTCAAGATTGGCTAAAGGAAATTACCCCTAGCATCTCATAAAGTCAATAACCCAGGGAAATAGGAATTCATATGGATTACCATTTCAAATTTTAATTAAAAGATTTCTTCATTATCATTTCTTTTAAAGGAATTGTTGACGGCGCCAATAACTGCAGTACCTGTAATTTTGTAAAACGTTAACAAAAAATGTTTTCCTTAATGTAGGATTTCCCCCCCCCTGTTTCTTTTTTTGTGTGTGAGATTATGGTACGGCAATAAAAGAGGAATTTATTTTATGGTTTTTTGACCAATCTTACCCATGAGGGGGATAGGTTGGGAGCAATATGTGTGGAGAACTCTGTAAATTACTGTGCTGTTTGTGTAATGTACAAGCTGCTGTCTATGTGCAGTTTATTGCATTTATGAAGGGTTACTGCACTCTTGATGGATGTTTAGCACCTGCAGTGCCAATGTTGAGGTGCATTATTTTTTTTTTCTTATTTACACATGTAACTTTAAATTATGAATGGCATTTTTTTTTCTTTAAAAATCGTCATGCATTAAATCTTCAGCTGCAAAAAAAGACGTTTTTTTTTAAATAAAGGCGATAAAGTTGATCTCTGTGTTTCTTCTTCACTGAATATTTCTGTCTCATCATATAATAAGATAAATGTTTGGACAGGCAGAAGCGTATGCTGGAGGCCCACAGCAATTATTTCTAAATGAGCCCCCACCCTCCACGTAGCATATTCCCTCGTTCTTGGCCGCCTCCATCATCCCCTGCTGTCCTCTCTCCGGTCTCGTATCGAATTATGCTGTTCTCCTCTTTCGTCTTTCCTCTCCCCCCCTCCCACTCCCCCTTGGAGTCTGCTACATATGCCACCTGTTTACTAGCACTCCCACGGCTGACTCTTTTATCAGTCATCTTCCTCCTTTGGCCCCCACAAGTCTGTTGATCCTACAACATGTACCTGCTGCGGTGATTTACTCATACCGCAGTCCCTCCTGGTGGCTGATTCATTGCATTGCAGGGCAGCATGCCCTCTGTCCATCAACACGCAGAGGCCGGCCATCGCTGACAGGTTTCTCTCTGAAATCTGAATCAAGCACGGTGATCTTGGAAGCACTGTTTACGTTGATGTGTTGCTCCTGATGATACGAAATGACTCTGCACAGATAATATTAGATTTTCTAATTAAAGTGCTGCGAAAAGCTACTTTACCCTCTGTAAGATTTATTTCGCTTAAATTTTTTGGTGCACCTAAATGGGTCAGATTATCAAAAACCTTTAGGTATCAGATTCACTTGTCCTGTGATAATACAAATGCAGTTTCAAATGATTGTCATTTTTTAAGACTAGGGGAATCCACTCGGTTTTAGTTTCAGTTAAGACATCTGGGCCCAATTAAAGTTGAACCTGTAGAATCAGACACGACAACATGAAGTAGGTTAAAATATCTCAAAAAGTATGTCATGACTCCATTCTGAATTAACTACAGAACAGATGTAAAAAGCATTGACATCTAGGGTTAACAATCAGCATGCAATTACATGCAGCCAATAACCCGTTCAAAACCGGAATATTAGCAATAACCTGGTCACACACGGCCATGTAAACACCGGCAAAAACCTGAATATGCTTGTATAATGGTTGTATTATGGTTTTTAAAAATCCAAATATGTTTCCTGGGTTACCTTTTTTAATCCAAATATTTGGTTATTTAAATGCGTATTGGCATCAAAAGGAACACTGATTCGTGTTCGGCGCATGTTCTATTCGCAAGAAATCTTGGTCTTTTGAGCAGAGGAACTTCTTGTATGCGCCGTCTGGCATACAAATTCCAAATGCTCTCTGCTCACGCATGTAAATGGGTTATTCCGAATGTTTCAGAAACCCTAATAGTGACCTTAACCCGACCATAACCCGAATATTGGCTGCATGTAAACGTAGTCAATGCTGTTTCCAAGGTTTTTGTACTTCTGTCTAGTCAGACTGCCAGATTTACTCCAAAGAGTATTTGCACGACTCTAGGCGATCACAAAAGAACCCAGAACTACATTTAAGCTCTGCAGGCTTCACTTACTTCACGTAGGTTTTGATATATTTTTTTAAAGGACTTAGGGCATTTTTGTTAAAAATTTCTACAGAAAAGTCAAATTCAACAAAAAAATCTTGATAGATTTCCAAAACTTTTGGAAAAATTGTTTATCGACTGAACATACAAAAAGTGGAACTTTTTTTGAAGCAATGTGATTTCATTAAACCAGTTCAGCATTTCAGCAAAAGAACATCACAGTGACATTCAGAGAAACAGTTATGGTGGTGTAATGGTCCTGGGTCGCTCTACCTTTTCATGACCTGGACGACTTTCTATATTTGAGGTACCCTAAATTCTACCATCAGTTAAGCTTAACACTTACCTGTTGTCATGCAGCAGGATGATGACCCAAAAGAACACCACTTTAAATGGCTCAAAAGAGCATAAAAAAACCACAACAAAATAATGATTTTGGAGTGGCTTAATGAAAGTCTGGACCATCACTTTAGTTTTAAATATATATATATATATATATATATATATATGGGGGGAATAGTTCGGGGGAATAATTCATCTACCCCTTTACGGATTTTATAGTTTCATTTCAATTGTTTATTTTAACTGTGACAGATGGCACATCAAAAGGAAAATTGAAAAGAAAACTTTAAATAAAAGATAGAAACTGATTTGCATTTCATTGAGTGAAATAAGTATTCGAACCCCCACCAACATTTAAGAGTTCTGGCTCCTACAGTGTGGTTAGATATTCCTACTCAATTAGTCACCTGCATGAAAGACACCTGTCCACAGAATCAATCAATCAAGCCTCCAAACTCTCCAACATGGGAAAGACCAAAGAGCTCTCCGGGGATGTCATTGATAAAATTATAGACCTGTACAAGGCTGGAATGGGCTACAAAACCATTAGCAAGAAGCTGGGAGAGAAGGTGACAACTGTTTATTCTTATTATTATTATTATTCGAAAATGGAAGGAGCACACAATGACCATCAATCGCCCTCGGTTCAAGGCTCCACGCAAGATCTCACCTTGTGGGGTGTTAATGATTTGGAGAAAGGTGAGAATCATCCTAGAACTACACGAGAAGAGTTAGTTAGTTAATGACCTCAAAGTAGCTGGGACCACAGTCACCAAGAAAAAGTGCTTTAGCCAGATGAGACCAAAATTGAGTTATTTGGCATTAACTCAACTCGCCGTGTTTGGAGGAAGAAAAATGCTGCCTATGACCCCCTAAACACCGTCCCCACCATCAAGCACGGAGGTGGAAACATTTAGCTTTAGGAGTGTTTTCTGCTAAAGGCAAAGCACAACTTCACCGCATCAATGGGAAAATGGACAGAGCCATGTATTGTAAAATCCGGAGCGACAACCTCCTTCCTTCTTCCAGGAAACTGAAAATGGGTCGTGTATGTTGGTTCCAGCATGAAAATGACCCAAAACATACATCAAAGGCAACAAAGGAGTGACTCAAGAAGAAGCACATTGAGTTTCATGGAGTGGCTTAATCAGTCTCTGGACCTTAATCCAATAGAAAACATAGAGGGAGCTGAAGCTCAAAGTTGCACAGAGACAGCCTCGAAACCTTATTGTGCGTTCAGATCGCAAGCTTTGTCAGCGTCAAGGAATGCTCATAAAGCAACTAGTTGACGCATATACACAGAAGATACCTTTTTAGGCTGAAGCTTGCGAAGCTCGTAGGCGGGCCTTTCTCTGCTGGGTGTTTTAAACACTCGCGGATCATGGTTGGCTAGGCAGCCTCGACGTCGGGCAACGTCACTGCAGTGAAATGCTCTGATTGGTTGCCGTGCTTCGTTAATTGCGTTAAGACCGTCAAAAGTTCAACTAGCTGAACTTCTGCGTTGCTAGCGTTATGCTCTTTGAAGCTTGAAACACAGAAAAAAGATTGAAAAGTTGACTGAGCCAATGGCCTCAACCATAGACTTAACATGTAATCTTGACGTTGCTGACGCTGACAAAGAATGCACCATTAGTGAATGCACCATTAGTGATTTAGAGACGATCTGTAAAGAGGAGTGGACCAAAATTCCTCCTAAAATGTGCACAAACTTAGTCATCAAGTACAAGAAACTTTTGACCTCTGTGCTTGCAACCATGGGTTTTGCCACGAAGTATTAGGTCTTTTTTTGTTAGAGGGTTCAAATACTTATTTCACTTAATGAAATGCAAATCAATTTCTATCTTTTATTTAAAGTTATTTTTTCAATGTTCCTTTTGATGAGCCATCACTTTTAAAATAACAATAAAGTAACAAAAAACAATAGAAATCTGTTAGGCGGTAAATGATTTTTCTTTGGACAGTAAATCCCCTTAAATGTGTTCCAGTCCTAAGGGTCAAGTTTTTACCTCCAGCATTTCCACATAAAGTACTTATTATTTATCAGACATTTATTTAAAGAGGACTAGCCCCATGAGATGCATAATCTCGTGTTCATGAGGATCCTCTATTACAGGTTAGCAGGCAGCAATAGGCAGTTGTAAATACAGACAGTGATGGGGTAGAAAAAAAAAAAAAACACACAAAAAAGACCACGCGCACAAATACACACTCAGACCAGCACACATAGTTCACAGTGACAATCTCCATCTCAATTCTCCATCAATCTCCAAAACAGTATAACATTACATCAAGGCAAACAATGTAAATAACTAAATGATATACAGTATACACACATAAAATATCCCTTGCACTATAATAATAATTGAAAAAAGAAACAATTATTTAAAGTTAACTAAAAAGTAGAGACTTTAATCGACCAATACATTCATTTAGTCATTCAATTAAAAACTTTTACAAAATCAATAGGAGTACAACAATTACTTAATGTCAATACACTACAAAGTAGAAATCAAAAATGGATCTTAACATTAATACACCATCCCCTAAGTGAAAATAACAAATTAAGTAAGACCAATACAATTGGTTAGGATTTTTAAACTCCTATAACTTCAATATGTCGTACTACTTAAACTTCCAAAATGCACCAACATTCCGTGCATTAGGTAAGGACAGTGTTAAGTAAAATGGCATGCGAATAAAGACTGGGATGCACCAATTCTAATGAGGATCCTGCTTCAGAACAGCATACCATGCAACAACAGTGACAGAAATGTAAAAAAAATATAAACTTGGGGCTTTGTAATCAGTGATCACAGCAGCATATTGCAAACGCATATGTTGAAAAAGCAGGGCTGTCAGAACTTCTGTTTTCTGAAATTTCTGTACCAATGCAGAGCCTTCCTAGTAGGGATGCAACGATACCACTTTTTTCAAAACCGATGCCATACTGATACTTGGATCAGAGTATTTACCAATACTGAGTACCAATGCCGATACTTCTATCACACAAAAAAGTGCTATCAATTGGGAGTCAGGTTTCATTTTCTTCTCTGCTTATTATAAGAAATGATGGTGAATTAGATCAAAAATAAAATATTTATAAAAAT
Organism: Apricaphanius iberus; assembly: GCA_028564705.1. Taxonomy (NCBI): domain Eukaryota; kingdom Metazoa; phylum Chordata; class Actinopteri; order Cyprinodontiformes; family Aphaniidae; genus Apricaphanius; species Apricaphanius iberus. The sequence continues at coordinate 215,949 of JAPXFQ010001546.1, forward strand.
GACCACAGAACTTAAATTCAAAAGTTAAAAACAAATATTCTCTGTGAAATCATTGCAGGATTTCAACATCTGAAGTATCGGTTCATGGTATCGATTGATGTTAGCCGATACTGATACCAGTACATTAGGCAGTATCGGGGCCGATACCCAATACCAGTATCGGTATCGGTGCATCCCTACTTCCTAGAATATATATTAGGGCATATGTTATGGCCACCTGGCTAATAGTGTTGTAACCCAAGCTAGATTACCTCGTCTTTTGGATCTGCCTTTTCTTACCACAGTTTTTTATTTTTACTTTTTTAAGTTTTTTTTTTCTGTCTCTAACACATCAGCTCAATTATTTTAATCTTTCTGATATGAAACGGTTAATATGATGTAAAATTAGTACTGATTTAAAAGTAAGGAAATTTGTGTTTTACACACTCTTAAAAAGGGCAAGTAAAATATTATTTATAGCCTACATTTTATCATCTGAATAACTGTAACAATCAAGCCATTCTAATATTCACTTGACCAGCTTTTAGCATGTTTGGTTAATCTGACAAGTTATGTTGCATTTAAAGGCCTTTTTACCATCATCTTAATGTTTTATCTCCTTTCACAGATTCCCTATCAGATAGTTGGGACGTTAGTCTTACTATGATGATTATTATTTTTAAGGTTTTTTATTTATTAAGAATTACATTTGTACTCACACATACACAGAATGAGCGCCCTGGACTTTTTAACTCCTCGTCCTGATTTTTGAATAAATTGAAGAGAACGGAGGGAGCTTGCTCATTTTCACCTGGCTACATTAGGTTATGTAATGGGTTGGGACTTTCAGACGGTGTTGTGCTCATAATATGGTTCAACTTTTAATTGTATTATTATTCGAAGCATGATTTGCATAATCACATTAAGATACTACAATTAAAGGCAGCCATTAATAGTAACAACGTCCCTTTGTATTCCGCGCGGAACATCTTAAAAAATTAATATAAGTCTGTGCCGTAGGAGACAGCCAATCAGACGCTGCCATGTCGGGGCAGTCCAGCCAATGGGATCTCTCCGTCGGGTGAGGAAAACTTCGACGGGCCGGTGGAGGAGAACAATGAGGCGGATTTAAAAAAAACAAAAAACGAGCTCATCCTCCGGCGCTTCGCCGTGGGAGAAAAATACCACACTAAGTGGAGTTTCTGGAATCTTCCAGAAGTTCTCATGTGGTTTAGGTAAAGTAGCTCAAAGCGAAACTCCGAGGTGGCAGGGGGTGATAAAGCTGTGACTTTACCTCCATGCAGGTAAAATAAACCCCCTCAGAAAGGTGTCTCCTGATCAGGTGTTCTCCCGCACGCGAGGGCGTTTGGAGGCAACTACAGTCTCTCACCCTTCCTCACCCCTCCCCGTCCCTTTCGTCACGTCAAGCCGCTTTGCATACCGACTTCCTTCTCCCGCTGGTCCCCATCAGCCAGCCGGCGAGGCGAACGGTAGCGAGCAGCAGCAGCAGCTGATAACATGACGGGAGGATACTGTGTCACGGAGAGCTGACTTAAAAAAAAACTTAATTCGGGAAGTAGGCGGATGTCGTGTGCGGCCCATATCAGGGCTTGGAGAAGGAATACTGTACACGGACAGAGGCGGAGGAATGGATAATATTTGATGCAACCGGGATTTTGTTGTTGTTTTTTGTGTGTGTGTCTGTTCGACGTGAAGAGGCGGAATATGCCGGTGTTTGTACACTACTGTACGTGGAAGTACATGGACCGCTTTTCTTCCCACTCACAGCTCTAACCTGAGGATTTAAATCGACACTTTTTCTTTCTTTTTTTCCGCTAATTGTAACTCCGCCGTTAAACAGAACGCTACTTGTGTGTTGCTTATTTTATATTTATATATATATTTACGTCGTAATTAATGAGCTCTTTTCCGTTCATGCTTAATGTGATTTTTTTCTAGGCTAATTCATATTTTAAATGTATAAAATTAGACATGGGGTGACCCCCCCTTGAAACAGCCAGAGAAGCCATTAAAAGCACCTCTTAGCTCCCCTTTTTTCTCCTTCAGTTAATATTTCCTGTTAGCCTGCCTCCCCGTATTACAGGTGTCTTTTTTTGTTTCGTGACACCGCATTTATTTGCGTTTTATTTGTCAAATGTTTTTATTTTATTTATCAGTATATTAAGTATACACTGCTGTGTAAATTTGGACATATTTTCGTGTTTTGCAAATTAACTCCCCCCTCGCAGGATACCAATTCCCACATTTTTTCCCCGTCCTATCCTAAATCCCACCATGAGTTACATGGTAGTAAATGTATTGCTACGTGGACTCGTCATCTATGCGGTACTGGGCTCGGAGTGCTCCTACTCGAATGATCTGCCGAGCCACTCGTCTCATGCTGCGAGCGTAGCCATCACAGGTAAGATCAGCCCCATTACGAGCCTCTATTTTATGTTTGTTTGTGAATATATGTGCAGGATTGACCCCCCCCCCCCCCCCCCCAGCACCACCAAACACACAACCTCATTTTACCCTCCTCCTCCTTGCTTCCCTCGGGTCCCCAGTGGTTTTCTCGGGGAACGCCGAGGAAAGCCCTGCGCATTGATGGGAGAGTGAGGCTTTTTTTTCCTTCTTCCCTCCCTCCTTCCTCCTGTACGTTGCTGAAGAATGCATGACATGACTAGAATGCAGCCTGCATCCTCTTTAATTGCAGCAGTACAGGCTTTATTTATCAAGGACGTTGATCGAAACGTGTTTACATGTAGTACCTTGGAAAATATTCACAATCGCAACCCTTGAACCCTATTTTTTTAATACTCCCCCCATCACAACCACAAACCTATTCATACCTGTTTATGGATTGGATCTGACATACCAACACAAAGTAGTGGACATTTGGAAGCTAAATTAAATATTCTTCGGCATGTTACCCTCAAAACACGATTCCCTCTGGTGATGCATGGTGGTGGCAGCAGCATGCTGTGGGGATGCAATCCTCAAACAGAAGAAACTAGGTTGACTTGATGGGGACAATGGAGGAAGCCATTAATTGAAATCAGACGTGCTGCAACCATCAAAAACATGCAGGGCGGCGTGCCTGGAAGAGCATGGTAAAAAACAACAACATGGATTTAGTGAGAATGGTCCAGTCAATGTCCAGATCTGGATCCCATTGAGGATGCTCCCTCTCAAATCTAACTAGGGCTAACATGTTTCGCAAAGAATGATGGCTAAAGATTTCAGTCTTAGAGGCTTTACATTCATTCAACACACTGTATTATCTTGTCACATAAAATTAATTTCCAAACGTGTTGAAGTAATAGGTTTTCTTCTGGGAAAAACTGGGAAAAAGGTCAAGGGTTTATGAATACATTTACGACTCATGCTATGTTTTTGATCATTAAAAGTGAAGTTCAGGTTGTTGTTTCTTTAACCTGGACTGTATTAATAGCAAAAATGTAGTTCGTTTACTCACCCAAACAAGTTTGGAGCTGTTCAGGAGAAGTTTATATCCGGTCGCGATCAGCGTATATCCATATAACGGGAGCCAGTCGGTGCAGGAGTTCACCGCCTGTAATACGTCATCATCGCCGCCAAAACTCCTCCGTTTAGCCATGTTTTGTTATGAATCGTGAGCGATATTCCCCCGTGAGTTTGGAACGTCTCGGAGGTGCTGAGATATTAGCTTTTTGAGGTTTTACAGGCTTTTAATCCAACCGATTCCAATTTACAGTGACCTTAGGATTTCAATGACGTCGCAGTCTTCCAGCCTTACAGCTGTAGTCTGTGTAGGTTGTGGAAAGGGAGCCTGTAGAAGCTGAAGTTTGTCCAATTGGTCTTTCGTTTAGTGAAATTTGGAAACATGCAAACAAGAACCATGTTGATGTCTGCAGTTGCAAGTTCTGTGTAACCGACCGCCGTAGAGCACAGAGTGAAAGTCCTGCTCAGACTACAGCTGGGATGGAGCACTGCAGTGACGTCATTGTAATCTCGTGACAGTGTAGTTGTATTATAGCCTCTAAATCACCCCAGAACCAAACAAATAAACACTTCCGAGATGTTCTGAACTCAGAAGGGAATATTGCTAACTATTCATAACAAAACATTGGTTAAATTAAGGAGTTTTGGGGCAGATGATGCCCTATTACAGGCAGCAAATCTCCTGCCCCGATTGACTCCCATGATATGGATATACGATGATCGCGATTGGATTTAAACTTCTCCCGAAAGGCTCCTAGTGGCTCCAAACTTGTCGGGGCGAGTAAATGAATGTAATAATTGTAAAAAATTAAGGTCCAGGTTGAAAAACAAGAAAGCTTTTCCTTTAAAGCCTCAGATGAACCCACTCCCCTTCTCCCCCTTTTTTAGCAGCAATATTGACATAACCTAATTAGAGTAGTTGTTCTTTTTTTCCTTTTTCTATTTCCTATGTCTTTAACTGGGCTTTATTGATTGAACCCATTTACCAGGCCTTCACGCTGTGCCTTAACTGGCAGGGTTAAATACAGACATCCACTTATCTATTATGTGTGTCTTTGTGTCATAAAGGATAGATACAATGCTTTTGGGACGCTAATACAACCGGAAAAAACGCTCCAGCTATCTGTGCTCCACTTCTTTCTTCATATTCCTTTATTTAACAGAGGTTACAGAAGCATACATATCACATTTATTTTTGGCTTTTAAGGAATTACTTCAGTTATTTCCCAGGGTGGGTTGATTACACGACACACAGTTGTAGCTGTTAAACCAGAATTGGCTGGTAATACTGTTCAATTTATTTGGGATTTTCTCCATTTCACAAGTACTGTGTGATAGCTACAACCGCAGCCTCACATACATACACTTAAATCTTTAAATCCAAACAAGTGCAAGCACATATTGTTCCTTTATCCTTACTTGCGTACACAATCTTTGTCAATAAACCTGATTCTTATTCTGAAACTGCAACAAAAAAAAACAACTGCTGGGAAGTTCATCTTCTGTCCAGCTAATTGCACTCCTTTTTCATTTTGAGGTATAATCCTCTTCACTTCAGTACAAGTAATTTGAAAATGCCAGTTCACTTTATCGTACTTCAGACTCCTAATAAAAGTACTTTTAGTTGTAGTATCAGGGAAAACGCTAATGAACATTCAGCATGCTCTCGAGTTTTTTATATTTAGCTTCCAAGAAGCCAGTCAGATAGGACTTCCTTTGTCTCCTCCACAGTTCTTTTGGCTTCAAAAGGCTTTTTTTAGACACCAGATGCTTAAACCGGTGTTATTCTTGATTTTTTATAAGATAGGATTTTTTTATCTGACATTACTCACCAAACCGTGACCTATGAATCATCCAGGCCTAAAAAGAAGCCGACTGGCTTCACATCAGCGGCTCATTCCAAACAGTGAACAAGTGTTGACTTACTAACAGGCGTCATTCCTCTTCGATCTGAAGAAGGCCTGCTATAACCACGGATGACGGTTATTGTGATCGACTTTGACACCCTTGTGAAGGTTTCATGTTGCGTCCTGAGCCAATGTTCTCTTTCTCCAGACGCTTTGCTCACTTCGTTGTTTTTCGTCTCCTTTGAGGGAACAGTTTCTTTCATGAGATCTGTTGCTACGTAACCAGGAGAAAGTCCAGGAAGTTAATGTTGCCCTGCTGGCAAATACTCAGCCACACTAAAAAAAGGGGTCATTTGTGTGTTTCCGTCCCGCACTTTGTTACAAATGTATCAGAACTTGAACAAAATCCATCGTTGGCGGTTACGTTAAACAGCCAGGTTACCTTCTACCCTCTAGAACTCGACTTTTCTGTCACTGTAGGGTTATTTAGGGATAAATTTTACCATTTTGATTATTTGGCTTCCTGCTGAAACAGTCAGAAAGCGCCTCGCTGTTCTTTTAAGCCTCATCCAAATATGTGAATATGCTCAGGTGCAGATTAGTGGCCTGGATAAATGACAGTGTGTGTGTTTAATCAATGTAGTTGACTCTTACTGCCGCTTTCAGCAATTTTTTTAGTCTCTTATGTAGTTTATTTAGTTTCCTTCATTTTCTGGCCTTTTACAAAGCCTTATGTTTTCATGCTGATCTTGTACAGTCCCAATAAACAGAACATTTGCATTGTTGTCAATACAGTAATAGGGAAAAATACAAATCTCACCCTTTGGTTTTTCCTTAGGATTTAGAAAAGAAGCTAGTAGCTAGGTGCTGCTAATCAAATATGCCTAAACAATTGATAAGCAAGAGAGAGAAGAAGCATCAGAGCTTCCCTCTATGAAAAGGGCAGCTAACATCTCTGCAGATCCCACACACTCTGGACACAAAATGCTTCGTCTTTTACCTTCAATGCTGAGCCCCATTCACAAAAGCCGTAAAGCTTGCCTTACTGTGAAGAACACTTCACAGTAAGAGTGCCCAGATACTACACTAATTTATACTAACTAATAATAATTCAGCAACGTCGTACTCTTTTGTAAAAACAAAATAAAAATAAAAAACTCTGAAACATTGCATATATATATATATATATATATATACATTGCCATGACTCTGGGAAGGGTTGTGCTGTCATTTTGGAACAATTTAAAATTGCCATACCATATTAAAAAAATATTAGTGTCAAGGTAACATTAAAAACAGCTTCCCATCTACCAAGAAGTGGATATACCAACAAATTTAGCACAGAGCGCTTGATTTCAGATTTCGTAGGCCTTGTTTAACATGTAAAATGTTGCAACGCATGGCATTTAGAAAGACAAAATAATGAAAAACAAACATTGCTTGCTTGGAAGGCTTAGGGTTTGATAAGAATACGGGAGCGGCGTCCTTGGACATTTATGACTAGAGTGGGAATGTTTGGCAATATTTGCAAAGACCAAACGGAGCATAAATGCCCCCCAAAAATGGAGAAGTGACCACCTTACAGTAGAAGGAGGTGGCCTCAAGTGACTCAACCAAAGGCCAGACCTTTTTAACTTACAGAAACGTAAATGACATGAGTCAGTGTTATGAAGAGGATATAAGAGAGTTATAAAGTCATATAGAAAATGATACAGCCCTGTGTATAACTAAGTAAGACATTGTGTGAACTTCAATAAAAGAGAAAGATCAAAACCGATCTGACGCTGGAGCTCCAGCCTTATTTTTGCACAACTGGAAGCAAATTATTTAAACCTGCGTCCCTGATGTGAATATTGGTTTTCCTCTTGACTTCTGGTCTTAAATAAATTCCGGAAAAGTAAACATCAGTTCCTTATTTTGTTTATTTTCTGACATCTCCTTTTTTCTTTTCGCTCTGTGAGCTGGTTATATAAACCAGGACGTGTCCTGTGCGGGGCTGCTAGCCTCACAAACAGCCCAATGAATGTGGGCCCTTAAATTCATTTAAATATGCATATCCACCCAATGCGTCCACCCACGTGTTGCGGAGCTACTTCAGAAGGTAATAAACCTCAGCCGAGACAGCTGTTAACCATCCAGGTCTGTAACTTTACAAGCGTGAAGCCCGTCCCTGAAAATAAACCCTGACGACGACCCTCTCTCCTCTGGCGCACTACGGAGCGAAGGGGACGCAGAGATGGCAGTGATTGGCTACAACGTCAGTAAACATAACTCGTAGCGTTAGCCGTTTCCCACACAGCTCCCTGTAGAGGTCAGCTGCCCTGGTGTCAGGCTAAGAAAACACAAGTCTCTGTTTGAGTGTGTTGGTACAGAGTTCTCCTTACAACCTAATGTGTTGCAGTTGCACTCAGATTTTTAAAGTCCCCTGGTAGCTGCTTTGGGGTTTTTCCATTAAGAGGCTCTACTTTACACCTGCAAAGCAAGACGTTAGAATGTGCTATTATATTAATTACTATAATTATTGGTTTGTGAAGTAGTCAAGGTATTTCATGTCATTCTTATCTTTTACGTCTGTATTTATTAGGGGTGCACCGATCCGACTATTACAGTACCGATACCGATGCCTGGATTTTGTGTATCTGTCAATACCGATCCGATACTATTGTTGAATTAATAAATGGTATAATTTCCAACTTCAACCTTTCTTGAAGAGACTACAGGCACCAGACATTGCTAACTAAACATAACTAAGACAAAATAATAGATGTAAAATATATAATCACCACAAAAAATAAAATTTAAAGTGAGTATCGGTTCATGGTATCTAAGTTTAACCGATACCATAGATGCACATTAGACGGTATTGTTGCACCCCTAGTATTTATAAGTTAATTTTATAACTTAGAATGTTTCCCTTTAAGAGAGTATTTTCATTGCAATCATAATGACAAAATGCCAACAATAAACAAATATAACAAATATAATTTAAAATATAATACATATATTTCTTCAACAAAAGCGTATTGAAGGCCTTCAGATTTAGGCCTTTTTAATCGAGGTGAGAGATGGAGGGTGATGTTATCAAATGGTCTCAGGCTTCAAACTGCCATTTAGCCTGCTGGGAACAGTTAGGTGGTGAAATTGTTGGGTGCAGGTGTATCTGCCCCCATAGATGAGGTCATTTAGAAGGTTGTTTTCCTGACATGGGAAGCAGCATCCATATCATTTCAGTTTGGTTTTTTGGGGAGGGGAATTTAAAGCTTAAAATTCAAATCATGGGTGATTGCCCTTTTAACCCCCCCATGTTGTGTCCATATTTCAACCATTTGAACCAAACTAATAACCTCAGATCAAAGCAAATTGGTTAAAATGCTGTGGAACAATCCAGAAATCAAAAAGGTAATTAGCTTGAAGCTAAACTAGCAGTAGCATCCCTGCCCTCAATGAAGCCTGTTTTACATCTTCACGGACTGAAACAGGCTGAAAGAAGTTGATTCAAGTAATAACGACGGAAATTTTCGGACTAGCCAAATTCTTTCTTGACAAAGCGATTAATGCCGCAATTCTTGGAGGATTCAAAATGAGGCTTTAAAATCTGAAAACATTGGTGGTGGCAGCATCACGCTGAGGGGGGTGTTTCACTTCTGGTGGTACTGCATCATTATACAAACTGGATAGAATAACTTTTTGATAGGAAAACTACCTCCAGATTCAGCTTAACCCACAGAGAAATCCAAACAGCTAGACAGTTGAAACTTAGACACAACTGGGTTTCCAAACACAAATTACAAGTTAATTCTGAATGGATGAAGAGCAGCCCTGTTCACGCAGAAGCTGCCCACATCATAAAAGATCCTCACCACCCGTCTCATGACCTGTTCGCCATCTGGGAGGAGGTACAGCATCAGATGCAGAACCAGGATGCCAAACAAGCTCTGTAGACTCTTTAGGTCATAAGACTATTAAATTGATTAATGTTGCTGCAACAGTTTTTTTTTTCCAACTAAAGTGATTCCAGTTTCATTTGTGTTTGTTCTTTTGTCATTTTTATAATCATGTTGCTATAGTAATAGTGACCTAAGTCGCTTTATTATTAACCTGATACACCGCACACAATGGGACTGTGTGTTCTAATCGAGCCAGGAGCTTGGAGAGACCCTGGGGCTGATGAGGTTGATGTTATTTAGCACTGATAGTGAGAAACAGCATTTCGTTGCGACCTGGGTAATTATTGTAATTATCATGTTATGTGTGGATTAACAATACAGCTCTATTGAATAATGTCGAGACTCTGAAATAGCTGCCAACTGAGGACTCACACAAATGTTAGAACTATGTTTAAAAGCTGTGTCCATCCTAGGTAACTGGGCAACTTAAATGTTGTTGCCTATACCAATTCAACCAAGAAGGGTTCTCAAATATTGAGCTAGAATTATGCGTAAAGGTAGTTGATAGCTACACATCGCATGGGATTGAGGTGCAGTTTCATCAGCCTGTGTGCTTATTGGATGTTTGTTCTAAAATAGAGAAACTACCTTAATGGTTCCCCAGTTTTTTTAACTCAAAAAGTCAGATCATTGCATGCAGTCTGACTAACTTATAACACGTTTCTCAACTCTGCAAACATATCTTAGAAATAACTGCTCAGTTTTAGTCCAACTCCCCTACTCTTCCTTGGTTTAGTCCAAACATACTTAATTAAAAGATTGATTAGAAATTCATTAGATGACATGATCAGTTTGTAGCCTGTCTTGGTTTGATGTGGTTTACCTTGAAAACAAAAGTTTGGGTAGATGTATTTCACCGGGTTCCGGATATATTTTATTGTCTCCTTGAAGTATCTGACAGCCCCTGTTCCTCACTGAATTTTATCAACATTTCACAGTTCCTGCTTTATCGGGAATGCACCTTCAGGGATTGCAGTATATCACTGGGAGCGTGGTTTTTTTTGTGTGCAACAATAGATATCGTAAATCGCCTGCGTTGAGCTGAAGAAGCTAGCCGAGGAGCATTTTTGAGACAAACAAGAGGGAGGTGTCTGTCCTGTACAAATTTGACCTCTCCCACTTTAATCTCTTTGTTTGGCGTTTCCACAAACATTGCTCTTCCCTTTTGGTTGTGATGTAATGAGCCGGCTGGTTGATAGTTGTCTTGATTGCAGGCAGAAGCTTTATGTAATCTTAATGTGCAATAACTAAATGCTGTGCATCAGAATAAACTAATGCCGTACGTTCCTTCAGGATCTATCACTCTGTCAAACTTTTGAACAAAGTCAGTCTGTTTTGTTTCGCGTTTGGTGACCAATCGGAGGTGACTCTTGCTATCTCATGGCTCAGTGATTGCAATAATAAAGGGATTTGTTTAGAAGGGAGGTTCAGCATTTGCCTATCTCCTTGCTGCTTGCTTAAGTCCTGCTGGGAGCACAGAAATTTGCATGCTGCTGTTGGCCAGCCTTCGCTCTATCAATCTGACACACGCACACTTGAGGAAAGACAGGATGGAGCTAGAGCCTTAGAGAGAAATTGGTGTTTGCCCTTGGGTCACAGCGTCAGTGCGAGCGTTCCCAATCTCAACCACTGTGTCCTTTTTCGTTGCTTATGAGAATACTCTGCAGCAACTCTGTAGCTTTCTCACTGATCACTTAATTGCCCAGAAAAGAGTGGGAACCACAATAGAGCTACTTTGTTTTTACAATTTTTTACTGAATCAACTTTATCACACCAACTGCAATGGCTATACTGTAGAATGATAAAGTAATACTCATTACAAAGAGTACTAATTCAATTTGGATTCTTTATTGAATAAATGTCATCTTAGGACAGTTTGAAAGACAAAGCATCCAATTCATGTACAGCTTGATTAAGAGTTATTTCAAAATGAATCCAATTTATTTTAAAATGAAGATAAATTGCATGTAATAATAAATGAATCACTCTAAGCAAGGAGACAGTTCAGAGGAACTACTGTATTTTAACAGGAAGGAACCTCCGGCTGACCCAGTCTCAGCATTAGCGACTATAGGCCGTGACTATCTAGGGGTTTTAAAGGACAGAAAGGAGACACAAAAAAGGAGAGAGGGAAAAACTCAAATACATTGAGCCTGGAGTACCTACTTCAGGAAAGACAAACTCAGAGAGTAAAGGAAGTTATTGGCAGCAACAGTTCAGTTTATGGCTTCACCTGAGAAAAAGACATCTACACCCAGTGAGTGAGTTAGAAGTACCTTCGATGAGAAACTTACACAGAGTACACACTGGAAGTAGTAGCCCTGTCTGTCCAGAAAGTAGATGCAACCACTTAAAAAAAAAAAGAGTTACTAAAGTAGGGGAACGTTCTATGGGGAAAAAACCCCAGAATATACAAACATTTAATAGGAGCAAAACCCTCAGTCATTGACTCTGTCTGCAGAAAATTCATATAAACACAAAAAGTTAGGGGTACCATTTCTGAGAAAGAGAAATATCTCTATTAGTGGTACTGTCCAGAAAATCACACACATAACTATTAAACAAGTTGGAATCACTATGGGAAATAATAAAAAAACAGTTTTTGGCAGTAATAACTGAAAATATTGCGTAAATTGAGTAGTAGCAGAGAGTATAGCAGAGTTGGGAAAAATTCTCCAGTATAGTCCTCCAGCTGTCTAGGAATAATTATTGCTGTTCTTAGGTAGGACCCCCTGTACTGGTCTATATTAAAGCAGAATTGAAAAAGGGTCTGACTGAACACACACTGCTAATGGTAGTTTTGTTAAAGTTTTGTGTTGTTCATTAGGCTAGGTACCTTGTGCGTCATTCCGCTCTTCACAGTCACTCTGCAGGCTCCAGAGAAATCACAAACACATATACAGTCTTTTATTATCGCTTTGTTTGGTTCCGATACGTCACTGATCCTGATGCAGCTGCCTAGATATATAGCTGCAAAGAAAACATTTCCCTCTGTCACAGACAAAAACAATGATGGTTCTACATGGCCGAAATTTGTTTTGAACCACAGCTCTCTTGCATATTCCTGTTTATTTTGTGGTAGGTGGTCATTTCTCATAATGTGAAACCTCTAAACTAAAAAAAAAAAAAAAAAAAACTAGAGTAAAGAAACTAAATCTGATACCATCGAGGAATGCTTGAAGAATAAGATTCATCTGGAGACATACTATGATAAACAAATGTAACACAGATAAAAATAAATTTCAAATGTCTGACATTTACTTTGTAATCACTTTATTCAAAACATAGTTGTTTTTTTGATACCCTAGGATATTTGTCATTCAATCAAAGCTCTTTGCTTCCTGTATCTGAATATGGGGATGTAATCTTAAATAGAGAGGTCTTTCACCAAGCTAGCAGACTGCTGAGGTGTATTTAATAAGCATGTTGAGGACGTTCCCAAAATACTCCATCCAATTAGTAAATGATAATTACCGTATTTTAAGGTGTTTCCACCGTGTTGAAATGTTAATAAAGTCGAAGCTTCCCCGAACACCAATCACTTTCCCGATAATCCCCTCTGCATGACCCCTTACATATGGTAATTAAACTTTAAATCAGCAGTGGCTTTTAATCAGCTGTGGTTTGTTCACATAAACGTGGGTTTTTTCCCTAAAATAGTTTGTTGTGGCTTATAATCAGGTAGTCATAATAGTAGCAGGAACAAAGTCACATTGTGTGTGAGTGAGTTGTTGATTTAGACAGGGGTTCAACTTTTCATTTTAAACATAGACAAAATGTCTCTAAAACTACGTTTAGATTCTCATTTTAACAATTAGCATGGTTAGCATAGTTAGCATTACTAAACCCACTGTGTCCTTGTGTATGTTCTTGTGAAAGTGGATCTTTACTTTAAAAAATGCTTACAAGTATAAAACAGATAAGTGTAAGCTCTGGGGAGCCTTCCCGTTCTCTTCTGAAAATCTTGCTCTCTCACACTTTTTCACTACCCGAATTCAAGATAAAAAAATATAGTTTCCTCTTAAGTTTTTTTTGTTTTTTTTCCATCTCTTTCCTTGCAAGCTGGTGCTTTTACTTATCAGCAAAATATCTAATCTTTTAAGTGAAAAAATTACCTCGTCCGGCTACAGGTCATTTTCTCAGTTCATCTCTATTATGAAGTATTTATATTTTTTCTCTGACACTTTTCCCAGTATATGCTTGATTAAACACCTTAATGAATTAGATTTTAAAAAATCAGACTTTTACATTTCTGAGTATGTAAGGCACACATCAGTGTTTTAGGTAATTCGTCAAGGGGGCCCTTGGTAGCCAATAAGCTGATTCCCTGTTTAAGTGGGAGATGTAGGTCACTGTGCTCCACTGTAAAGTGTTCCCTCCTGTGAGTGGCAGCTTACAGTAGCAGAGACTGCCCTCACACATCCCCAGAGAGAGAGAGAGGGGGGGTCTATTGTTGTTCCCATGCAGCACATTTTAAGGTGTTGATGTCCCTATGAGAAGGCAACAGCTGTGGGAAACCTTTGTTACAAGCAACAACATAGAAAGTCAAAAAAAGTTGCCGATGTGTTTATGCATAAACATTAGTATAAAAGAAAATGGTAAGGTTCTTCCTCTATTCTTCCTTTATTTATGGTTTTCTTATTATGCAGTTAGACTAAAATTAGAAGTCGCTTAAAGGGTTAAATGATCGAATAATCAAGCCCTTTTGACAGTTATGCTTGATGATAAATTGCACAGATGACTTTGTTTTACTGCAGGCTCCACAGAAATTCACCCTTGTCGCCTTCTTAAAATAAGAGCTGATCCCAGCTGCGGATCAATGCTTCCTGGATGACAGACAGATGGGGGATCTCAGGGAGGGAAGGTGATAATTCTTAACACCGGAATAAACCAATGTTGCGTCCTTCACAGTCGTCTAAAAGTATTACAGGGGCATTGCTGCTGTGTCGTTTGCCACTTCCTGGTCAGTAATGTTCACTGCATTTATTTTCTCTCCGGTACATTGAGATTTAATGTTGGATATCAGAGCGGAGATGCTGCCCCCCTCAGATTTTAGGGACTTTCCCTCGGCAGAGGGCACGTGATGCGGTGGGCCTGGGTAAGGAGGGCAGTGAATGGTGTAGATTTCTTTGGTATGCTGTCCCTTCTCAGTTCGGTCTCCTCTGACGGTCATGCTCTGGCCTGTACTCATAACAGTAATTTACAAGACGAGACGCTTCCAGTAAAGAAAAATATTTAAAAAGAAGCGTACCATACATTTTTTTCCACATTAACTTTTGATGCTAATCTGAAAATGTATTTTAAACTGAGCTCACTTTGAACTTTCATCAGAAAACTGTCACATTTTTTCACTGGATTCCCATGGGTTCCTTTCATTACTGAAGGACCTGTTTTTTTTTTCTTCTATAGATAACATCAGCTGAATTAGTTGTGTAATCCTTCCATTGACTGATGCAAAAAATTATTGACTTATTAGTCACCCTGTGGTCTAGTCTAGAATGGCTATGATTACATCTTCTATCATTACTGGGTTAGTTACAGAATAAATATTTCTCGATATAACATATGTAAGACACACCTATGAGCTGTTGTTGCTTAATGCTCCTGGCAGGGCTTTAAAATGTTGTGGTTGCTAACAGGTTACATGTCCAACCAAAAAGAGGCTGAGAAGTATTTTATGCCTTTTTCTGATCTTCATAATTATCAAAATAAAAAAATAAAAAAAATTGTTCCAGTGAGCTAGGATTCCTTGTTACTTTTTAGTGGACATCATTAATATTACTGCGGCCCAACGCTCCATCTACTATTGAGGACACCGATATTTAAACCTCAGTAATTTTCTGTTGTGTACACTATTTCATGAAAAAAATAAATAAATAAAGCTTTCGAGCTGCCTGTGTGTTTATCTGTGGTCCACCAGGTTATGGTAGAGGCATGGTCATAACGGACAGGGTATGTGTTTAACACGTCCCCTGCCCCTTTCCCCCCCCTGCAGTTACAGCCGTTTAGATGCATTAACATTTTTTTCCAAGCCGTCTTCAAACACACCTTAAATGTACACATTCGTGGGCATCAGTGGATCACAGATGGGTGCTACTAAGCTGAACAGCATGTTCAGCAAACCAGCCAGAGGTAGCTAAAGACAAATTACTTTGCATATTTTTTTTCCAATGAAGATGATGTTGAGTTATGCTGTTGCATGCAGGTAATATTAGCTAAATGATGACTAGCTAATACAACAAATATATACATATTAAGCTAGTTAACCATGATCATGCTACCTGTATTATACCCCTTGCTAGTAAGTTCATGCTAGGAATAAACCCAATTGTCTTTAATTTTATGCAGAACTCCACTGCTTTCCACATACTGTATTTGAAAAAAATCTGTGTTGCCACAAACTAAAGAGCAGGGTCAGGGAGGGTCTTACAGGTAGAAAGAGAATATAGGTGGGTATATCACTGATAGTCATCCTAATTTTCTTTCAAAATGTAGCTTTCTATACCTCTGTTTTTCTCTAACACTGAAAACATACTTTTAGCATCTCCATTCCCAACGGTGTTATTATCAGTTCAGCAGTTTTTCACTAAAATCACTTTCTTGGTAATGCCGGTTTTCCGATCACCCCCAAATTGTCACAGTGCGACTTCCTGTCTGTGTCACTCCCTGTTTCCTTGTGTATCAGTTTCGGTCTGCTTAATTGTCCCCAGGTGTCCCTCATCCCCCTAATTAGCTTCATAGTGTTTATATGTTGCTCATTGTCCTCACGTCTTCATGTCCTCGTAAATACTAACCTCTCTTTGTGAACTCGTCAGTGTCCTGCATGCCTGCCTTTTGACTTTTTAATAAAATGGGAAACAACATCTTGAAGCCTCCCTTTTGCATCGGAGTCTTTCACCACAAAATCTTGATACACATTCTAATCCTGATCCTGGTCCCATTCCAGACTTTTCCTAAAAAATTTCCTCAAAATCCACCAATAACTTTTTGAGTTATGTTGCAAACTAACAGACAAACACAAAACCTCCTTGGTGGAAGTAACTTGGAAATACTTTATTAAAATTATATTCTTCTCAACCAGTTACACTTATTTTCATTTATCATCACGCAATCAGTTAAGGTTTGTCATTACTGCCCAATGACAACGTAGTTTGATTTGTTCGTCACCCATCCCTTAAAATCTAGAATCGTCTTGGCATGGAAATGTTGCATCCAATATTCAACAAAGTCTTGTAAATTCATGCTGATTTTTTTTTACAAGTTTACCTTTTTCCAGACCATTAATAAGGCTGCAACAAACAATTAGTTTGCTTTTGGAAGGGGAATGTGTTGAAAAGACAGAGAGGTGATGGAATTGGTGGAGATGATGGAGGTGGGAGAAAAAGTGTTGACAGCGAATGTTCATCCATTTTCCCTAATGTTATATTAATAAAAAACGGACTGGAATTACTGCATATACTATAGCTCACAAAAGGATTTGTGAGCTATAGAGACATATGGAATTTATGCCAAAATTGTGCATAACATTTTAAAATTATCATTAGTATTAGATACACTATTTGATGTAATTTCTGAGCGTCTTCAAGGATGAGCTTGGGTTCCCCTGTTGCTTCAGATGATGATGCCTCTTGTACAAATCTTACTTTAGCTATTATTAAAGTTTTAAAATTTAAATTCAGTTTTGGTCTCTACTTTGTAATCAATAAGCATGGGATAACGGATTGTTGACCTCAGTGTTTTTTTAAATTCTGGATACAGGCTTGCTTCAGTCATATTACAGGCTTCTGCCATTTTTCTTTGGACTTTGGTTGCCCTTTCAGCCAATGAACATTTCGCTGATTAATGTTTAAGAGCTGCTTACTTTTGTTAAGCACATTGAAAAGCTGCATTTGGATATATACTGTAGTATCCTTCAAATACAGATTTTTGGTATATACCCTCCACAGCCTTTTATTTAGCAAAGCCTACTGTGGTGGATGTTGAAGATACGACTCAGAATATAATACAGTGTTTCAATATACTTCTTGCTCACACTGATCACATGTCAAATGTATATTAATATCTCGATCATGCTCATTTATATGTTTTGTCGTTAAAAAATTGTGAGGGAAGTCCTTTTAGATTCTTATCACTGACTAACTGCATTATTAAAGGAATTAAAAGTTGTTATAATACAAGATATGTTCTGGTGTGTCTAGGGGATCTTTAGACTTTTTTTGGTGTGAACGTTTCACAAAGATATGAGGTCTTCCAGGTTCAGTGTTTTACAACAATGAAAAAGGACCAAAAATAAGTTTAACAGACAAAAAATACAGTTTTAATACCTTGGAAGCAAATAAAAAAGCTACTAAAAATGGCATCCAGTAGATGATTTTCTGAATGATAAGGTGCCTCTTTATTTAGATAGTTTTCCTGTTTATTAAAAAAATATAAGTTCACATTTTTAAACCTGACACTTTCTTTAGTTTATCATTGACTTGTCCATTTTCTGTCACATCATTTAGATTGGTTACTACACAATTAGAGTTGAGAAATACCCTTGTTGATTGTTGTATTGCATTTTGTATACAATTGACTGAAGATATGGAATAAATTGTGTGTTTCGGTAACAGACTGGTAGTCACAACAATACAATTTAAAACTAAATCTGCTGTAAGTTATTCTCTTCATTCAACATGAATAAATACAAGCAGCTTTATTTTGTGCTGAAAAACAGAATAATGAAATACAAAGCAGCAAGTGTCCTCTGCAGAAAAAAACTTTCCTCAGCCATCAGAAAACCCCAAAATCTTCCCCCAACCACTTCTTAAGGCATTCAATTGTCTTTGGCTCCTTTGAGGGGAAAATATTAAAAATGAGAAAGACTCGTACCATAAGTCTTACATTTAGCATTAACTCTTGTGGGATTTGTTTCACTCTGACCTGCAGGTTTTCTGGAGTTTATCTCTCGTTCCTACCTTCCATACTTGTTTCCAAATTTACAAGCAGCAGCAAAAAAAAGTAACAGGACAGATTCCGGTTTTGTAGGAAGATAAAGGACATGCACAGGATGCTGGAAGGGAACCAAATCTATATTTCGTTGTATGTTAACAAATATTCCATATGAGAAACTTTGTACAGAATCCTCATAAATCTAAAAGGTGGAACAGTGGAAGTTTGTACATTTTGTTCTTGGCTTTACTTTGCTATCAGTGAAGGTCTTTGTTGACCTTGCCAGAGAATCAGTTGGGTTGTGATACAACTGAATATTATCACATTAATGTAAAACTCAATATGGTGCGAATATCACACCATAAATCCTAAACCAATAAAAAAAAGAACATGTACAACTCTGTTTTTTTCGGTCCCATGATACTTCAATTGAACAAACCTTTTGGGTCCCTTAAGCTTTGCGAAAGAAATATTCTGGATGTTAAAACAACTTCCATATTTTTTTTAACAATTGTTTTAATAATTTGACAACTATAATTTTTTTCTGACAAGTGACGAGCTAATAAGCTGTTTCTGTATCATTAAGGAGTGAAAGTAGCAGTAAGTCGAGACTAAATAATTACTAACTAAATCTACTTGAAGAACTGATTATCAGCAGTTGTAATCAGTTCTAAAAGCTGGAGTTTGGGCTGGATTTTTCTGCACTCCATCGATGTGCAAATTCTCAGGAGTTAAAGGTTTGGAAGCTTCTCCACACAAGCCCCAGTAAATGACAAGTGTGATTAGGGATCTACTCGTTTCTTGAAGCAACTGAGAATTATTTTCATGTTGTTCAGCCTCAGATATTCAGCCTCATTCTATCGTTCATCCCGCTGTCCTGCTCACAAACAGAAACATCGTTTGAGGTGTGACTTGAAATTTCTGCCTTTAGTGTTTTATCATTCTATTAATTCTCTTGAGATTCTTGAGATATAAATATGCAGTAAATATATTTTCTCACTTCTTCAGTTCTTTGTTTCCAGTTTGCTGTAATCATCTTGAAAAGCTGAATATGCTGTTCATATCAATTTTATAAACTTGTGCTCTGTGACGCTCTTCATGTCTTGTTTACTTGTTATAAATTTAGATATATAAATATATATATAGCTTAGTTTGACAGAAACTAAAACGTTTTCAATCCGTTAACCCATAAACAAAATCAGTTTATAATTCCTCTTTACGTCCACCTTAGAAGAACTAGAGATGGAGAGTAGATCAGTATCACCCGACGTTAGTAATTTATTTCTGTATCGGTATTGGTCTAATGAGTTAAACATGGGCTTATTTAAATTTATTTCAGACTTGTTGTCTTTCGTTCGATACACAATGATAGTGATGCCACACAGGACTATGGGGTGATTAACTGAAACACAGAAGCGATATCAGAATTGTGGTTGTGTTTTCACAGTGTTGTAAGAGCAGAAACCTATATATAACACAAAGATCGGGTTAGATGGGTTTTTTTTGTCCATCATTTTGACCAACGGTGAAAATAATCTGGTCAAAAGCTATTTTTACCCTTAAATTTGTAATAACAATCAATGGAATTTATGTCCTTTATTATTTTTTCTGACAAGCTGAACAGAGAACTGCACATAACAATTTTAATGATATACAGTTAAAATACCAATTGTCCACTGCTGTGGTGTTTTAACTAGTCTCACTAGTTGCTTTTGCTCCGCAGGTAATTGAAATGCGCACCCATTTGTGCCTAATCAAATAGCGGGATTACTGCTGAGGTTATTGTCATGAGGTTTTGGATCTTTACCTTGGACAGATGACTTCTCATGGGAGTTTAGATGTTGTTCTGGAGGCTGAATCTGTGCCTTGCTGCCACACTGGAGACTGGAATTAAGCGCCACTACAGCCAAAGTTTTGAAACGAGAAAACACTTATTCAACTGAGGTGATCAGAATTTGGAAAGACTCTCTGAATTAGTCATTTCCTGACCTGCAAGCTATCACTTCAGCAGAAAAATCACGCAGCATTCACCGGTTATTGGTACAACACCGGGCTTTTTGGACCAATCCGCTCCAAAGCCTCAGTAATTCTTCAACGTGCCATACGGTCCCGGTTAGCGAGATGCATTGAGAACAGTGTCCAGGTCTGAGATGATGCTCAGATGATCTCATGGAATTCTGTTCTTTGATTGATTTATTTACCTGTACTCTGTAATTATGGATGTAAATGTCAGCACTTCTGCACCAAGTGGTCAAAGGTCACCGTTTAAAAACAATGGTCAATAGAGAAAATACTTGTTTAACACAAGCCAGGTATAATTTCAATAACATTGATAAATGTTTTTTGGGGCATGAAAGCAATATCAATATTTGATATTGATTTTGCCCCTGATTTGGTGCATCCCTACCAAAAATATTAATTATGATTTACAGGTCTTCATTTTAGCTTTAACTCTTCTTTTTGCAGTGTGATTAAATTAGATTAACTTCACTATATTGCCAAAAATATTCACCCAGATGCCTTGAGTGACATTTTGATGTTAAGCCTCATTAACAGCAGGTGCGGTAGGTGTGATGTCCAGTGTTTTAAGTTTCTCTCTATTAAGTATTCTCAAGATGGTCGCGACTCTGTGCAAGCTGGTTTAGCTTTTACTCACCAACTCACTATTATCTTGGTGGAAGTGCCTTTGGGTTGTGGTGCAGTTATGTTGAAACAGGATATGTCTACACTGACCCAAAGACTTGGGATTATGAAGTAGTCTCAGAAGTCTTGGTTTGCTCAAGGATTATAAACCAAGGAGCTTTGCTCAACTCCTAAGAGACAAGCCCCCACACCATAATTCCCTCAGCACCACATTAAACACGTGACAAAATATTTGGTAGGTGCCCTTATCCTGGTATCTGCCAAACCCAGACTCATTCAATGGATCGACAAACAAGCTCCGTTCTTGAGCTAATCTAAATTTGGAGGTCTGAAGCTACTGACTCGGCAGAAACGTGACGACCTATGCACACTACGAACTTCATCATCCACTGACTCCACACTGTAACCTTGCATGGTTTACCACTTTGCGGCTGAGTTTCTATAATGCCAACAACTGTGGAATATTTAGTAGTGTGGTAATTTCACGACTGAACTTATTGCATGGTTGGCATCATATCATGTTGGAATTCATTGAGCTCATTGAGAGCGACACATTCTTTCACAGATATTTGTAGAAGCAGTCTCCATGTCGAGGTGCTAAGTTTTATATGCATGAGGCCCCTGAAATTACTAAAACACCTGAATTTAATGAGGGTGAGCAAAAACTTTTGTCAGTTTAGTATTTGCAGTTTTTTTTTTTTTACTGACATTATAACCCTAGATTATGTAAGTGTTTTAAGATATTTATTATGTTGGAAGTCCAGAGAGAAATTCTTCCTCTTTTCTTCAGCGTTCCATCCCTGAGGCCCAGTAGCAGACTGGGAACACCTAATCCCAGCTGGGGTTAACCTGGATTAGTGAACATGACTGAATTTCGCAGGTATTTTCTGCTGTTCCAGGATCTCGGTTGTTGTAAAACACATAAATGATATATAAACTGAACTCCCATCATGCTTTTCTTCAGCTATCCCCTTTGTCTCTCTGTAGACACTCACTCCATTAACCTCCTGTCCAGAGGAGCGTATCGAGCTGAGCTAATTAAATGATTGCTTGGCATCGTCTTGCCCTTTCCTCCTCGGGTCTTGGGCCTACATCACAACACCTCGTGTTTTGGTTCTTATTCAAAAATCCCAGAGAGAGAAAGCAAGAAACATCTCCTTTTCTGGAAGTTTTCACATCAGACTAAGCAAGACATTGAAGCGATCCCTTTTCATCTACCCTCTTGTTTCAAGCTGTTGCCCAAACAGAGGATTACCGATGGTTTAGATGTTTGAGATTTTTTTTGCAGAAGGAGTGGGCTCCTATAAGCCTTTAGAAACGTCACAACCACGGATGCCTGAATTTATCCACCTCCACCTATATTATCTCCTTGACATATTCTGTATTGCGTCGTCTTTCAGAGTTTAGTTCAGACATGTCTGATATTACTTTGTGCTGTGGTTTATCAAGACGTCTCGTTGTGTTTGTGGTTATCTTTTAATCTGGTGTAATCGTGTTTTTATGTTTGACGCTTGCTGATGACTTTGCTACACATTCCTCTGCCACGCCTGAGTGCAAAACAAGGACTTTAAAGACTCATTTTTCAACAAAGCATCCAACGAATAATGCTTTGAGTTTGCCAAAGCATCAACACTGAAACTTGACTTACGAGTCTCCAGTTGTCAGTTGGATTCAGTCTCTTTTTTAGTGACTCATTTCAAACCTCGAACTAATCTTGGATAAGAACGCATCTCAAAATCATGACTGTTTTTAACATTGTACTCGTGTGACCGGCTTGTGAAAACTGAGAGCAACTAACTCTTTCTGTATCTTGTTTAACTGCCTCTCTTCCACCCTCCTCATGCCTCTGCTCTCGCCGGTGGCCGATGATATTTTTGTCATACTAACGGTTGCTGATGAGCTGAAATGGTAGACTCTCCCAAAGCTTTACTTACTGGCCTTTAATTCTGACCTGTCAGCTTGACTTATGACACCGCCACATGGGCAGCATGTACGACGGTGTACACTGACATCACATCCTGAGCCAGGTTTGAACAGTAAGAGGAAGTTGGGTGCCCAAAACCTCCTCCCAGAGTCTAAAACATTGCATGTTTGATTTATTGGTAACTCTAAATTGCCTTTCTTCCTTCACATGTTTGAAGAAAAAAAAATGCAGAATTTATTTGTTCAGTGCCCATGTCAAACCAATCAGCGTTAAAGTGCAAATACTGCTACATAACAAAATAGATATACACGGTGCAAACACTAGAAGTGAGACAGCAAGTTGTACCGTTTATTCAAAGTTTTGACTAGCTTCTTAAATCCTGGGTGGTTCACTGTGTTTTGAGTATGCCATTGAGCTTTCAAGTGTGTTTTTTTATATTTCTTATATTTAATTTTGGCATAAAGCTCAGCCGTACATAACAGGCTGTAGGCCTGTGTAACACCTCCAATAAATGGCTTCAACCAGCCTTTTACTTTAAGGATTGATTCCGCTCCTTTTTGTATTTCTGATAATCCAGTTTAGACTGACACATGATGACTGTTTATCGTCTATCACAGTGAGGTGACCCCACAGTGGACGAGGTGATTGACTGAGATGTTTGAGTGAAATCAGGGACATATTTTAGTGTGCAATCTTGTAATTTAGACAAAACATTTTTTGCTCTAAGATTTTAGGATTATCCTGTCCTGGCTTCAAGTATGCATGACTCATTTTCACCTTGAATGCAGTCTAACCTGACTGCAGCCGGACTGGCCCACCTGCTTTAAGCGCTCCGCCGAGTCCACTGCAGCGCCACTGCTTGGTGAGAAGAGTAACGCTCGATTCACACTGACTACGGAACAGATGCATCGGACATCTGTTACGTGGTCGATTTGAATATGTGCTTCACGTCAGAGTCTCAATTTACACCTCAAAAAGTTGCTAAATATAGCATCAAAGGTGGCATGACTGCTTGAAAGGTTCACAACTCACACTATATGAAACCAAAGCGGTTAGGGGTGCGGGAGGTGCGCTCAATTTGCAACCCAGAACAGCGCAAGAGTAAACCACAAAGGAGGACCAAAAAAATCGGATAACTTTGTTTTTTTTTTTAGGAGACTTAAAGACCCAGATCATAAGTGAGATTAAAATGTAATTAATGGACCAGCTTTACTAAACATTTAACTCTTTTGCATCAAAACTAATCAAAAACTGACCCATTTTTGTCTGCACAAGTTGACACATTGCTTCGCAGAGCAGCACTGTAGAGAAACAGACACTGCGTCTATTCTGCATGACATTTAGAATGTAGGTCTCTGTTTTATTCTTGTCAATATCTGATTGAGTCTTATTATTTAGTTAGCAAACCCTGCAAGCCAGCAGGTCACAAAAACCATAAACAATCAAACATTCACTATTTCTGGGACCCTCTGATAAGATACGTACCACGACAATACGTGAACAATCTACCTGGTCTAGAACTGGAATTTTGAATGTTTTCGTCAGCCCTAGATCAGTCCTGTAAAACAAAATGTGAGGTTAACTTTTTTTTAAAAACAACCATTAATTTTTTTAGATATTTGCTTTCATCGTCTATGAAAAGTTTGTCGGGCTTTTCCCCCCGTTATCGTTGTGTTGTCCGTCTATGATTTGTGGGGATTGTTGTTCTGTGGTTATCTGTAAAATAAAA
Source organism: Apricaphanius iberus (assembly GCA_028564705.1). Classification (NCBI taxonomy): domain Eukaryota; kingdom Metazoa; phylum Chordata; class Actinopteri; order Cyprinodontiformes; family Aphaniidae; genus Apricaphanius; species Apricaphanius iberus. The sequence continues at coordinate 240,432 of JAPXFQ010001546.1, forward strand.
TGAAAAAAAAGAAATAAATAACATACATAATCTCAATCCGCGTTGCCCAAAAAACAACCTCAGCTGACACAGGTCAGTGAGTATGTCTGTTGGTACGTCTGTGCCGTACCCCTCTTGTCCAGTCGGTCACTCCACAAAACACATGGAAATGTCGAATTGATGCTTTTTAAAAAGTTTTGAGAAATGAGCTAAAGACTCGACTGTCTCTGCTCTATTAGGGCAGCTTTCTAATTTCTAGCTATCTAAACTCTCCCGCAGCAGCTGCGGCAATACTTATCTAGATTTAAATTTAACGAGCCAAAGGTGAACCCTGGGGATTTCCTGCTAACAAGCCCTGAGGACGGGAATGCAAACACATTTTGCATTCCTCATGCCAGACATCCAGAATGCTTCTTCCTTATGCATTTGCAGAAACAATTAGCTGCTTACAAACTGTAATATTTTGGATAATGTTTTTAAAGATGGCCAGAGTAGGGTGCATGATATTAAAACTTCAAATAGATAATAGCACCGTTTGATGTTGCAACAATGGTGCAATTTGCATGAAATATGTTCGTTTTATAAGTGATGCTGTGATGTTTATAGGATAATCTCTTATCAGTTCACTGCAAACAGAAACCTCAGACTTGTAGTCAAGAGATATACTGGAAAGAGTTGACTTGTTGAAATTCAGCTCCTTCAGTGTGTTCTGTCAGCCTCTCAGCTCCCTCAAAGGTTTTTGTCTCGTCTTTTTTTTTACTAGTTTTGGAGAAATGTCCAGTTTTAATGTGCTTCCTGTCTCTACTCTTTCATGCTGTATAAATAATGCTCTATGACCTCTCTGTAAGCTGCAGCTTTAGCCAAAGGATGCAAATGAGTGAATAATCCTACTAGGTCAGTTGAACTTTGTTCCTGTTTCATCAGATTTTCTAAAAAAAAACTATGGCAGTTCTGAACTCTAAAAGGCTGAAAAAACTAACCTGAAGGAGAAGCCGGTTCTACAAAGTACGGATATGTATTCAAATATGTTCCCCAATGTTTTCCCCCTTATATCATGCTTGATATTTCTGCGACTGCTAAAAGAATTTGACATTTTTACCATAGGAACAATGTTATCTAAAACTTTCATTGAACATTGTTTTCCTTGTAAACCTGAGGTTTAGAAAAAAAATTGGACGTCTGAAGTAGTGTGGTTTAAAACATCATACGTTTTAGGTGTCGTGCTCTGTTTTAAGTAACTTAGTGGGCCTGTCTGCTTGTGTAGCCAGCAAAAAAAAGTATACATACTTAAATACACACAACTGTCCTTACCTAATTGAATCATCTAAAATCAGCATGTCGTTCGACTTTCACAAAATATTTTCTTTTATTAGTTAAATTCTTTATAACTGCTGAGGTTTAGGATACGGTCGGCTAAGAGTTTTACTGTAGCAACTTGTTACATACAAATATTAGTGTATTTTTTGTTTGACCTTTTTGATTCTGCTAGCTGTCTTAAAGCTGTTAAAAACACATTTACTATAGAATCTGTATTGTTGCTGTATGATGAATAATGTTGCATTGAAAAATTAATAGAGGGGGTAGTGTCTGTGTGTATGTGTGTGAGACATGTAAGAGGAGGAAATAGCAGAAGATCCTGAGAAATCTCAAGCTGGTGTGCTGGTAAAAAGAGGCTTCCTCAGCCCTGCTTTGGCTCCCCACAGTCACATATCAAAAGCCATCGTATCCTGCTGTCTTAATTCCCCCGGTCCCTCTGCTCACACACCCTTCTCTCATATACTCTTACCCTGAATCAGTCTCCTCATCCCAGATCAAGTTGTAGTGAAGACGGATTTGATGGCTGGATCCGCCACACAGGGATGAGTTACTCATTTATTCTTTAGTTTAGTTTATGTTACAGATATTTATTTAGTTAAACAGTTTTGATGTTTGTTTACATTTATTAAGTTGGACTGATTTGATTGGGGGTGATGCATACACATCTAGGGGATCCTGTTTAACAAGGTTTCTTTGGAATATAAAGTTTCTGAGTCCCAGTAATCTTCCATTACCCTGGGGACAAGGTGAGTGGCAGAGGGAGGAGCCTAAGCTGATACTTCCTGCATGGCCTCTACCACTGACTGGGAAATGGGGGAGCCAGAAGCTTTATTTTGCTTTGCCTTATTGTTTAGTTTGCTTTATTGTATAGTTAGTTTGCAGCAAATTTACCTAAATGACTAGTCATTTCTTTATTCATTTATTCAGCATCATTTTGTATTGTAGGTTAGTCTTGTATTGCCCTTCCTCTCGTTTGCCATGGGCTGATCAGCCAGTATAAGAACCTCCCTAGTGTTTCCTGTGTTAGGTCAGTTTTGAGTTTGGTTTGTTTAGGGTTCATTTGTTGCACCGTTTCTAGTTTAGTTGACCTCTTTTATGGGCTCAATTTTTGTCATTTGTTCTATTTTTTCATCTGGGTGAATAAAGAAAACCCTGCTTTTTCTAAATCCATTTTCCTGTGGCTCATTCAGGTCCTCCATTTACTGACAAATTGATGTCCGTAGTCACCTACAAATTGGTGACAGCTCGCCAACCTTGACAACGGAATTGGAGCTAAGCTCTGATCCCGGTAGAGATCTCCATCTCTGTGGTCTGTGAAGAGCTGATTTAAAATCACTGGTTGGGTGAAAACATTGATGGCATTTGGAGGAAGTTCATCAGATATTTTCAGAGTGGTTCGTTTTCTTTTCGGAAAAAGGGATCAGCTGTAAAGTGCCTTTTAAAAGTATTCGCACCTCTTGAACCTCTTTTCATTTTCTCTCACTGGACTTCAGCGTTTGTAAGCATGTCTTCATTTTTAAGCAGAAGGAAACTGATACATGATTTTAATCAGCTATTACTAATAAAGATCTGAAAAGTGTGGCATGAAATTACCAACTACAGACTTTGCACATATAGATAATTAAATATTTGTTCTTTGGGGAACAGTTCAAAGCTCATCAGATTGGATTGAACATGTCCATCGACTTCTCTCTCCTTACTGAAGAAGTCATGATGCTGCCACTACTGTGTTTAACAGCAGAGATGGTGACTTGAAGGGAATGCGGAGTGGTAGTTATTTTTCACAGCTGTAGCCATAGAAATTCAGTTTCATCCAAGAAGAGCATCTTTTTTTTTGGCTTTCCATCAACAATGGCTTCTCGTTAGAAATTCTACACAGATCGATGCTGTTCTTCTTTGCCTTCATGATGTTTTTGTGTTCTCCAACAAAACCCATTACCAGCTGAATTTGCACCTTGACTCTGCTTACTACTGAGGTGACGTTTCCTGGATATTGGCTGGCTTTTGTTTTATTTAAGGCTAAATGAGTAAAAGGGGTAGAATAAAATACAATATCGCACTTTTTTATTTTTAAAATTCTGTTTTCTTCAAATATTGCTGAAAACCATGCATTGGGTTTCTTCCACTGCACAATTATTCACTACTTTGTGTTAGTTTATTACTTAAAACGGCAACAGAATACTGTAAAGGTTGTGGTTGTATGCCAAAAGGAAAAAAAAATTAGAGTTGAATACATTTTGGAGGTGCTGTATTATATTCTGTTTTTATTTTTTAAAGGATTGTGGACTGTGACTCATATTTTTGGACACCAGTGGACCTTTCCACAATTAGTTGGTTTAACTACAGCAGACAAATGTCACAGGGATCATGTTTGAGGAAGTCCCACACCACGGAGCACTTCATCTTCATTGTTTTTTCCCCTTCTGTCTTATTCTCTTCAGCTTCTCCTGAAAACAAAGACAGAGGCTTGTCATGACATGCATATATCGTGCTAAGAGGAAGAAAAAAACACAACTCTTTTCAGGTGCAAGGTTTTACTTTAAAGTAAGCAGATGACAGCTAAATGCTTTTGTTTTCAGATTCTTTTGAAGCCTAGCTGCTGCCCTCTCTGTGACCGCCCGCATGCCTTTATGAGTTAAAGGAACTCGAATAAGTTTACTACCACTTCCCTGCTTGCGTTGGCGCGCTGTGTGCGTGCGTCTGAGCCCACATCCGCCTGTTCGAGCGAGGGAGACCTCTGCCTTTGTACAGATTTTTACACGCTGACAGCCGGGGGCCTGATGGACTAAAAATAACCCAGTGCTTTCCAAATTTGTCATCTTTAAGGCTATACTGTGTTGTTTTTTTTAAGCGTGCATCTCCCCGGGAGAGCTTGAGGTCGCCGTAGGCCACTTCCTGTTACATGTTTCCTCTTTGTTGTGCTGAAGGCAGATCCTCAATCATATAAAAATAAGCAAAGCAGCTGGAAAGGAAAGGCCTATGCTGTCATGTGTTTGTGTTGCACAGCAGGTAGTCAAGCCTCAATACCACCTTGAATGACAGTTTTTCATTCTTTTATCTGTCTTCTATTAGTTTTTTTTTTCCCCTTGTGGGTTTCAGAAGATAAGTCAGATCGTGCAGAATTAGGCCAACGACTGTAGCGTACGGAGAAATGATGGCACATCTGTCAGTGCTGTAAAACATAACTAGACTTCAACTAGGACTCATGATAGGATGTGCAGCTGTGTATGTGTGTACCTCCTTGGCTTGTAAAACATCCCCAAAACTTTTCAGTCTCTTTAAATGACTAAACAGCCAAATAGATATGCACCTTTCTATGCAAACAGCAGACTATGTAAACTGCCCAGATGATCTAGGCAAATACGTTATGCAAGTTGTTCTCAGGTGCTTTTTGACTAAACACAGACACTGGCTTCTTTAGCTAAAGACTTCTCTGAAACGGTTCGTGTTTCTGGCATCTTACAGCTTTTTCACTGTGTGTTTATACAGAGAAGTGGTTCAAGGCGATATGTGGTCGCCTCCTTCCTGTTGCTCAGTGTTGTGTTAAGAGAATGCTGGTGCTTATCATGTTGGCGTAGCAGGAAGTGGAACCTGTGATGTTTCCACAGGATCATTTGTATGTGCCATCATGGTATGACATTTAAATCCACCTGGGTTATGATAGATCAACCGATTCTATTTATAAGTGAGCAAGTGATCACATCTTTATCTAAGCTCAGAACTTTTCCTGCATCAGTTCTTTCAATTGACACATTCCTCACTCTTTTTATCCAGATCCCAGACTTGAGAATCGAATGCCTCCTTTTTGTTTTTCTAGATCATAGATTGGGAATTTTGGACCTAACAGCAGGAGTCTTTAGTGGACAGATATTGTCTCCAAATGCTGATTAATGTGGTGTGACTGTCCAACTAAATTTTATTAGATTGTTGTGCAAGTTTTGCTGAATTAACCCCATAAAACCCTCATATATTTATAAAAATGTAGTTGTGGATTGTAAATTCCACTGAAACAACCAGAAGGCCAAGGCGACATTTTTATATCACTACTGCCTGTTGATGCAGATTCTATACATACCAAGGATAATGCAAAGGCAGAATGGGCTGGAGCTCACTGATCAGTTTTCAGCTTCGTTGTGCAAATGTCATGAAGACTAAGGTTTCAACTGTAAGGCTTAATGAGGTTTACACGATATAGCAGAAAACAGATCAGTGAACGTCAGCTCTTTTCCTTTTGCAAGCTTGATGTCCTCCAGCTGTGCTGCACCTGAGCCACAATTATTGAATACTACGGAAGCACTCTGCCACTATTTGAGGGTCAGCATTAAGTCCAATTGTATCTAATTGCTTTTAAATCTGCCTGATAAATTGACAAATTGCATTTGCTGTAATCAGATCAATAATCTCTATTTAAGTTAGAATCTATTTGACATCAAAAAACAGTATAAATTTTATACATACAGGTAAAACTCCATCTATCCATCCATCATCTTCCGCTTCTCCGGGGTCGGGTCGCGGGGGCAGTAGCCTAAGCAAAGAGACCCAGACCTCCCTCTCCCCGGCTAATCCGAGACCATGGTCTTGAGCTGGAAAAGGGTAGAGTGCCTTCTCCGGGTCGGGGATGAGGTCCTTCCTCAAGTGGAGGAGTTTAGGTTTCTGGGGGTCTTGTTCACGAATGAGGGAATAATGGAGCGGGAGATCGATGGACGGATTGGTAAGGCGTCTGCAGTTATGTGGGTGCTGTACCGGTCTGTCGTGGTGAAGAGAGAGCTGAGCCGAAAGGTAAAGCTCTCGATTTACCGGTCGATCTACGTTCCTACCCTCATCTATGGTCACGAACTTTGGGGGGTGACCGAAAGAACAAGATCACAGATACAGGCGGTTGTAATGAGTTTCCTCCGCAGAGTGTCTTGGCTCTCCCTTAGAGATAGGGTGAGAAGCTCGGTCATCCGGAGGGGGGTCAGAGTTGAGTCGCTGCTCCTCCACATTGAGAGGAGCCAGTTGAGGTGGCTCGGGCATCTGGTCAGGATGCCTCCTGGACGCCTCCCTGGTGAGGTGTTCTGGGCACGTCCCACCGGGAGGAAACCCAGGGGAAGACCCAGGACTCGCTGGAGGGATTATGTCTCCCAGCTGGCCTAGGAACGCCTCGGGATTCCTCCCGAGGAGTTGGTCCAAGTAGCCGGGGAGAGGGAGGTAAAACTCGAATAAATTAAAATATCGTTGGGTTAAAAGTTAATTTATATCAGTATTGAGGCAGTATTTGATGCAAAAAGGGCCACAACCAAGAACTGAAAGCATATACATACATGTATAATACTTTTCAGAGGTCCAACATTTCTCTATTTAAAGTCCTTGTTTTATTGATTTAATGTAATATTCTATTTTTATGAGATTTTGAATGTGGGTTTAATAAGGTGTAAATTATAATCATCAAATTTCAAATCAAATATCTCTATTTGCTTGTAATGAGTCTATATCATATGTTAGTTTAACCTTCTAAGTTGAATTACTGAATTAAATGAACTTTTGCACGGTATTCTAATTTATTCGAGTTTGAACGTAATTCAATATTAGTTGAGGGACCGAGGGGTAAAAGTGCATAGACTGTTGTGAGAATGACAGACGCGGTGAGTTCTTAAGGCTGTTGTCAAAATGCAGTACGTATATGTCATATGACTAGTGATGAAGAGGAGGATCAAAAAGAACAAGGAGTGGCTCATTTTGGATTTATAAGATTTTGCAATAGTTTCAGTGTGCTTCATAAAAAATAGTTACAGATATTAGATTTTATGTATATTTTTCCTTTTGGCTCAACTCTGTGAGGTGAGCGGTCAGAGTGCTACGCTAGCTTAGATTTACTTTGCTGTATGTTATGGTCGGCACTGCATTTGTAAAGGCAGCCATACTTTCAGTAAGGTGAAAAATGATGGTGAAGGTGCAGAAACCTCCAATATTTATGCGAATGTTCTGCAGATTGTGAGACAACATTCTAGTGTAGAAATGATCCTCTTGGCTGTAGCGCGGTGAAAGGAAAGCACTAGAAAAAAGAAATTAAAGGGAAGGCTTAATAACCTATTCAGTATTTATCCAAATTTTGTCGGTTAAAAGAAAAAAAGAAAGTAAAATAAAAAAACTGGAAAACTTTAGTAGTTTGAGAAAAAAAACACTTTAATGTTTCCTAAGTCTTTAAAGTTTTGTAATGTTACACAGTTTTATGCCCTGACAATAATGACCAAATAATTGCTGTATTTAAACAGACATTTTTTTTTTTAACTCCGTTGTCTTTTTAGGTGCTGATAGGCTTTTTGTCGCCAATATGAATTACCGACCTGAGGCATGTGTTTGGGCTTGTTAGGTGGTGGCGTGTTAGCTTTACGGCCTCTTGTTTCTGTTTGAACACATGCCAATACAGGGCATCCCTGTTCCTCTGGTTCGAACTGAGTCCCTGATATGACTGTGATTTGCGGTTCCTGTCCTCGAGGTGGAACCACTTTTTGTTCTTGTTCACTAATGTCTTTGAAACAATTTTTATTATTTGGTTTGTATTTGTGGGGGATACTGAGGCATTTGGGCTGCTTTCCAGTTCAGGGGTGGTTAAATGAGAACAAGAGGGGAGAAATGTTAAGGGACGCCGCAGGAATGACAACAACATTCAGCAGAGGTCAGACAGGACCACTGAGCACTTTGTGTACATCTGCTTACTCAGCTATAAAATTACTGGCTGGAGTCACTTAAAAGGCTGTAAGGGATATTTTAGTTGCTCATTAATTGTCAGACTATGTTTTCTGGCTAAAATATGTTTCACTCTTTAAATACCTTTTTCTTAGCCACTTGGGACAGATTAATTGTAGTACATTTGACCTGGGGCTTCTTTTTGAAAATCTGACATATCAAATTGTTCAGATTAGCAGAAGCTCGTCGAAATATGATTCAGCCATGTTAGAATGTGTTTTTTTTCTGTCAAAGCAAAGAAATACTTACGTTCCCTCCTACCTCACAATCTCCTCTCTCGTATAGCTTACGTAAAAAAATTAAACTGAAACTAGTTTTCAGTGTTTAATATGATAGTTCTATTATGTGAAGCAAATAAAAACAAGTCATCGAAGTCATTGGTGTTCATTCAAAGGGTTACAATTGGGTAGTTTTGCTACAATTGCTAAAGGCTTGTCTTCAGTTAGGAGGAACCAAATCTTCTGGAAATACAAAAGTTTAGACTGATTTTAGCTTTGGCAACGGAACAGGTATGTTGGTTGACTGCTCCTGGTTACACTAGTTCTTCTAATGTGTTGTGCAAAGATATGGATGATTTCTGTCTTTATATCAAGAAAAAAAAAAAAAAATTATGCTAAACAAGTTAAGTCCTCAGCCTCAATGTGTCGCCTCCGTTTGCTCTGCAGCAGCTAATGCCAAGTCATTAACTATTTAGCTGGTGGTTTGTGGTCCGGTTTGACCGTTCATGTTGTTACCAGCTGGTCACAACTCTCATCTGTGTAGTAATTGTTTTGCTAATGCCCAGCAAAGCCACTAAAATGATCAGACTTTATCCCAAAAGTGGTTCGTTATTTTGTCCCACAAGTATTAAAACAGCAGATAAACTGTGGCATAGCTTCCTCCAAACCTTTTACAATAAGAGCTTTAAGCAAACGCCTTGAACATCAAAATGTTAGACGTTAAAGCTCATGAAACTAGCATACATGATTGTCTCTGCTCATGAAACTAATTGAAGACAGAAATGAGGCCGTTATATTAATATTTATTTATTTTTTACTGCACAGCAGCAGTTAGACTCCTGGTGATTTCAATAAAAAATTCTCCTTTAGCAGGGATCTCTATTATTTCACAGTAAAATCACAGCCTGTGGCAAAAAAAATAAATACGTTTTTCTTTTTTTTTTTTCATTTATTGATTAATTTAACGTCATATACTTTGATTTCTTTAAATTTTTTTCTGTTTGTTCATTTTCTATTTTTTCTTATTTTGGTTTTTATCATGCACTTTGTTACTTTGAAACGTGCTCTGCAAATAAAATTTGATTTGACTGATTGCAGGTGATCACTTTATTACAACTTTACAACTACTTGTTTTAATAATCATTGTTAAAAATATCTAAATATTTTACAAAAGACACTGAATGAGGTTAAATTACAAAAATATGTCTCTTAAAAATTTAATGTTGTGGTGGTAAATATCCTGTGAAAAAACTAGGTGCACCGAAATGTTGTGGCAGTACCCCTTAGCTGAAACGTTTGGGTGCACCAGAGATGAAAATACTAATTTGTGTGTTTAGAGATACATCTTAAACCTTTAGATAGGGAGGATTTCATGCAAAGGAAGTTTTATTTATTCCCTCAGAACTGCTTTTACCATATGAACCCTCGCGGTCTCTGCGCTATTCTGGCAGCCGTCTCCTTGTCATCCCGAAAGTAAGGACACACAACCATGGCGAGATATGTTTTCATTATTATAATGCCCCTCGCCTCTGGAACAGGCTGCCGGAGGACCTCAGGGCCGCAGAGAACGTTCATGTTTTTAAGAACAGGCTCAAGACTCACCTTTTTAGCTTAGCTTTTAATTGATGAATTTTATTATTTATTCATTTTATTATTTGATCCTATATGTTCTATTCAACCAGAGTTTTACTATCTTATAGAGACTCAACTTTTGACCTCAGTTTTTAACTGATTATTTTTTACTCATTTGATCATTTTTATATTTTATTTTTATTGTATCTTTATACGTTCTATTGTATCAGAATGTTATCATTGTATATTTTAACCTTATTTTACCCTTTACCAGTGTTTCCTCTGCAGGGCAGAATTTCATACACTCAAAACTGTTAAATTTTGCACTTATTTAAATACCACAATATATAGCAAACATATCAAATCAAACATCTACAAAAAAGAGACTTTGTCTCAAGATTTATTACTAGTGATCTAAAAAAATCGAGATACAAGATCATTCAATTAAAAATCCTTCTGTAGTTCATTCAAAGAGTGTGATGCCACATACCAAAAGGAGAGAAGGAAGTCATGAGAGCGCAGACTGCATTTGCTGCTACTCCTCAGCTCAATGAGCTGCTTCAGATACGGAGGGACAAGTTCAGCAATACATTTGTAAATTAAAAGATTGTAATGTTTTAATCTACCCTTGAGGCAAAGTTTTCAGAAACCCCTGAGCTGGCATAACCTTGTTTGTCTCAATGTTGGCGTATCTGTATTATTTTCTTTCCTTTGATATGACTGATATAACCGCAGCATGTCTGTGACTGCACTCATTTCATTCTGCGAAGGCTACAACGTGTGTATGTTAACTTTTTTTAAATTATTATCAGCACAATTCTGGGCACTGATTTTTGCAGTAACAACCAAACATGTTTAATCCTCTTTATGTAATATATCTAATATTTCATTTCTGTTAAAAATGGGAATATATTCAGTATTGATATTTGAAGAAACTCTTAAAAAAAACACATTTCTGCCTTTCAAAATGGGTGACACTGAATTGCCTGACTAACCGCCTTCACTGATTAAATTCACTTTTTCAAATGTCAGTATTATAGGATTGTCTGAAATAAATTAGGATTCATCTAATTTGATTTAATTTATTTGTCATTGTGGCTTTCCCACCGTGACTCTTAAAATTCATCTTCATCTTCTGCCATGTCTGTGTTCCATTGGGGGGCCATTTTCAATGAGTCACACTGGTGTCTTTTTGATGTCCCTCCACTGTGTGTGTTCATGTTTCTCATGCTTGATGATCTAACTGTAATGTTGCATATTGGTGATCAATACCTTCTTCTTCTTTTTAGACCCGTGTCTTATAGTGATGCCGCCATGCGTGGGCGAAGCCGACCGCTTCAGCCTGGAGGCGCTGCGGCACATCCACAAGCAGCTGGATGACGACAACGACGGGGGGATAGAGGTCAACGAAAGCGTGGAGGTGAGCTTCCTAACTCGGTGTTTAGCGTTTCGGAAATTCACTTGACACAGGCACACAGCAAGTCAGAACCCCGGATGTCCTTTGCTTTTAGTTTTTCCTCAATAGTTTTAGTTACGGCTGTGGCCAGAGGTTTAGCTCCACTCTGTGCTGCTGATTTCTAGATTTTGATTAATTTTTACAGGATGTTTGGGCTCTTTGTCTGTTTCGAAGACGAGTCTCAACCAGTTGCCCCAACTGAAAGGTGTTAGCAATCCTGGATTCACACCGGCTGCGGTTTGAGTGCGGAACATCTCCAGAAAACACAGAGTGAATTCAATGAATGTTTAGCAATAGTTAGCAAAAGACTGACAAAATTTGACATATTAATTTAAAAATAGACTTAAAAAAAACATTAATTATCATACACTTTGATCTCTGATCTCCCTGTCATTAATAATAAAAGAAAAAGCAGATGAAAAAAAAAGAAACACCAGTTTTATTTTGAAATATACCACATGTACCTCGCTGGCTCACGTCTGACCTCCTGTATGGCTCCTGTAATTTCTTTAAGTTCGTGGAAATCCACATGGGGTGTCTGCAAAAAATAGACTCCATGTGGAAACTTTCCATGGCTCTGCTTTTGGTTGCGCACCGCCGCCAGTGAGAATGCTGTGATTGGAGTTAGTGTTTTTTTAAATCTTGCTATGCCGTACGGAGTCCGGACTGCATCGGCTCTGAACTCGGTGTGAATAAGGTGTGAGTCACAGAGTTGTTTGACCTACATGAAAAAAGAAAGATAACATCTCTGTTATTTTTTAAAATACATCTTTATAAAAGTTTAATTTCTGTTTGGAACAAAAAGGTTAGATAAAGCTTTCAATACATCTCAGATGAACCTGGCAAACAGAGTTCTTATGTGGCTGTATATAAATATGAAAAAAAATAAAGAGCAAAACTTTTAAGATCAGTTTATCTAATTTGTTCAAATTTAAAAGATGATCTACATAATTTTTGGCTAAATTCTGGAGCCACAGGTTTCACCTAAGAAGAATGGAAGATGGTTAGGGCTGCACCACATCTGGAACGCATGTAATTGCAATACTGTTGAATGTTGCAGTGCATCAGTTTTTTTCTATCCCACATTGTCCTCTCACCTTTCTTTCTTTTTTTTCATCACAATGTCCACGAATGCTGTAATTCCAATCAATCACATAAAATATCCATAAATGGTGTGAGCTACAAAAGCAGTGGTGTAACTAGGCATGTGATGATAAATCGCACCAGAAATTATTTTGAAACCAGTTTCAAATTATAATACAGGTGCACCACCCGAAGGATCAATAAACATCCCTTTTTCACTGCAACTAGAATAAATTTTTTCTATCCTGTATAAATTAACATAACTGAAAATATATATATTTTTAAATAATGCAAAATTTATCTTCAAAGAAATATTAATCAATATGCTCAGGCAAACAAAGCAGTCAAAACTGCTAGTTACAATTTTTTTAAACAAAGTGCAGACTAACAAAAAGAAACACTGAATAAAAAAAGACATCCCATTTTACTCTGCCATTATGGATATTTAGACCATATATGCCCTGTTTCCTCCATTTTCGAGTTACAAAGAGGGGCACAAAAAGAGAAAACCAAACAGCTTGCAAAGAGAAATTATTCATGGCACTTGATGTATATTTCGTACTAAATATGGCATCCGACTATTCCTTCACGATTGTCATATTGCACACATTGTTATTGTGACAACTGCTCTAGTGTCAAAGATAGGAAATCATCTTGACGCAAACTGGAAACTGCTGGACCACCACTTATAATGGTGGGAGCCGCATCATGGGGTGGATACTGTATGTTTTCCTGCCTGTAGTTTCCGGAGTAATAAAGAAACGTCCCCTCAAATAAGCAGATGGATGGGTGAAACTTGGACATGATTTTTAATTACAGTAGGAAAATGATCCCAGAACATAAGCATCCTCACATTAAGCCTCTAGAATGCTCCAGTCTCAACCTAATTACAGGTATATGGATGAAACTTAAAGCATGCAATTAAGAAAAGTAAGATTTTCTGACAGAAAAAAAGTAGTCATATAGAGCCTGAGTAATGGTTGAAGCTTCTATATGGCAGCGACAGCATGAGGTCAGGGTGGGAAATTCATCCAAATATCATCAAACAAATTCCTTGAAAGGGGCCTAAAATACCACTGGTTAGTCTTTTAAATTATCCAAAAATCTCAGGAAAATTTTCTTCAGAGATAAAGTTTGTAATCTTTGGCTTCACTGCAAAATTTCATTAAATAAAAAAATGAGAGGTTTAAGAAAATCTATAATTGTGGAATTTACCTTAAAACTGCCACTTTAGAGTTTGAATTACTGTTCTTAGATTTGATATATTGGGCTGGAGAATGTTTTTCTTAAACCTTTTTTTTTTTTTTAGAATGATTTGCACATTACCACTGCGGCTGATGGCGCTGTGCTGACGCAGGAACTCTTTTCTGTCACCTTTGTGCGTGAGGAGGTTGACACATGTAAATATTTAGTTTCCAACCCTCGGATAAAGATGGATCTCATGACAGAGGGCCGGGCTGAAAGTCAAATGATTTTAACGTTTAGCCGTCAGCCATCAAAACGATGAGTCGGCATTCCTGTCATCGTGACGCGTCACCACAACTCCGAGCCCTGCTGTTACGGATTTCATATTACGGCCGTGCAATAAGAAAATGTGCCTTTCAGTTGTGATTTTCAGCTCCAAATTTTCCTTTTTGACTGACAGTTGGAAGCAGGTTTTGTAACATAATTGATGCTAATTTTCTTAAATTATTATTTCGCTTTTATTTGTTTACTTTTTAAATAGCAATATTGTCAGTGGGAGATTATGACTAAGCCTCAATGAACCTGACATGCTGTTAACTAATGGAGAGACCGAAATGCAGAACAAAACCGAATAAAAGGCTTTAATAAACCTGCTTAAATCGAACGTGCTGCAAAATTCAATCAGACACAGCTTATTTTTTTAAGTGCATAAACAAATGTGAAGTTAAATCGCAATGGAAGGTGTGATCATAATTCAATTCAGTTTATTTATATAGCGCCGATTAACAACAGATGTCATCTCAAGGCACTTTACTTGAAAAGTCATTTCAATACGATTATACAGAAAGCATCTCTAGTCCTACATAAACTGAAATAGTTTTAAAAATGTGTAACAGTGTTTATTATATTTAAAATAATCAAGACAAAAGTCTTCATTATAAATTTTTCACATCAGAGTAAAGCAACAAGGGTTGAGCATGTAAATCATTATCATTATTCTACTGTTCATATCAACATACATACAAATTTAAGCCTATAAATTTTTTTTGTTGCTAAATCAAAAGAAAACATTTGGCTAGAAATTCATTATCTTGCTAATATAAGAAGTTCAACGTATATTTGCTATTGAGTCCAATATTTGGTGATAACTATGTGTTGTTGATCGTTTCGAGGGTATTACATGTCCTAATTATAGCTCCAGAAACGTGTTATAATATTTTCAGACAACTAAATAAACCCTCTCTATCAGGAACATATTGTCCTAAGTTTGTCACCTTCCAGTGAGTTTTGCAGATTTGGTAAAATGTCATCAGGTAGTAATCATTGTTAAATTCATAATAATGCAGCAAGACTCAATCTGTTGCATGTGCGAACAACTCTTATCTGCCCCCTGGGAGCCCCATAATGCATAGCGTCATGTCAAAATAGAGGTATCCCTGATACGGCTTATATGCTAGCAGTGGGCGCTGCGGCTGCACTATAAGGCGAATCGTTGCATTCTCCCTCAAAGTCCTCACATCGTGCATTTCAGCTAAAACACTAATGTTAATATGTCTGGCATTGACTGTAGAGTTGTGGTTGATGGTCACACAGATGTGTCATGGAGTTTAAGTGCTGCTTCATTAATATCCACCTCTTCCTGAAACTTTCAGAGATTTGGCTGATAATTCAGTGTTTTACTAGGAATTTAGCCTACTTGAGCACAGGCCTGCATGGAGTAGCCTTCTGCTGTCTCTCAGGGGTTTTGAATGACATCCGTGGGGTCTGTTGCTGAGCACAGCCACCGGGGGACGGCAGGTGCATGTCCTCACCTCTCACTGCCGGGACGCCCGACTGCCAAGTAGATGTCCGTCCGGATCGTGTTGCATCTGTTGAATTGCATGAACTCAAACCTCGTCGTGGACTCGGGGCGGTGGTTTTGGTGTTTTGTGTTGCAGTCTTTATTAGTTCTGGGCTGATTGTGCACAGCATGTCATCTACGTGGAGGCCTACTGTATGTACAACATGTCTTACTGGTGTGCAGAATGACATGAAGAGGGCGGGACCCCAAGAAGGGTAAAGCAGCATCTAGGGTATGATATATCTATAAAAAGAATATTCTTAAAGGTGTTTGTTGACTTGTCTGAGAATGTTCAGCACAGAGATTTGATTTACAGCCTAAGTTTACATCTTGTGATGCTGGAATGACCAAATCAAAGATATCATGGGTGGGTTTGTTTAGAAAAACAGCAGTATCTCAAGAGATAAATGAGGAATAAGTTAAGAAGGATAGACCTCAGATAACTGTAACTAAATTATCATATACTGTACATCATATGTTTATCTCAATAGGATATCTTGAATGGAGAAGAAGCTCCCTCAACTTGTCTCAGGCCTGGTTCACACTGTGTGTTTGATCGCAAACGACTGTTTCATGTTTAACTGTGCGAACTCTAGAGACGGGGAAAGCTGTACGGCCTTTAGATATTAATGAGTTCAAACTGCACGACATCTCGCTCTAGCAGGACGTGCCAATGTCACGAGCATACATAAAAGCTGACAGACACCCAAGATACACACTCTTTGCTGCCAAGGCTCCATAAATTTGGTGTCTTTGTTGCTTTATATGTTCTTGCGTGTAGCCTCTGTTGTTGTTCGCACTGCTACCTCAGAGTGTACTCTCATCACTTGCTTTTTGCATCATCCCCTGGGTGAATTTTCATTGGTCGACTACAGATAAGAGTCATATATCTTTTGACAATGCTTGAAGATTGTCAGAGGCTGGATTTGGTCGAAATGCTTAATAAACTGATGGAGGAAGTTCTTTTTGTCACAGCTATATTCATGACAAAAGATTTGTCTACAACGACTGAGTGAAGTTTTAGTTATTGGTAGCTGGTTAACCTAAATGCAGCTGGATTAGGACTGGAGTGACCCCTGGGCACCAAGTGTTTAAACGCCCCCGCTGCCGCCTAAAAAGGTAATATTGCCAATTTACACAGACATACACATGACATACTTCTCAATAAACACATATTCTTCTCATCTTTTTCTTTTATAGCACCTGCTTTTGCTTTTTTTGTGCTCATTTTTGATTTCTCTTACTTTTACTCCAACTGTCAGGTGTTACCATGGTTTCCACAATTGCACCTTTGGAGCTACCAACTCTGTTAAGGTACAAGAAAAATAGTGTGGATCTCATTGGTTCACGGGGCAAATTGACTTATGTTTCGCAGTTTGGCGAGAAAGATGGATAAACTGTGGTCACTTGTAAATTTTGGCTCAATCAGGGAGCTACAACAAGTAAATGCTGTGGTGAATGTGGCCGTTGTGATGGAGTAATACAGGATAGATGTGGTTCATCCTCTTGGTTCCAGTCGGGCAAACAGTGGAGGACAGCCTAGCTCCTGCAAGGATTTTTATAGTGTAAAAAACATCACCATGCTATTATAATGTTTAGATAATTGTATATTAATAGTTGAGTCGGTTTGTGTAGCCTAGTTTAGCCAGAGTTTAGATTAGAAATAAATGCTTTTATGAACAAACTGTTTCAATTATCCTGCATAATCATCAAAAACGTTGAAAAAGACAGTTTATGATTTTGACCTTGATGAGTGGATGTAAACTTCAGACCAGAATCCTCAACACGTCAGGAAACAACTTTATGAAACGAGAAAGGACTTCATGAAGTTAGTGATGGTTTCTCTAGAATTGATGTCCTCATAAATCATAGCACCATACTACTTATGTCATATTAATGACATACTAGGAAGAATAAATCAAAATCAGTGTCTTCTTCTCCGCTGTCTCTCCCACTTAGAATAATGTTGATGTGCATCACGGAGTACCAATGTCATCCTTTACAGTGATTATGATGGAAAAGCAGGAGATGTAATAACTTCTGCTCATTAAATGAGAACATATTGACTTCTTAGCTGACTATCAGCAGGATTACAGAGTCGGAAGAGAAAAGACTCATGGGAGGAATACCAAACTCCTCCTGAAACTGGAGTCTGTTCTGAACAATTGCATTCTTTGTTTGCTGCTGTGTTTCTGGGTGCGTCTGTCCCAGTCTGTGTCTGATTATGTCACACACCACCTCTCGTAGGCTGTTGTTTGTGTACGTCTTCACAAGAAGTGGACAGTAGATTGTCACATCAGCACTGATGGTTAATTCTCAGAGAGAGTCCAGGCTTCATCGTCCTGTAAGGAGTTCTCCCAAAAATTGTTGGCAGAAATTCCCTCTCCCTTCACGTTGATGGGAGAGATCTTAACTCTGAACCACCGGCCACAAATCACCCCTACACTCAGACCTATCTTTACATTTGTGGCTTGCCTCTGACTTTATATGGCTCCGTAAAGTATCTCAGAGCTTCCTCTGACTCCATGCAAAGCAGGTCTGCAACTATTTCCATACATTTTAATCAAGTGACTAGGCATTATTTCTGACCTTCTGTAGCAGTCTTCGCTTTCTAAGGGAAACATTTTGTCCGTGGTCCTTTGTATTCCATTATCTTTTGTGTTGAATATTGAATTAAACAACAATTCATGTCTTCCATTTGAGCCAGCACAGTTTAAAGTCAATTTTATAAAATGTTGTCTGCTTTTCTTTCTTATCTCACGTGATTCGGGGAATATTCTTTAGGTCTTCAACACAAAGTAGTTTTATTTAATCCTTAACATGTAGTGGGTATTAAGGACTAGCATTGCACACATTGCTGCCCTTTTACTGACTCAGGCCTTTAGTCATTTATAAGCTGCATGGTTTTTTTAGTAGTAAAACTAAAATCTGTCAAATGTTCTCAAGAAGGTGTGAAGATGTAGAACACAGCTGTGAGAGGATAGATGGATGGACTGATACATTTCTATATCTTCAGATGATCCTCCTCCCTTCATCAGCTTCAGTTTATGACCCAAATGTACCCAAAGATAATTTATATTTGACCAGTTAACAGATCTTTTGAGATTCTTTTAAACACTTTATTACTTTGTGGCTTCTGCTTTGAATGTGAGAAATGTCTTAGCAGGTAACAGCGTTACATAAATAAGCAACATGGGCAGAAAGTGTTTGCTGAACAAGACTAAAAGCCTCTTTTTTTGTCTGAGGCTGGTTAAGCTGTTAAGAGCAGTGAACCTAATCTTCCTATGCAGCACAGTCCCAGATAAATTCTCACAGGATGTCTGCTTATGAAAACATGCCATAGAGCAGCTAACAAAGATGTCACTCTTAAGCAGTTGTCTCCCAATCTTACTCCACACTTTTGGAGCTTTGTCAGCGAATATGACACATCCCTCTGATTGAGCTCCTCAACTGTATTAACTATCTTTAATTAAAAAGTGACAAAAATATGTCCAACATGTTAAAAAATAATGATTTGCTAATTAATCCTATAATTACAGCTGATTAAATGATGTAACCTTTAAGGGAAGCTAGCTATTATTTATGTTCATATTCAGTCGGTCGAGTTGTGGATTCTGCTTTTTTCTTTTCTCCTATTTTATTATCTGAGTTCATGTCTGACTCCTGATAAACTCACTTGATCATTCATATAGCATCTGCTAATTTCTGCTTTGTATTTATTGTGTTTAAGATATTCCTAATTGTGGGTTCACGGAAAACTACTGAGTGTTGGTGTGACAGCTCAAGTATCCCCGACCCCCTTCTCCTGCATGTCTTTAACATCTGATTCAAGCACGAGCATTTAAGTCGCCGCTCGTCCCAGACTTTTAATTTCACAGGACATTCAGACAGCTCCTGCGAGCAAAAAAGGATTTTTCTTTCAATCTGTGACAGGAGGAACATTTGCAGCAGACCGCCTTTCAACACCAGGCTGCCATTATGTATTCAATGTCAAACTCACAGCAGTCGTTCAGCTCCGGCTTTCTGAGCACACACTGGAGACGTGCAAAAGCGCTGCTAGGCTCTGATTTTGACTGCCACGTCTGCATATCTGTGTCACAGCTAATGCTGTTGTTGGAGTATTTCTACTAAAAGAAAGAGCTGATGAAAACATCTGTCACAGTGCAGTCAATATAGATCTGAAACTCTTGTATTAAACATTTTACCTTAAATGCTGACTTTATGCTTTTTGTTCTCGGTCAGTTTTGAGGCCAAAGTTAAAGATGGGTTTGTTTTGTTACATTTTATTTGCTGCTGACATGTACAGAAACCAGACAATGCGAAGCTTTCCATTTCATACAATTTCACTTGGAGCTCAGGAGCTTGTAATTCCTTTTTGAATTTACTCTTGGATTTTAAATATGTTATTTAAAACTACTTTTATCCATAAATGCCATTTAATAACATTTAGCAGAGTTTAGTTGCTAATATGCTTACATTTAGCCAAAAAAAAATAATAGGCAAAATAAAACACTCTAGGCCTTAAAAATATGAATATGAAGATTAAATAAGTAAATTATTGTTTGAGAAGATTTCTTGGTTGTGTTTTTTTTTCTATTCTTACATCAGAGTAGAAATTTACAAGCCAAGCACTGCATGAAGGAATGCTTGACTGAATTAGGGTTCTTATCACTCTACAGAAATTTTTCCTCTTGTTTTTTTTTTTTTCTTTCAAAACCAAACATGTACTGTATGGCATGCACGAAGATTCAGCTTTCCTTGGAGTTTCTAAACCAATTTTTAGTTGTGTAACCAGTTTTTCCACAAATTACTTCACACCTGCGGCGCGGTGAGCCGACCCACTAATGACACCTGTAAACTGGTATTCTAGAGAAATTGACTGCATTCTACAATTTCTCAACATTTCTTAGGTTTTCCCTCAGAAACCGGATTTTAAATGTTTGTAGAAGGTACACAAGGATACTGGTGTTGAATGTTTGCCTTCACACTAAATATTGGAATTTTAAAAGTTGTTTTTCATTTAATGCACAAAAGAAACCTGTTGAACCTGAAGCATTTTTTTATTCAAATCTATATATATTCTACAATATTAAATGTGTAAATAAGTAACCAGGAAGAACACAATTTTGAACTTAATTTTCATATGTATTTTTTATTTTATTTAAAATACTTACATCTTTATTTATGTTGTAAGAATTCTTGTGTCGCTTTATTTCGGAAAAAGACTTGACATGTTTTTGAGTGCATTTTGCACAACAAATGTTCTTTAAAGGGTGCTTTCAACATCTGGGATAGACATATATATGCTGAAATGTTACCGTTGGTGTTATACAGTATTGATTTGTCCTAAAATTTTACTTGTATCCTGTAGTTAAAGTTGGACCACGAAGTGAAACAGCTTGTTTCTAGCCCAGACTGAGAAAAACAGTGCTGAGCTTTATCTCTAACAGTATTCTGACAGTGAATTTGAAAAGCACCAAATACCACAATGAAACTCTATTATATAAAGGGGTTCAGACATTTTTTTTTGTAAATAATTGAGGCAATAAAGCTTATTGCATTTGGTAAATCTCCAGGCTTTAGACAGAGCCAAAAACAACTAGCTGAGTCCAGTAAGCAGATTTTTCCTGCCCAATATATAAAAAAATCCCGTAGGTGTTGTTAGCACCTGTTTACTGAACATTCTGAGATGCTACAGATCAATTCATTAAACACACAATGCTGTTATAAGATCACATAAGCAGCTTGATAAATGGTTAACACAAATTAGCATTAGTATTTAGCTACTTACCTCTCTGTCCAACAGGCATCTTTGTTCTTTGATCCAGCTGCTGTTCTTTAGGAATGTAGAATAATATCCTGTAATCCATGCAGCCAAACGGACGTTTCACAAAAAAGTGTTTTAAGCTGCCAAAAACCGAAGCAGCCATGAGCTTTGAGAAGGAGGAGGATGTGTTTGGAAGGGGAGGTGCAGACACCTCTAGCACTCCTTTGTTTTCACTTAGTGACGTCACAGGTTGAACTCATTCGTTTTCTAGGAGAGGGAGGGGCAGCTGCTCAGAGAGCAGAATTAAGGAGGATGGAGGATTACTCAAACATGCATAAATTAAGCCAAAAACCACTCTGTTTTGTTTTTTTTATGAGAAACTTGATTTTTGCATGATACAGCCCTTTAAATGGCATTCTAGACCTTTGTGAAGTTATTCTGCTGCAATGATTATGGAAAGTTAAAATGTTCATAAGCAGTCATTTTGACATAGCTGAAGAAAATAAAAAGATAATTTCGTGATACATATTGTTGCCGCACAAGCTTTAGATTTTATCGCAATACAGATTTGAGGCCATTTCGCCCCAGCCCCAAGTCAACATGATCTCTTTAAGTATTGTAATTTGTTCAAACTGATCCATGATGGCTTGTTTACGATAAATATACCCGATACAGTCCCACCATGCTTTGCAGTGTTTATGTTTCGCTCTTCCACAATCAACTGCAATGGTACAGTTATGTTTATTTCCACATCTTTATGGCTTTGGTTTTCATTTGCAATCAGATGAAATCGTTTAGCTGAGTAGCTTATTTGAATTAATTTAATATCTTTAATATGTTGTTAATATGTTTTCCTCTCTCCAAATCAGCACTTTAATCAAAGTATGCTGTTCCTCTGAACAATATCTAAAAAGACCCACTTCACTCAGACTTTCTGAAGGGTCAGCATCCAAAACATACATTTTCTTCATCCATAAATAAGAGAATAAGCGCCCTCTGTTTGAAAATTTTACAAAATGAATGACCTTGCTGATTGACACCTCCCCTCTCTCCATTTTAATTAATGATTTAATTACACAGAGGGAATTTGATGTCTCTTGACCCTGTTGGTCTCCTATTACTGTACTACACATACCAGTAAATGATTTGTAATTTAGAAAATCTAAAAGCAGTGATTGATTGGTTTATTTGTGTACTGTTAGCATAATTTTGAACAAAACTGATCCAGGACTAAGTATTTTAGGTTAAATGTTAGTCTCTTTCCCTTCTCTTACTCTCTATCTACATGTAAAATAAACCTCCAACTGGCAAAATGACATACTTCTTTTATCCAGCACAATCTGTATTTTAGTCACAGGCTGTTAGAGAATCACAAACAAGCAAGATGACAGGAGTTCTTCCTTTCATGCTCACACCCAGGCCACACACATGCACACAGGACTCTGGGATGAATGCTTTGAGGTGTTTGGTAGTCAGGTCGGATCGTTGTTAATGCTACTGGTGTTCAGGCTGTTCTGTTCGCTTGGCTTTGTCTCTGCAGGGGCTCTTTTTTTCGGAGCGCCAGAAAAGTAAAACTCGCCCAGATACTCACAGAGGTGTTCGCCTTTCTAAACCCGAAAACGAAGAAAGCAAAGAACAGAGATTTGTATGCGCGTTAACAATCTTGAAGCCAGATTTAAAAGCCAACTTTACAGCTCTTGTTTTTAAATCCCGAAAAGTACATCTATTTGTACCTCCCTCCAGATATCAGTACTGCGATTTTACCGAACGGCTTGGATTACTCATCTTTCTCTCTCTTCTTTTTTCTAGTTCATAATAGAAGACATGAAGCAGCAGCAAACCAACAAACACAGCAACCTGCACCGTGAAGACCAACACATCACTGTGGAGGAGCTGTGGAAGGGCTGGAAGACCTCTGAAGGTGAAACAAGCTCATTCAAATCCATCAAGATCTTCTGTGCAGGGTGAACCGTTACGATTCATTTTTGGTTCTGTTCTCTATCTGAATTCACCTTTGATCCGTTGACCGAGACACCAGTATTAATGCTTGACATGATCTGAAAACCAAACAAAAAACTAGGAATGCATCGATTCCAATAATGGTATTGGGTATCGGGGCCGATACTGATCCTATACTGATACTGTATCGGTATCGGTTAATAGATAACCGATACCATTAACCGATACTTAAAATGTGGAAACTCACTGCAATGATTGAAGTGAAATGTTTTTATTTTTGACCTGAAATTTTAGATTTGGAGTCATTAATATTTTTTTATCTAATCCACTAGAATTTGTTGTAAAAATCAGAGAAGAAAACCTGCCTTCCAATTTATTAAAAAAATGTTTTGTGTGGTGGAAGTATCGGTATTGGTACTCTCAAATCCAAGTATCGGTATCGTATCGGTTTGAAAAAAAGTGGTATCGTTGCAACCCCACAAAAAACAGCCTCACTCGAGACAATAACATCGAGTTTTGATACGCATCTTAACGACAACAAGATAAATCACACGACAAGGGTGTGGGTTACTTTTTAAGGTAAACAGCTGTTGAGATGCGATCCGTGTCACAGACTCAGGTGTGTTTCTACATATCAGGTTTGACTTGTTGAATTTGCAGCCAATTATTTACAGTGATGGTATCCTCTTACAGTAAAACTGATCCGTGGCATTAAATTAATGCTTCCTTCTGCATTCCTGTAATGTCATCATTGTTTACTGAACAGTTGGGTTCACCAAGTTTTGTTCACCTTTTTTCACGCCCATCCTACACAATGAAGTTGATGACGCATGTTTCTTTGGCAGACTGATGGAGTTGGAAAACAAAAGCATTTACCTACCTACCTACCTACCTACGTACCTACCTACGTACCTACCTACCTTCCTTCCTTCCTTCCTTCCTACCTACCTTCCTTCCTTCCTACCTACCTACCTTCCTTCCTTCCTTCCTTCCTTCCTTCCTTCCTTCCTTCCTACCTACCTTCCTTCCTTCCTTCCTTCCTTCCTTCCTTCCTTCCTACCTACCTACCTACATACCTACCTACCTACCTACCTACCTACCTGTCTACCTACCTACCTTGCTACCTACCTACCTTGCTACCTACCTACCTACCTACCTACCTACCTACCTACCTACCTACCTACCTACCTTCCTTCCTACCTACCTACCTACCTACCTTCCTTCCTACCTACCTTCCTTCCTTCCTTCCTTCCTACCTACCTACCTACCTTCCTTCCTTCCTTCCTTCCTTCCTACCTACCTACCTAAATCAAGTGCTCTGATTTTTTGAGAATGTATTTGAAAATGATGGTGGAAAATAAGTATTTGGTCAATAACAAAAGTTCGTCCCAATATTTTGCTATATCCCCTTTGTTGGCAATGACACAGTTCAAACGTTTGTTATAGGTAATTACAGAGCAGACAATTTAAATCTAGTTTATTTGAATAATACTCAGTCAGTTATAGTTGCTGCTTCTTCTTAGAAGAAATTCATATGTCCCGTTTGACTGTAGCTCTGTACGAATGGTTTGTTGCATTTGTCTGTCGATCATTTCATGTTTTGGACATTTTATAATAAGGTGAATCTACTTCATAACACAAAGTTAAGAAAACCTTTACCAGTAGGTATATGACAGAAGATAAAACTGCGGTGAGGGTTCAGTCACCTGGTGACAATGAAACAATCCTAGTAAGTGTGATTAGTTTCAGGGAAACCCTCAAAATAAAATGTTGCAGTATCCTGGTTCCTATTAGTGTACACACCCTTCACCTTTTGTTTTAGCTTGAATTTCAATTCGCTCTTCGTAAGAAGTTATTAGTGTACCACACCTTGGCTGGGTTTATTTCACCCACTTCACCTTGCAGATATCTATCCGGATCTACCAGATTGTAAAGAAACTTCTTGTCTTCAGCCCACAGATTTTCCGTTGAATTGAGTTGTTCCAAAACGTTCAATTTCCACTGCAGAAGAAATGTAAAGTTTTGTATTAGTATTAGGTTTTCTGGACATATAATGGCTTAAGCAGGGGGACACATCTGGTACTGCAGGCTGAGTCCCTGGTGGTGTAGTGTATTACTGATGGTAGCCTTTGTTACTTTGGCCCCAGCTCTCTGAAAGTCATTCACTAGGTCCCCCTGTGTGGTTCTGGGATTTGTTATCACTGTTCTTGTGATCATTTTGACCCCACTTGAAAGATCTTTCATGGAGCCCAAGATCAAGGGAGATTATCCGTGGTCTTGTATGTCTTCCATTTTCTAATAATTGCTCCCACAGTTGATTTCTTCACACCAAGCTGCTTACCTATTGCAGTTTTGGTCTTCCCAGTATGGTTCAGGTCTATAATTTTGTTTCTGGTGTCCTTTGACAGCTATTTTGTCTTGGCTATAGTGGAGTTTGGAGTATGACTGTTTGTGGTTGTGGACAGGTGTCTTTTATACTGATAATGAGTTCAAACAGGTGCCATTAATACAGGTAATGAGTAGAGGACAGAGGAGCCGCTTACAGAAGAAGTTACGGGTCTGTGAGAGGCAGATACTCATTGATTTGCCTATTAAATAAATTATATTCTGTTTAATTGAAATACCTTTTGCCATTTAAAGTCACTTAACAAAGTGCTGAACATGTATGTATCATGTCTTATATATGTAATGTTCTTTTATTTAGCAAATAAAAGTAGGATAACATGTCAAGAAAAAAGAAAATAAAGTCCATGTTCTCCACTGACTAAATTCAGAAAATTATGAATGAAGGAAAAGCTTTTATTTTCATGTGCACACAACCATCTCAAACAATTTCGAACTTAATTCTCAACACATTTAGAAGCTGAATTTATTTAATATAATGCTTTCTTGCTTTGTGCTTGGTGAAAGAAGTGAACTCTTACTTGTCCTGCCAGAAATCTGAATTTGGGCTAGTTGGAGTCAGAGCCATTCTCATGAATGTGTGTAGGTGCTCATCGGTGAGCCTGGAATGACATTTGGTTTTGATCATAATTATTATGGAGAAAGCGGCCTCACATTTTGCCCAATATTTAAAGTACTGTGTAACTTCCTCTGAGAAGCATGCATTATTTGACAACCTCTGTATCACTAAGTGGCTTTTTGTGCTGAACCAAAACCCGCACAACTCTGAGGGAACTTTCCTAAACTCATTGCTGAACAGTGATATTGGGCTTTTCTCTCTGGTCGTACTTCTGGTTAGAATGGGTATGTTTTGTGTTTTGTCTCATAATGGCGTTTCATAGCGCCAGTTTGATTAAATGCCATAAATGGGTTTATTAACATCACTTAAAAGAACAGAGAAATTACTATGTCCATTCCAGATTAAATGCTCTAGTTTGGCGGTCCACTATTACCATTTTTTTTAGAAACCAGCATTTAAGCTTTTTCTACTTGTCTCTGTTTCACCCTCTTTATTTTTCTCTCCTATTCTCCATCTCTTCTTTCCGTTTTTTTCCTTTTCACTGTTTCTTGCCCCCTCTTCCTTCTCTTTTTTTGCTGCCTGTCTTTTCCTTCTTCCGTCTCCAGTCGGTCTCTCTCCATTTGTCGCCATTATTTATTCTGTTTTTGCCTTTTCTTGGGTAACTTATTTCTCTCACTACCTATTTGTCTGTGCTTCAGTGTTTCAAAGTTTGGAAAGCAGATTTTTATTGGCTTGGTGCCATTACGTGGTACGACTAAACTTGAACGCGATTGGTCTTTGGGTTTCAATGGATGCATGAACACTACTGTAAAGACTGCAAAAGCTGCGCTGGTAAACCAGAAGCGCTCAATAAGGTTTTAAATGAGGATTTCTGATTTAGCATTAGGTTCAGGTCCTCATTAGACAGCATTTCAGGCCGGACCAGGACCAATGTACGCCTACCAGTGACCTCTGGTTTAGATGAATGCTCAGATTCATAGCGATGCTGAATAGGATTTTCAGGTAAGGTTTTGGATCTGTGGCCATGGACTTATCCACCTTGACAAAAAAAAAAATCCTGCTCCATCAAAGATAAGCAACACCAGAGCATGATTCTGGCGCTACCATGTCTCATTTTGATTTTGTTTTAGTCAGTCATTTGACTTAGATGTAAATAAGTTTTATTTGCACCTTGTCATCTGTAGTAATTTTTGTTTTAATTTTAGTCTACTACATTTCCTGTAGCTTTCCTTAACACAAGGGCCTGTTTAAATCCTCGAATAACCTAAAGAAAAACTAGTTCATCACAACTAGAAGAAATATTTATCCTTGAGTGGAATGCAGTTGGTTCTGACTGACTAGTCTTGCTTTTTCGTGCTAAAAAAATCAGATCAGATTTGATTTCATCTGCCTTTCAGTATTCTACTCTTGCATTTATGCATAGATGAAAATCTTTTTTGTCATTTGAAATTAACAATCAGGTGCAGTGTTGGATTTGCAATTTTTAACTTACGTAGGTTGCTTCGTGCAAATAAAGATTTTTCCACAAGATATGGGAGGGGGTTTCATGGTTTTTGCTGTTACTTATTTCCAGTCTTTTTTTTATCAGTTTTTTTTTTAAACATCCAAGTTAAGTCATATAAGTGTTTTTCCAGTCATTTATTGCTTCTTTTTAGGGATACGACGATACCACTCTTTTTTCGAACCGAAACATAAAAGAGACAGATCGAAACTTGGATTTGAGTACTTGCTGATAACGAGTACTGATGCTGATACTTTTATAACACAAAAAAATGGAATGAATTGCAACACAGGTCTTATCGTCTTCTATGCTTGTTACAAGAAATGATGGAGAATTAGATAAAAAAGAAATACGAAGAAAAATGACCACAAAAGTGAACAACGAATTGTGTGAGATTATTTCAGATTTTCCACATTTTAAGTATCGGTTCCTGGTATCAGTTAACTTTAACAAGTACGAGTGCTTTAGAACAGTACTGGCCTGATACCTAATACCAGTATCGGTATTGGTGCATCCCTACTTCTTTTCTTCTGCCGTAGGATGTAATCCTGTGGATGCTTTTAGCAGAATTTACCAGACTGATACTTTTCGCAATGAGATCCTTGTAATCTAACCTACATGCAAACTGTAGCTTTAAATGAAGGATACAAATGAGCACATTTCAGCTTTTTAAACATTTGATGATAGTTGTGTACCCAAGATGACTAAATTTTGAAGTTGGATCAAAGGGTGCATTAAGCAAAGCGTTTCTCAAAGGTTGTTCACAATTATGTGACCATGTAACTGAAGTCTTTTCTAACTCTGTCCTTAATCTGTCTCTCTGTGCACTTACCAGTCCACAACTGGACCATGGAGGACGCAGTGCAGTGGCTGAAGGAGTCTGTGGAGCTGCCGCAGTACGAGAAGAACTTCCGGGACTTCCGAGTTACGGGGAACACTTTACCTCGGTTAGTACGGAGCTGCTGTTCAGCATACCAATAAAATCTCATCAGAGATTTTCATTTTTCTAACAAATTTGAAATTATTATTATTTTTTTTTAAAGAGTAAGAAATGTTCTCCTTTTTCCCCCCTCAATACCTAAAGTAACCATTGGGTTAGCTTTTGTTACTCTGTGCTCTGCTGCCCTCTGCTGGTTAGAAAATATAATACAGGAAAAATGTTTGAGATGTTTTAAATGACAGACGTTCCTCATGGTTTAAAGGTTCCTTATTCATCTCCTATAGAATCAGACCGATGTGACTGACTTCTCCAAACACTATTCTCAATCATTAATTCAGACCTGCAGTCCAGGGATCTGCAGATGAAGTTGTAATTTGATAACTGTCATTAAATAAACTCTTGCAGGATACGTGCAATGTGACCTGCTGCAGGCTGCGTGCACTGCGTGAGTAACTGTAACAGGGGGGGAGGTGATGGGTGATTGGAGGGTTTCATGTTTCTCCACTGAGCTGACTCATGAAGTGATGTCACAACCTGAGGGTTCAGTGTTGTCTGAGCTGTTTTAGTCCACCTGTTCGTCCCATGCGTCTGTACAGAATGTTAAGCATCCCCCAGCGGGATTCAGTCTCACGAGGAATGAAAATGTGTTGTATTTAAACTAAAACGTTTGGTCTCGTCTGCGTTTCAGAATAGCGGCGAACGAACCGTCGTTTATGTCGATGCAGCTGAAGATATTGGACCAGCGGCATAAACAAAAGTTAAACCTAAAGGCGCTCGATGCTGTGCTTTTCGGGCCTCCTCTCCGTAAGTATGGCCGCCGTTAGTAGACAGCGCACTGGTGCCGCACCGCCACTCATCCCTCCGTCTTCTGCAGGGCCGCAGCACAACTGGGTGAAAGACTTTGTCCTGATGGTCTCCATCGTGATCGGTGTGGGAGGCTGCTGGTTCGCCTACATTCAGAACAAGTCCAGCAAGGTGCACATTTCTCAGATGATGAAAGATCTAGAGAGCCTCCAGAATGCTGAGCAGAGCTTGTTAGACCTGCAGAGTCGGTAAGAGAGCAAAGCAGGCCGGACCGGTCAGAAGCTCTGAAATATACTCTGTTTTACTCTTTGTTTTTGGATCTAAAAAAAAAAGATATAGTGCTTTGCAAAAGTTTTCACACCTCTTGAAATTTTGTCATGCACAGGTTATTGACTTCAGATAATTTTGTTGTGATTGAGTGACACAAAGTGGTAAATTATAGCTGTGTGAAACAAAAAGTACACAATTTTTTTGATTTAAAAGAATGCATATCTGAGAGGTATTCAGCCCCATTTACTCTGATACGACTAAACGACATCGGCTTCCGAAGTCTTCCTATGTGTACATTAATTTAAGTATCAATCTGGCTTTTTTGTGAAGGCCACATAGGTTTGTGAAGTAATATTAGGAAGACTTTTA
This sequence comes from Apricaphanius iberus, assembly GCA_028564705.1. Lineage (NCBI taxonomy): Eukaryota > Metazoa > Chordata > Actinopteri > Cyprinodontiformes > Aphaniidae > Apricaphanius > Apricaphanius iberus. Next base: position 270,383 of record JAPXFQ010001546.1, read on the forward strand.
GGAACGCAGCAGATCAGATCAGGGAGGAAGCTGTGGAAAAGTTTAAAGCAGAGTTAGGTATAAAACATCATACAACAGCCTCTTTAATGCGTCATCTATAAATGCAAAGAGTGTGGTCCTTCTGCAAACCTCGCAAAACACTTGCATCCACCTGAACAGACAGAGTGGGCAAGGAGAGCATTAAATCAGAGAAGCAGCTATAACTCGGGAGGAGCTGTAGATCACAAGCTCAGGTGGGAGAATCTCCTGACAGGCCAGCTGTTTATTATGACATCCATACATCTGATATGTATGTAGAGCTGCGTAATATATTTACTTGCAGTTATTATAGCAATACCATAATCACAACATATTGCTCAGATGCAAAATTGGGTTGGGTATCATGTTTCAAGTGTTTCAAGTGGAAATGATGCATGTCGAAAAATTGCATTTTTCTGCTTGTGGACTGGACTTTGTCCTCGATGACCACGCTGCATACGTTGAGGAAAACAAGTGTTTGAACACCCTGCGATTTTGCAAGTCCTCCCAGTTTGAAATTATGGGTGGCTGTCGGACATTCACCTTGTACGTCCATTTACACTGTGAGAGACAACTTTTTCCTTCATCACATTTTATGATTTTTAAACTATTTCTTTGTATTTTATTGCTGCATATAGGTTTTTGATCACCTGAGAAAATCAGTGTTAATATTTGGTACAGAAGCCTTTTTTTGCAAGTAGGGCTGGACGGTGTACCGAAAATTTCCCGATAGAGAAATTTATGACTGTTACGACGTAATTTTTCCCATGCCGGTAAATTCAGTATGTTAAAAAAAAATAAATGAAAAGATGTGTTTTAGTTAAGCGATAGGATTTCCAACCATCCCGTAAAATACGGAATCGAAATTATGCTAATAAATACATTAAAATGAAAAAAAAAGTTAGTATAGGTTTCTGTCTTTTGAAATTTTCTACTTTATAGAAATAGCCAATAGAGTTTAAGTTAAGTTATTGCATTTAATTTCTTAGTGTGGTTTTATTGTTGTTCAGACAAGCCATGAAAGCCAGTTGTATTAACTATTTGTCATCCAACTCCTAAATTTCTATTTAAATGAGCAGATAAACAAAGATTTAAAGGTGTTTGGGGTTAATCTGCAATATCTTTATAACGTCACTTTAGAAAGAAAATATTAAAAATACATTGTTAGAAGCTCAACAAACAACCTCATGTTGTTTTTAGACTGCATCTTGTTAACACAAGTGGTATGTACTTTGTTATTTCCTTTTTTGTGTGGATGCTTATCATTGCAGCTTTTTGTAGCCTAGCTTACATTACTGATGCATTAAGGTGTTTATTGTGAAAGCATTTCAAGCTTAACGTATTACTATTCTGGATGACCCCCTCCCTAAAAGCACCACACCTCCCAGCAAGTCAGACGGCTCGGCCCGTGGTGAATAACGCCCTGTAGCCTCAGTGTCCCTTATTTAAATTTATGAAAGTTGGCAACCCTATTTAGCGGTGCTCCTGCCCCTTTAAGAAATCAGCGCTACTCTGAATCACGTGACTATGCACAGTCATGTTACACACAGAGGCAATAATACCCAACTGACGGGAAAGTGAAGCTACTGTGTAGTTATATTTAGGAAGGGTTTAGACTCATCTAGTGACTGTTTTTCAGAAAAATGCGACTAGCAACAAATAAAGTGACTGTTATGTAATTGTATACTTAGACTCTAACATATGTTTGTTACTGCAGCAACAGAGCTGCAGAGCGCTTCTAGCTCAACAGCTTAGCCTGCCCAGGTCCAGGCGGAGCAGATATTATCCCCGCTGAGTTGCTGCTTTAAGCTGCCGCCTGTTCCCACCTTTGCTTCGATATAAAATATGTTCTGCCTAAAATAAACGACTGCACACTAAAATCACCTATTCATTCATTCAGACCCCGTCACTTTGTCTCCTCATCTGGTCTGTGTGATCACTTATGAATTTAAAAATGGACTCTAGAAAATACAGAAAGGAGTGGAATCAAACACTGAATTAAAAGGCTGTTTGAAGCCGTTAAATAGCAAGAAGCCATCATGTTTTAAATGTAACACATTTTTTAAAGAATCTTATCTAAATCTGGCCACTACCAGACATTTACTACAGAAAAGGACCGGAGGGATCCTTGTTATCGTTCTCTTACCGTTATCGAGGTTAAATGCTCAATATACGGTGATATTAATTTGAACTCATTTCGCCCAGCCATATTTGCTATTATATAGTTTAAACGTTTCCTGTAGTTCTTGAACAGGTTTGTGCACACTGCAGCAGGGATTTTGGCCAAGTCATCCACATAGATCTTCTCTAGATCTGTCAGGTTTCAGGGCTGTCACTGGGTAACACAGAGTTTAAGCTCCCTTCAAAGATTCTATTGGATCTATTGGATTTGGGTCTGGAGACTGGTGAGGCCACTCCAGAAACTTGATATGTTTCTTACGGAGCAACCCCTTGGATATCCTGGCTGTGTGCTTCGGGTCATTGTCTTGCTGGAAGTTCCAACCATGACCCATCTTCAAAGCTCTGACTGAGGGAAAGAGCGTTTTGCTCAAAGTGTCACACTACATGGCCCCACTCATCCTCTCCTTCATACAGTGCAGTTGTCTTGTCCCCTTAGCAGAAAAACAGCCCCAAAGCATGATGTCTCCAGCACCGTGCTCCACTGTAGGGATGGTGTTCTTTGGATGCAGCTCATCCTTCATTTTCCTCCAAACATGGCAAGGGAAGTTTAGACCAGAAAGTTCTATTTGACCTCATCTGACAGCATGACTTTCTCCCATGCGTCCTCCATCCACATGCTCACTGGCAAACTTCAGATGGGCCTGGATATCTGATGACTTGAGCAGGGGAACCTTTCGATCGATGTATGATTTTTAAATCCTGACAGCCTAGTATTCTACCAATATTAACATTTGAATCTGTGGTCCCAGCTCCCTTCCTGTCATTGATCAGCTCCTCCCATGTAAATCTGGGCTGATTCCTCACTTTTCTTATCATCAGTGATGCCTCACAAGGTGAGATCTTGCATGGATTCCCAGTCTGACTAACACTAACACTTTCTCCAGCAGTTGATCTATTTTCACCAAGCTGCTTGGCAGTTCCCCTTCCAGCCTTGTGGAGGTCTACAATTTTGACTGATTGTGGGGTGGAGAGGTGTCTTTAAGGAGCTCAGAGAGATGATATAGAATATAGATTAATAAGTGGAATAGAGGTGGACTTTTTAAAGGTAGAGTAACAGGTATTTGAGAGCCATAAGCAACAAAATACAAATACATTCTTTAAAAACCATTCAATGTTATTTAATAATAATAATAATAATAATAATAATAATAATAATACATTTTATTTGTAATGTACTTTACATTTTAAACAATCTCAAAGTGCTACAGAGTTGAGAGTTAAAATTAAGTTTAAGAAAATAAAAGAAAGTTATACATTTCAGGTGTATGCTTTTTTTAAAAGGTATGTTTTTAAGTTTTCTTAAAAAAACATCTTAAGTCTGTGGGGCCCTCCGGTGGTAAGGAAGGGCGTTCCACAGCCCTGGAGGCAGCAGAAGCAAAGGCCCTATTTCCCATGCTGCAGAGCTTGGTTCTGGGGGTTTGGAGGGTGTGTGAGGAGGTCTGGGGGGTGAGGAGCTCCTGTAGGTAAAGGGGGGGATGTCCATACATGCACTGGTGAGTGAGGAGGAAAACTTTATACTCAATTCTGAGTTGGACAGGGAGCCAGTGTAGGGATTTCAGAATGGGGGTGATGTGATCGTACTTGTGCACCCTCATCAGGATCCTGGCAGCGCTGTTCTGTATATACTGGAGTCTCTGTATAAGCCTGTGAATATTCTCATTCATCCAGGTCATGGTTATCTCAAGAAAATTTCAATCGAACGCAACTGGACTTGGTAATTTTTCTTGGAAGACGTTTCACCTCTTATCCAAGAGGCTTCATCAGTTCATGCTCGCCGCTGACCAGGCTGGGACTGGTCCAACTAACTGGTGTGGAGACTCAGCTATTTACCCTTTTGGAGGGCTTTTACAAGACTTATTATGTCATTGGATCCTTTGTGCTTCATGTCTTAATGACGGTTGTTGGCGTATCAAACCATCTGTCCTCTCTGTCTAATATCTGGACATTGCTGTCCTCAAAGGAGTCCAGATATTAGACAGAGGGGACAGATTGTTTGAAAGCGGAGTAAAAGAAGCCAACTATGTAAAAGTAGAGAAACCATCGCTTAACAGAGGAGGAGGCCTGAGACATCACCTATCTCCAATTTACAATGCTGCCCTTTCATCCCTCCCCAAGAGACTCAACAATTTAGCCTCTAATAAGAAAAACAACTGTGACTCCAACGACTGTCGTTATAAAACAATAGGGCACTAATGAAGCCGAAACCTAACCTCCACCAATAGGTGACACGCCAACGAACGTCGTTAAGACATGGAGCATGAACTGATGAAGCCTCTTGGATAAGAGGTGAAACGTCTTCCAAGACAAATTTCCAAGTCCAGTGGCATTCGATTGAAATTTCCTTGAGAGTCTCTGTATGCTCCTGCCAGAGATCCCGATGAGGAGTGCATTACAGTAGTCCAGCATGGAGGAGACAATGGCATGGACGAGCTTCTCTGCATCTGGTAGGGTGAGTGTCGCATGGAGTTTGGCGATGTTCTTGAGGTGGTAAAATGATGTCTTACAGAGGTGTTGGATGTGGGTGTCAAAGACGAGTTGTGGGTCCATTTCAACACCCAAGTTGGTGGCAGATGTGGAGAGGGAGATGGTTTGGCCAGAGAAAGTGATATTGGTGATGGTGGAAGAGCGGAGCTGATGTGGTTTGCCAATTAGGATGGCCTCCGTTTTGGAACTGTTGAGCTGAAGAAAGTTGAGCTTCACGCACGCCTCTATTTATTGGATTAAAAAAAAAAGTTGTCTCTCACAAAGGAAAAGCACCTACAATGCGAGTTTCAGACCCCTCCATATTTTTTTAGTTGGAGAACTTACAAAATCGCAGAATGTTCATCCGACTGTTAAAGTGGCTGAGATGCTAAGGCTCACAGACAGCGTTGAGGATGCTGATGAAGGAAATAAAAAATGGAAAAAATAGGAATTTGGGTAAATAATCAGCATCATTATTGCAATATTAATCAATAGTTTTGCAGTTGTTTGCTGATATTGTGTGGCTGTACTTTAATTTAACGATCGTAGGAAGAAAGCCAAAAGGAATCAAACAGGCAGAAGGAGGTGTTCTGGTCAAATATTCAGTTGAGTTGGAGTTCAAGATTTATCTTGACGCAGGACTGTGTCCCTAAAAATACACTTAGACCTTTAAAGCAATGGTTTATATCAATGCATATTAATTTATTAGAATACGCCAGTCAAAATCTGGATCAAAAACAAGACATGAAAAGTCATGATCAAAGATACTTTCCATCTAATTTCACTGAGATTGAGATGTATTCCAAAGAAGTCATGATTTCCTAATTTAGATGCAAAAAAAGAAAAAAAAACAGGTAAAGAGAAAATCCCAAAGGCCGCAACTGGAAAATTGTGTGCATTTAAGCAAATAAAATTTGGAAAAGTTAATGGGAGTTTAAACCTTTCCCAAGACAACGCAAACGCACCTCACTTTCCCGTTCTGGTCCTCTTCCAGACTTGAAAAGGCTCAGGAGGAGAACCGGACAGTCGCCGTGGAGAAGGAGAACCTTGAGCAGAAGATGAGGGATGAGATCATCGATGCCAAAAAGGAAGCTCACCGACTGCGGGAGCTGCGAGAGGGCGCAGAGTGTGAACTCAGCCGGCTCAAATATGCAGAGGAGGAGCTCGTACAGGTGAAACCTCTCAGAGGGCTTACTATTCCTGAGGGCTCACAATCAGTCAAAATAGGTTTGGCTATTGAATGAATAGCATATGGTGCACACATAAATATGTGTAAACATGACCTAGTGCATATGGAAAATTTAATCTGAATTCACTTGATATGGTTTGCACATTCTTCACTATCTTTTGAATGATGTATTTAATTTAAAATAAGGGGATATGGGCTTGCGCCTGGGACAGAGCTTTATGCAAATGTAAATGTATTCATCACTTTGGCTAAACCAGAGAAAATTGAAAAGACTAGTTTTATATTGTCTGCCTTAAATTTTCATTTCATATGCAAAATACCTGCATTTTTACCTGAAGTTTTCTCTGCCTTCATAAAAAGAAACTGCAGCACCAGTGTGTCTCAGAGCTTCTCTTAGGAGTAACCTCTGCCCTTGGATTTGAGTCGTGATTGAACTTGTTCTATAACTCATCAGAGACAGTTGTAATCAGAACACAACAGTCTGACCCCGGACTGTACTGTATCGCCTTGCTCCCCTGCAGGTGCGGAAGGCTCTGAAGCGGGCGGAGAAGGAGATGCAGTCCGAGCGCTCGGTCCCCGAAGCTCTGCAGAAATGGCTCCAGCTCACTCACGAGGTGGAAGTTCAGTACTACAACATCAAGAAACAGAGCGCAGAGTTTCAGCTGTACGTCGCCAAAGATGAGGTGAGCTCTCCACTTTATTAACTGGCTTCGGCGATGCAGGAAACGGCTCACTCAGAATGCTTTGCCCGCCTTCAAGCTGGGATTAGTGGTCGCAGCAATTTGTTAGTATTTAAATTGTATAAATATGAAGGAATTTTGCCCAGGTTTGCCCATTTATGCAGTTTACTACATAACATATTTTTTTATAGAGGTGCCCTAAAGGATGTAGAAATATAAGATATAAATTCTTTGTTAGACAATTCCAGGCAGCTGGATCTTTTTTTCTAAAAAATTTCAGTACCGATTATGTTGTTTGACCTGAACAACCAGAAGAATTAAAAAATCTGTCGCAATTGTACATTACAAGCTCTTGAATCCAGTTTAAATAAATGCATCTCTTAAAGATGCACTCCACAACTTGCATACCTGAAAAATGTGTTTTCAAAAACTTCTGGCAGCACACGCGCATTTATTATGTTCATTTTCTGAGCTGCTGAAAACTGAGACGACATGTACACTGGACTCTTCAGATGCGCTCTTTAGAGATTTGGTTTTACGTCACTGATGTTACGCCACAAGCTCTTAGAGGGCGATAGAGGGCAAATATCCTCAAAGTTACTGAATACGTCTTTAAAGTCACTCACTACATTTGTGTCAGCCTCTTTTTCCACACATTTGTCGTGAATACCTTCAGCTCTGCATTCAGTCTGACCTTTTACTGCCACAAAGCACATACAGTGACAGTGACAGGGACATATATTGCAGTGAAAAAGTATGTGGCCTCTATACAGACTTCCAGACTTTTGTCACAACTATATGTTCCGATTGTGAACAGATTAAAAACAGTGAAATAATAATGACCTCCTGACCTTATAATTGGTTCTGCTACCCTTTACTATCAAGAGTTTACAATTAGTCTTGTACGTCGCTGTAGACTCACTTTGACTATTTACTACTATTTATTGCAGAATTGTTTTCGGTTGTACACATTAAAGTGTTTTTGATCATAACCAGCCTCTTGAAGGCCATGCTACAGTATCTTAAACATTTCATGTTGTTCTACTTTTTATTAGGTAGGTTGTGGGTAGTAGAGACCAGGACTTATAAGTCCATCAATTACTCCTAGTTCCTCAGCTTCTGAAGGAGCTAAATGGCCACAGACCGTCACACTACAACCATCGCAACTTTAAATCTATTTCAGATGTATTTCTGCTCCAACACATCTGAGTCAAATGGACAAACAGCCTCCTCAGTGTGTCGTAAAGTTCTGCAGGGGCCTGCTAATAAACCGTTATTTAATTTAGCCGTTTGAACCAAGCACTGACACCAGCAGGATAACAGGCCTTGTGGACTCAGTTTGGACACCGTTGTGGCGTTGACGTTCTCCTCGTTAATATTTTGCTCATTTAACTCAGATCTTAGCTGTGGCAAGCGAGGCCCTGCAGTGCTTTAAAACACTGCGTTATGTTGTGCCACAGGAAGCGCAATATTGTTTGGTTCACACAACCATTAATAATTATATCAGTATTTTAAAATTAATGTAATTATTAGTAAAGTTTGAGTTATTTTGTTAACAATTCACGGCGCCACCTACGTCTGTTATGATGGAATGAATTCGACGTGGTGAAATGGCATAATTGTACGCACCCACCAGAATAAGACCAAACATCTTGTCTCTGAAGCAAAGAATTCCTTAAAGGGGAGATACCATTCTTCTTTTTAAAACAAGTTATAACAGGTCTTTGGACATTATAAAACATGTTAATAAAGTTTTTTGCACAAAATCACAATTACGCAAAGCAATCTCAGTGGCTCAGATCTTTACAATTTCAGTCTCTTTCAAAATTATCTGTTTAGTGTTCTGTCACTTTTATGCAAAATATCAATGGCAGACTTTTTGGGGCGGTTCGCTGCATAATCACTTCATCAGCAATCAAAGTCCGGTCCAGAAGAAAGAGTAGAAAAATATGTCCAAACATCAAAGCTGGAGCACACTGCTAGGTTCTTTGAAACAAACCTTTGTTGGTTTGCAGTCTTGTTAAAGAACTGCCCTGGTTGTATTTTGGCTGTCAGTAAAATACTCCTGGATGTACAGGCAGCAGCCTTTGGAGATATTCAGCTTCCATTTATAAATGTTTAAGAGATTTCTTTCCCGGCCAGCAGGTTAGAAAAGTAGAATAACCTTGTGAAGATGCGCCTTCGTCCACAAGTGCAGCTTGGTATGGAAGAAGCATTGTTCGCTGAGTACAATGCTTGGAGATGCGGTTTGTTCAGTCTAATTGAGGAAAAAAAATATCTTCTAGATCTTTATGGTGTCAGACAGGTTCTATTTAAGTGACTTCATGCCATATTGGTTTTGATACATTTTAACCCCCTTAATGAATGATTATGTGAAAACAGTTTTTGGTTGGTCTTAAAATAATTCTTCACAGCACTGTTATTGTAGCGAATCCGACTGTGAGACCAGAGAAAATAAATCTTAATACTTTAATAATGTTGCATTTTTTTATTTATTGAACCTGTAGATTATTAACCGCTTTACGTTGGGAAGTAAAAAGAAACAAACTAAGACACAATAATTGCTAATTGATAATTCAGCTACTGTGGAAAAGTTCTGTGAATAACACTGTGTTTTCCCCGTCTTGTTTCAGGCCGAGAAAATAAAAAAGAAAAGAGGTTCTGTGTTTGGAACCCTTCACGTTGCCCACAGCTCATCCCTGGATGAGGTGGACCACAAGATACTAGAGGCAAAGTAAGACACATTTCCACTCTCCCTGTGTGTGTGACCTTCATTATTCAAATCTGATGTTTGAGCATTTATTTTAACCTGGATTAATTATATGAACTCAGTATAACATAAAGCTTGTCTTGAAGAAAGCAACATTTAAAGGAAAAAGTTAGAAATTCTCGAGAAACATAGAAGCACAAAACTCAACCAGCCCCCCAAAATTCATCAACCTAGGATTTATTTCCGTCATGAGGTACTGTCAAGTTAATGCCAAACATATGAGACAGAGACTGGGAGTTTTGGTCTACATTAAAAAGAGGTATGGGTGACAGAAGGCTAACGCTGCACACTACTGTGGGGAGTTTTGTTGGGAGGTTGGATGAAGCTGATTACAGGGAAATCCTACGATCACCTTCCAGGAGGACAACACTCCTAAACATACACATAAAGCTGTGGTGGAGAGGTTTAGATCAAAGCATGTTCTTCTGTTAGCATGGTGTCAAACTCCAGTCTTCGAGGGCCAGATGTGTTCTACTTCAACACACCTGAATCAGACGGTTCGATTGCCTCCTCAGCAGGTTTTTAGGTCTATGGGATCCTGTTGACGAACCAGTTATTTGATTCATGCGTGTTGAAACAGACACATGTCTAAAAGTTGCAGGACACTGGCCCCTCGAGGACTACAGTTTGACACCCGTGGCCTAGTCAAAGTCCAGACCTAAAGTATTGAATCAGGGGGGCTTGAATGCATACACACGCTGCATGGCAAACTTTTCTGATTTTTATTGGTCAATCATTTTGAAAACCACGTGTATTCTCCTCCAAATCCGATCTGTGCCTTTTGGGCCTTGTTTCCAGCAATGAGTGACCGTCAGACGTGTGCCGATATCCACATGCTGCGCTTATCACTCCGCTCACGCTGTTCCCACCGATGCCCTGCGGTTCTCTTCTGGTGAAGCGCCAGCTCCTGATCTATTTACACACCAACCACTGGTTTGCAAATGAGGCTATTCTTCCGGGTGCTTAACTTTGTTTTGTATGTGAGGTTATTTAGAGTTCCTCTGAAATCCAGCCTCTTTTGCTGCTTAGTTCAAAGAACGGTTCAGTTGTTCAAACACCAAAGGGAAATCACAGGAAAACAAGAAGAAAGAAACTGTAGCTACTTGTTAGGCAGAGGTCCAGTTTTACAGCACGACTGTTTGGTGCCAAAAACTGCATTAATCCTGTTTCATCAAAGAAAAGACCATTTCTTTTGAGTGAATCTTAGAAAGGCAGTTGTTAATCGGCATCAGGGCAGAATCTCTTGCTCCTTTGCCAAGTTCAGTACGCATAGATCCGGTGTCATCCTCATTTAGTTCTGCTTCGCTCTGTCTTTCCGTAGGAAGTCTCTGTCAGAAGTGACCGCCTGCCTGAGGGAGCGGCTCCACCGTTGGCAGCAGATCGAGAAGCTCTGCGGCTTCCCCGTCGTCAATAATTCAGGTCTGCCGAGCCTGACGGCCAGCCTCTACTCAGACCACAGCTGGGTCGTCATGCCCCGAGTCTCTGTCCCCCCGTACCCCATCGCAGGCGGTGTGGACGACCTGGACGAGGACACGCCTCCCATCATTCCACAGTTCTCCAGTGAGTGCACCGACATTTTCACGCTCTCTCAGACATTCCGTTTGCCTCAGAGTGACCTTCAGTCTCTGTCCTGCGCCCCAGCAGCTACATTGATCCGACCCCCGCTGACCCGCAACAGCAGCCTGTGCCGCTCCCGTCGAAGCCTCCTGAGCCAACAGTCCTCCCTGATGTCCCCAGACCCAGACCTGCTGTCCATGGCCGGCTCGTCCCTCTCCTATCGCCCAGATGCGGACGACGAACAGTTCGTGTTCAGTGTGGATAGGAGGGGGTATGTAGCTGAGGCCGGAACGCCGTGGAATGGTTTTGCAGTTTGGACTATCAGGTGTTTTTATCAGACACTGAAAGATAACCATGAGGGTTTCACAGACTTTTTTTCTGCCGGCAGGGAAATCAGATTCATTTTGTCAATCAGATTTTTTAGGATTGGCTGTCCCCTGAAAATAATTGTACGATCTGCACAATGATCTGTCCCGATTTATAGCCGTGAGTCTGAACAAGGTCGAATCTGTAACTGGATGGAATAGAGCTCATTATTTTCTGATATGATCATCTCACACTTAAACCTCAGCACCCGTCCTCGTTATCGTGACTAATGTAAGTGTTGAAGTTAAGCTCTCTAAATATAACTACATTTGAGGAGAAAAAAAACATGGATTAAGGCTAGATCAGCACTGACAGTTCTGCTGATGAACCACAGTTCTGGGAAGCTGATGTCTACCCCGTTTTGTCACATTTCAATGTATAGTTAGGAATATGAGAACATATAACTTCCTCTCGTAAAATCATGTACTTACTTTGATTAACCACACCTAATCCTGATTCCTGCTTGATCCGTAGAATCTTGAAATCACTTAACCTGACAACATGAAGCAGACTTAAAGATCTTTAAAGCAGCAGGTCTTGCTCCAGACTAAAGAAATTCAGGGACCGATGAGAAACGTTGTCTGACATGCATCGGTCTGGAAACATGGTGGTGGTATTGTGTTGGTGTGGGGCTAATTAATGATGGGTGGATAAACTCTGCTCTCGAACTCAGAACGCTAAAGTGAAATATCCATGTAACAGTTTGTGACCTTTAGTTGTAGCGATCATTTTGCAGCATGAAGACACTCCAAAGCCGCGCAGCAACTCCCCCCTTCTGAATGAGAAGGCAACTCTAAAACATCCTCTTTTTTTTGTGTCTGAATACAAATTTGATTGTTATATTCTAGCATTAACTTATACAGATCATTCATTCTTTACATCACATTTAATGTGGCTGAATTTAACCAGTTCTGCAAAGAAGAGTAGGTCTATTTTTCCTCTGCCGAGACGTAAATAACTCATTGCCTGTTCTTGCAAAACCTCTAATAGGCTTTGTCAGCACCAAGAGTTATTAGCTTTAGGAGATAATTACTTTTTTTCAATAGTCCCAGGTTGTGTTTTGTTATTTTGTTTTTTTCTATTAATAAAAGTAATAATTTTAAGATTCTTGCCGAGACCGCAAACAGAAACCAGCATTAGCTCCCTCTCACCACGTGCTCCAACTTTGTGCTATCCTACTGGTAAAAACACCAGTAGAGGAGCCAACAACTGCAGCACCAAGCTATGCTACTGCAGTTAAAAGAAATATTTTCTGTGTTGTTGTGTTTTAGGAGGTGTTGTGCAAGATGGAAAAAGCTGTCATGTTTTTTTTTTAGAAATAATTTCTAAAACTGATCGCTGTATTTTGCCCCTCCCACCCTCTGTGGTTCATATTTTTCAGCAGAGATGCGTATATATTCCTCAGACCGCTGATGTTCTTCCTCTGCTCCTCTCCATCAGGGAACCAGCTCAGGACGGCAGCTCCGACACAGACTCCCTCAGCTCGTCCATCGGCCGCAAGCAGCTGCACTCCTCCTGCGCCCCTGGGGCCGACACCCACTACCGCCGGATCTCCCGCGAAGAGCTGCTGCTGCTGGGCCAGGGCAGCCCGGAGCGCCCTGGCTCCACCCACACCACCAGCAGTAGCAGCAGCAGCAGCCTCAGAGACTCCACGCCTCCCCCCGTGCCTCAGATGCCAGCCGCCACCACCCCCTCCGGCCCCCCATCCAGCTCCCCTTCCCCGGCCCTGGAGCACCACCCGTTCGCACACAAAGGCTCGCCCGACCTCACCCGCGTCTTGCCCGAGTCCCAAAGCATGCCGCTCTCGCAGGGCAGCGGCACCTCTCCGACGGGGAAGGGCGTGTACAACGGCATCCTGGAGAAGTCCTACAGCTACGGCCAGCTGCCGGCGAGCATGCTGCCCAACGTGGGGCGCCAACCGTCTCTCACCTCGCTGGACTCAGAGGGCCGGAGCTTGGGGCGAGATTACAAGCTCCACAGCACCTCCTCCCAGGACTCGTGCGACAACGGAGAGAAGGTCAAGCGCTCCTCTTCGAAAATCAAAAGCCTATTTAAGAAGAAAAAATAAAAACAAACATTCAGAGCGAAATAGGGCGCGAGTGACAGCAAGAGAGAAAACTAAACCAATAAGAGTTTTATCGCTCATACCACGTCACTGGAAGATAAAACATTTCATTTTCTCTCCTGGTTTTTGTCATCAAAGATGGAATGTAGCTCAGCCTGGGTGCCGTCAAACGCCCCTCAGCCTGGTAGCCTTATTTTTCAATAATCTCTTTCTATTTAGTTCTCACAGAGAAACCCGCACAGCTCAAGGAAGGAGCTCAAAACCTGCTCACGGTCTTCTCTTCATTTCGTTTATTTTATTTTTTAGTTTGAACCAAAAAAAGCCTCCTTATAAAGGGTCTAAAGGTGTGGTCTGAACATTTAGTTTCGAGCTCACGAAAATGTAGTGTTTCACTGAAGATGTGTAGTGTGGATGAACTCGTGTACTTGACTCATTTAAATTGGAAGAGAGAGAGAGAGCGAGAGAGAGAGAAATCCTGCTAAAAGTTTGTTGCACTAATGCTTTCTTCGTGGTTGTTTCGGGAGAGAGGCGCATTGAATCAAGATGTCGGGGTGGGGGGGGGATGCATGAGCGGTCGCAATGAAAACGCAGCACAGAGCCAAAATGATCCGACCTGCCCTCAGTGCCACTCTTTACGGATGTCTCAATATAAAAATATACATAAAAATATATATATATATATATATATTAAACAGTTTTCACATGTTCCTAAAGATGATTTTAATAGGTTTTTGAAATTTTAGGGTTTCATTGCAGACTGAAGCCACAACAGTCACTTTATCTGTGTTCTTGTCGCCCTTTATTACTTGATAACCTGCATCCTGTAGCCATACAGTAACAAAATCTACCATCTTTATGTTTTCCTTTTTGAAAAAAAAAAGAAACGTCCTGCAGCTTTTTTTTTTTTACTTGGTGTCACCAGAGTGTTTTGGGGGAGATGGGCTTTCAGGTGTGTCTCAAGGAAGTTAGACATTTAGTTATTTACACAAGTAATATAGTTTAAATAGTGTAAATTGTGTCTTGTATAGATTTATTACATACGAAGTGATATATTTTAGGCGTTTATTTTGGATACGATTTCAATCTTCCCCAAACCTTTAAGTAGCCTTCAATTCACAATCCTTATAAGGCTGCAATGATCCGGGTGCAGGGTTCCTTTGCTGTCTTTAATAAATCTGATGTCATCATTTCTCCAGTCTTGATACATAAAGAAAAAAGATAATAGTGCATAGAAATACGTTTTTTAAATTGCAGACATTTGTACTCATTTTATTATCTAAAAGAAAAGGTTCTGGTTGATTATTATTTGATTTTTTAGTTTAGTTTTTTTCACCAGTTACTGATCTAACAGATGAATGCTTCCACATGCACCAGTTTCAAAATGGCCCATTTCATTGCCATTTGTGGTCAAGGTGTTCTTCTGTGCTACTTTTATTTTAGAAATTGTGTTCATGCTTTGTTTGAAATCCAAACATAATGGTATCACATATTATGAACTCCAATTTAAATAGTTTATCCAATTTACGACATCCATAATCCAGTCCAGATTTTCTAACTATTATAGGTTTTGAATGGAGTTCATTTATGTTTAATGTGACAGAAGTCCCCGGGCCTAAATACAAAAACTCATAGCTGTCTTCAGGGTTGTGTTTTTTTTTTTGGGATTTGATGAAACTACAAATATTGAAAAACAAACAAAATATTTTTTCACTCAAAAACCTAGAATGTTGTGAAAGCAGTTTGAAAAAGTCTAGAAATTGGATTCAGGAAAAGTTTTCAAATGGAGGATTTGTGGGAATCCAGTCTGCTGCTTATTCGCCTATTTCATCCACAGTTTTTCCTTCCACTCTACTTACCATTAATATTCTGGATACAGCATTCTGTGAACAACCATCTTTTTTAGCAATTTTTTTTGTCTAATGCATCACAGCATTTCTTAGAGTAACTGTATTTTGGAGCTTTCTTTAGCTGCCAATAATAACCAAAATGAACAAAACTAAACGCTTGAAATGTGCTGCTCTGTAATGAATATATGAGTTTCACTCTTTGAACTGAATTACTAAAATTACCTGTTAAAAAAATATAACAGTTTTTGGACGGACCTTTATGTGGTGGCTTTATTAAACCACATAATTTCCAGGAACACTAAGAATGATCTACTGACAAGGCAACCAGATCCACCCAACCAATCACCTAAAAAGTACAACAAACATCGGCCTGCTGTAAAAGTCAAGCTGTTTGATCCAGATCTGAATGATGCACCAAGACCTGCCTCTCCCCCGCTTCCAACCCCCCCACTAAGCTCGACCCACGCAATACAGTCCTGCTCATCACCTCCAGGGCCCGCAAACCTAGCGCACTGATGTCAAGAGCTTCACACTGTGATTACTGGCTGCTTCCTCCCGTCCCGGATCTAGCTGTCACCGCCGCTGTTTGAAAATGTGACGGTGCTCCAGCAGCATCCAGGAGGTTGATGAGCTGAGGATCGAATGTGCTGTTTAAAAAAAAAAACCAAAAAAAAACCTTGTACATGTGAAAGGTTGTTGGGCAGTGGAGCGCATGAGGAAGGAAATGAAGGACAGGGCTGTGAGGTGGGGAGGAGGAAAATGTTTACGAGGAATGTGGGGGTGAGGCTTGAGAACATTTTGTGTGTGTGGATATTTGTATACTGTAGAACAATTAATATAAAAAAAATTAATAAAAAAAGGAAGCAACCAAGATGGTTCAGAGTGATTTTTCTGGGATTTGTTTTCAGCCTGTTCCAATTATTTACTTTGGTCTGAAATGGTGAAAGTTTTTTCTTACAAACCAATCAGCTGTTAAGGGTGATTTGCTAAAATTCTTATTAAAGAGCATGTATCACAATTTTTTCATCTTTTCGTTTCAGTCTTGAAGGACATGATATGTTTGTTTACTTTCATGTTGGAAGCGGATTTATTTAGTTAAAATAAAGAAATGAAAACGAGTAATGTGAGAATGCAGCAGAAAGTAAAGTGATATTGGTAAGACCTATATAACTGCTTAGCACCCAATCTCAACTGTGAGTTTATAAAGTGTTGTTTGGTGACTCATCTGGACAAATTTTTGTGAAAAGTAGCTTGGAGAACTAACAAACCGGCACCCTTACCAGAAAATAAAAGCACTAAGCGTGGGACCCACACTGTGTGTTATTGGCAACGGTCTTGAGAGACCACTTCTGACAATAACTGCAATTCAAAAGACGTACAGTATGCAGTAATTGAGTGACGTACGGCGCCAGTGAGTAGAACTAGCTAAAAGTCACTCTACTAGTAGACCTGTGGTAGATTTGCAGGTAATAATAGAGGGGATGTTTTGCATTGTTTTAATGTGAAATATACAAATCTCTTCCTATCTTTCTTTGAGAAACATTGTTTTGTACCAAATCATAATTACAATGACCTGTGTGCATCACAGGCAAACTGATCCTAGGTGAGGGATCAGAAAAAGTGCAGCCTGAAGACCCCTAAAATGAATTAGATAAATTGACTCATATTTAAAAATGAAATTCAGTTGATCATATTTAATGTTCAAATTACTACTTTCTTTTTTATTTGAATTTTACATACAGTATGGTCCCAACTTTTTTTACATTTGGGTTTTTATATACACTAAAAAAAAAGTTGACTTTAGGCAAGGCAAGTCAATTTTATTTGTATAGCACAGAATCAACACAAGACAATTAAAGGTGCTTTACATGATTAGAAAAATTTGAAAAATTAAAACATAGAATCACTAAAAGAAAGACGATTTATATAATTAAAAGAAAAGAGAACAGTTAGTGATTAGAGCATAAGGGAACATTTCCGTCAAATTATGAAAACTAAAACGGAAACATCTAAACGTAGTTAAAAAGAATGAACGCAAAAGTTGTGTCAGTTACTCATAAGCAAGTCTAAATAGATACGTTTTAATTTTTTATTTGAAATGGTTCAGTGTCTTTGACTTTAATTAATTTTATTTTGTCAACAGGTTACACGAAATTGACTTAGGTTAGTCTAATAGCACCCAGTCTAATATGGCCACAGCCACAATATTTGATGGTGGATTGTACATGGAGGCACAATAAACATTAGCAGGCGATGGGACTCAAACCCAGAACAAGACCTGGGTATCCTTACACCAAGTACCTGCATTAACTACTTTGCTACACAGTGACTTAAAACTCTGTATTCAAATAAGAAAGATGATTTCAGACTGGAAATGAAGTCATATTTTTTATTTAAATATGTGAGGAATATCGTCAAATATTGTGGCCATGGCCATGTTAGACTGACTTAACAATTTTACTTTAAACTAACCTAATTCGAATTCATGGAACCTTTTGACAAAATAAATTTAATGAAAGTCAACATTTATTTTTTGGAGTGCATAGAGATGGTCTTTAAACAGCACTGTATGGTTGCCTTGTTTCCTTAGCACGTTTCTGCTCTTCCAAAGCAGAATCTTGCTCAATTACCCTCTGTGCTGTCAACAGGCAAACACACATCTAGTCGACACATTCTGGTTAAATATGCCGTTGTGGACATACTATAGGCATTAACGCTCTGCTTTTCCAAACAACACATCATTTTTTGTTTTATAGAGGGGAGGCTGTAAAAGACCTTTCTTTATGAATTCTTTCTTTCTGAAAGAATTTTAATATGAATTTCTTTCTTTATCAATTTAGATAAACAGAGTAACTTAATTATCTTTCATACTTTACATTTTTCCAGGTTTTCCAGGATATCCAGTTGTTTCACCAAAAAAAAACGGCCCAAAGACCACCCTTCTGAAACTCACATCTTCCACCAGCTGAGCAACAGTGGGAGGATAAAATATCCTCCTGACAACCCATTTATCTTTGAAAGGGAGGGTTAATGCGTGAAACACAGAAGAAAAGCATGCATGATTGCTTTATCAATATGAAGTGAGTGTGATGAAACTTTTGTTGATGGTTCATCCCTTTGGGCGCACCAGGAGAGGAGCGGAAACGTCTGCTGGTGATGAATGTTGTCGGGGAGTCTGTGTACGCCACACAGCACCCAAACCAACTGCTGCGCCTCTCCCAGCTCGGGGTGCAGTTACATTGACGGCCACATGGTGTCACCAGAGCATCATAGAAGACATTATCAGCCACTCCCTAAGAAAGCAAAAAGGATCGGCTGGACGTTACTTCGTGTTGCGATTGGGAAGATCAGACATGGTAAAGCACCCACAAATACAGCAGACATACGTCTTAAAGAGTTTTGCTTTATACTTGCTGGTTTAATATTCTTTTAGCCCTTACTGGTGTCATTCGTTACTGCCCAAATTACACTGAGACGATATGTGACTGAGTATAATTTGGCTGCTCAACTTTTATTCAGTAAGTCAGTGCAAAATCAGATTTACAATGATCATCTCCGCAGTTAGATATGTTTCAAAACTTACCGATCAATAGGTCCCAGATAGTGAGGGAATAACTTTTGAATGTGACTGAATGAAAGGAGACGTCATTAATACGAGGACTATTGATCAATATTGCTCAAAAATAAATTTGAAATCACACTTTTTGTGTGAGTTAGACATCTGAAAACACTGCTACTGTTCATGAATTGGCTTTGTGTTAGATAGTGCAGTCTTATAATGCAGCCTTAAACAAAAGAGTGAAGGTTGAGGACACTGGCTCATTTTCTATATAGGCCTACACAAAAGCATGTTGGATTTCAACTTCACACGTTTCTTCTACATTCTGAAATGGTTTTCATGACAACGTGATAGAGGAAGCTAAAGGCAGCGCTACATTGAACTATCTGTTCATGCATTATCTATACCTAATTAATCCTCGCAGGGAGGACAAGGTGCCCACCTCCAGAACTCGATGGGGGCACACCCTGGACAGTGTCCCTACGCTCTGTCTAAGATCTGTTTCAGAGTCTCAGCAGGTACATTACTCTGCACAGCATCAGAGACTCCTCTCTGCTTCTCCATCTACCATTAAAACTGCTTCCACCAGGAAAACAGCAGCACAACATCAAAAACAGAACCAACAGACTGCTACACAGCTTTATGATGAAAGCAAAATAAAAAAAATATTAAAATGATGTTTTTGTTAATTATTGCTCTAATCTTTTGCATTTATTCCAATAAAGAAATAGGAAATCCTAATTGGATATCTAGTCTTTATTAAGAAATAATCACATATTGATGTCTAATTCTGCTTACCTCTGGTAAAAAAAAATAATTATTTGCACTTAACTATGTTTTACGCATTAACTGAATTGTTGAAGAAAACCTCTTACTTACTGAGCTGCCCAGCGGAAATACACAAAACCCTTTAGAATCTGTTAAACACCTCCAAAGCTTTTTTTTCTGGGGTTTGATTGCAATTTCCAGCTGCTGAGCAGTTCTCTCAGTGTGTTTTCTTGACCATCCGTACCAAAACCTGATCCCCAAAGCTCCTGTCAGCTGTTCTCTCGATGCTTCCTCCCTTTGTCACCATTAGGAAATATAATATTTAAAATGCTTGCAGCACAGAAAATCTGTAGTTATTGATTGCTTGAACAAGGTTTGTCAGGGTGTTGGGGATATGCACCTTTGGTCTCTTCTCCCTGATCATTGTGCACAAGTCAAGCCCAAAGTTTTCAATGCATAAAAAGTAGAAACCCTGCCTTTGTGCATCATGACATTGTTAGTTACAGTTTATATTGTGACACTGCAGTGCCAAAAAAGACAACGTTCTTTCTGCAGCCCCTCGTTTCACATAGATGTGATTGTGGGAGAGTCCCTTTTAGAGCTGCTGAATTCAGCTGCACAATGTCCCATATTCTTCGCTTACTTTCTTGTTTATGCTTCCTTTCTATCCTCACAGGAGCTTTGCAGGTTGGGGACGCGGTGCTGGAATTTATGGCCCCCTGAACAGCACTGCAGTGAAGTAATTGGCTCCACAATGACGCTAATGCTCAGACAGAGGAGCTGCGTGAGGGAGCAGAAAGTGATGCAATGCCATAAGATGGCAGATCCTTCCCTTAATAAGTGGTGGTTGGGAAAAAAAAACTGTAAATGAGCAGACAGAAACAATATTTTAAAAAACACACAAATGTAGAGTAAATGTGTAACCATAGGGCTTTTTTTTTACCCAAGATGCTACTGCCATCTCTCCCTATACAGTCTCCTCTCTCCTTTCTTTATCCCCTATAACTCAAGCTCTTCTCCTCTCTGGTTTGGATCCCATTCTTTCGCAGTGTAATGGGTTTATTAGTGTGGTTAATGCACTGTGACCTAATGGGGGCTCGCCGTCTACCTTTTTCAACGATGATAAAAAAAAGGGAATGTTTTTTTAAAAGGCGAAGCAGAACAAAAATGAGATGTACAAGGAAGGCACATAAACAGTGAATGGCAGCAAAAATCATAACTAAAGAGATAAAAGAGTAAAAGATACATAAAAACTGAAAAGCAAATTGATAGCCATTGGAAAAACAAAACAAAGAAGCAGAAATTGGAGCCAGGAATGCAGGAAAGGTGACATACACATTTTTACTCTTTCTAATTGACAATATATGTGAGTGAAAGTTACCTGAACAGAAGAGAAACAAATAAGACAAAAAGAGATATCGGCCAGGAATACTCTGCACAAATAAATTATTTTGCTGCAAAATTGTGCTGCCAATTTCTAGTGTGATGGGGTAGCCATTCTCTTTTCTCTAACAGCAGAGGCAAAAAAAAGTAATTAGGTAGGTGCCAGCCTTAACTCTGAGAGAAAGATCGTATCTGAGCAATGCTACTTATCAGATCCTATCATCATTGATTTGCTTGAAGTAAAAAAAAAAAAAAAAAGGTCTTCAGAAAAAACAAATAGAAAATCATCCAAATAGACAAAAATGACTTCTGACCAGAAAATGTATTTTCTTTTATCTTAAAACTTGGTTTGTTTTTACATCGTGCTCATTTACAGCTCTGTTATAATCACCTTCTAGTTTGTGCTATTTTCCGGCTTCTTTATTTATTTACTATACAAAAAATAATTGTTTTAGTAGAATTTGTTGTGAAGCAGATGCCAAATTAGGTAGGTAATTAGTTACGTAACACCTAAAATAAATATAAATTCTGTTATTTTTATGGGCAAGATAGAGAAATTTGGAATAATTGGGCACACCTCCAACCACTGGCAGCAAAGTCCATCCAAGATACTCCTTGGTACAGGTGGAATGTGCATCATTCAGTGTTAGAGAGACACCATCTTGGCTGTGTTAAGAGCAGAGGTGGTTTGAAGCAAATATGTGACAATAATCTACAAGTGGATAACACCTTGAACATGTTTTGGCAACAAAATTTAGTGTGGTATGAAGATTGCTGGGGACAATTGTTATGAATTATTCATATAGCCTGTCAGTATTCATCCGTTTCACATTTCATTAAAACGTACACTACCGTGTATAGCAGTGGGGAACCCTTAGGGCCTTCTACGCCTTCAGAGAAGGCCTAGAAATTCCTGGACCTAAAAATAGGAGAATGAAATAAAACACAAGTATTAATTTAAAATTTATTTTTCATTTAATATAATGCATTTAATTATTTTTCTCTCATCTACATTATAAAATTAAGCCTACTGTCAAGTTCACATCATGGTTACTATCCTGAAAACATGCTATCCAATCAGAATCGTCAGAATCTATCAAGACCTGGTTATCTGGCTCAGTGATTGGTTAGGACTTCACGAGTGTAGGAGAAGGCCATGCCGTGTGTCTTATTAGTTTCAGATTGACCAATCATGGTTTGATTTGAGTGGGCGGGAAAAAAACAAAAAAAATGTAGGCCTTCTTGAAGTGTTAACTTTGATCTCAGATGCAGCAGAGTGGAGAGAAACAGAGAGGTAGCGAAATGGCGGAAGATGAGAGTGATGTTGTGGCTAGTTTATTTGCTTCGTCTTTTTCAAGACGGGGTTTCACAGAAAGGCTTCAGATCATTCAAAACGGAAGGCCAACTCCAAAACTGGAATTAAAAGAAAAGGTAAATAAAGTGTAAAGACATTTCAAGACTGAAAATTATCAGCGCTATCCTTGGATGACAGGCTGTAAGAAAACAAACAGGTTGTATTGCTGGAGTTGTTTGCTTTTTACAAATGACAAGTCATCCACTTGGGTCAGCGGGGGATTTGTTTGCCTTACAAATCTGACAAAGTCAGCTCACCGTCATCAAGATTCTGCAGCACAGCTGGAAGCTACAGTCTGTTTGAAAACTTTCGGAGACACTAGGATTGATCTTCAGCTTGACGAGCAGCGCCGTAACCATACCACAGCCCACAACAACAAGGTCAGGTCGAACAGAGAGATTCTGAAACGTCTCATCAATGTCGTAATTTTTCTTGGAAAGCAAGAGCTGGCATTTCGAGGACATGATGAGAGTAAAGATTCCAAAAATAAGGGGAACTACTTGGAGTTGGTGGATTTTTTGGCGGAGTATGACAGCCCGCTGCGCTGTAACCTGGATTCGACCACTGTGTTCATTGGCACTTCCAGCAAAATTCAGAATGACCTGATTCAGTCGGTGGCAGATGTAATGACCGAAGCCATGAAAGTGGAGGTGAGGAAAACACCTTTTGTCTCCGTTATGGTGGACGAGACAACTGACGTGAGTAATACCGCTCAGATGTCATATGTCCTGCGTTACACCACGGACGGCAGTGTGAAGGAGAGGTTTTTCCAGTTTGGTGATGTCAGTGGTGATAAGCGCGCGGAAGCCATTTCAGGTCAAGTTTTGGGGTTTCTGGAGGACTGTGAATGCACTAATAAAGTCTTCGTCCAGTGTTATGATGGAGCTGCTGTCATGGCCTCTGGACTGAATTGAGTGCAAGCTAAAATAAAGGAGAAAATACCACAAGCTCTTTTCGTTCACTGTTGTGCACACTTCCTGAACCTTGTCATGTCCCAAGGTGCTACTAAAATTAAAGAGTGCAACATTTGTTTTTCGCACCTAAGTGGCCTAGCAGCCTTTTTTCTCAAAATCAGCCAAACGCACAAAACTCCTGGATGAAATATGCCAGCGAAGACTGCCAAGAGTGGCTCCCTACACGGTGGAACTTCTCATCATGTTTGGTTTGCACTGTGTATGAGCGGAGAGAGGAACTGTTGAAGCTCTTTGAAATCATTGTCGACAACCACAGTGACTTTGATGATGATGCTGTACACAGCGCTGATGGATACATGACACTGCTGACGGGCTTTGAGTTCTGCTTTCTCCTCGCCACATTCAACTCGCTGTTCGCCTACTCCAATGTCCTCTTTGGGATCCTGCAAAATAAGGAGTATAACATGCAGTTTTGTTTGTCTAGTATTGAGGACTTTTGCACCACCACAGAGAGAGAAAAGGCCAAATTTGACTCCATCTATGACAACATGGTGGGCGAAGTCGGGGATCCCAGTGGGCGCAAGGCACGGAGAGGTGGAGATGAGCGTGCAGCGTACCAACAGCTGCACAGTGAAATCTTGGAAAACATTCTCACTCAGCTGAGGAACAGATTCAAAGATCATGAAATTTTTTTTTTTCATTGCTCTTCTGGACCCAAAGAAGTTTGCCTCCTACAGAGAAAATTTTTCCAACTTTTTTTTCCAAAATTTTTCCAACGTTTCAAAGCCTTGCTGCAAACTACGGGCAACACTTTGAACTCCCCAGGCTCAAGACTGAATTCAATTCAATTCAATTCAATTCAGTTTATTTATATAGCGCCATTTCACAACAGATGTCATCTCAAGACACTTTACAAAAAGAGTTATTACAATACAATGTTTAGTGTAGAAATTACAGAACCACAGAAGATTGCGTCGTGGAATTCTCAGCAATCCCTCATACTGAGCAAGCATGAAGCGACAGTGGGAAGGAAAAACTCCCTTTTAACAGGAAGAAACCTCCGGCAGAACCAGGCTCAGCACAAGCGGTTATCTGCCGCGACCGTCTGTGGCTTGGAGAATACATAACAGAGACACAGAAAGAGCAATAGAACTGATGCAGAAGTTTGTTGCAGGACGTGGAGAATTTTCCGTCACTGCAATGCCATCTTAGTCAGGGTCGTCAAGCAGGGCTAATCCGGAGCACCTACTATAATAGAAAACAGGTTAGTGCTTGAATTGACAGCACATCATGCAGTTGGGGAGAAGTAGGAGAGAAAGTAGGAACAGACCCTAATAATGTCCTCCAACAGCCTAGCCTAAAGCAGCATAGCTACTAACATTAACCTGTCTCCTAGCTACTAGGAGACCTGGCTACCAACACTCTGTCTGAGTCCTCCTGATCAGGCCAGCCGTGGACGGTGTAGGGCCGGTAACGGCCCCCGTCATGCCGGGGTCTTCTCGGAGTCGGGTTGTTTGAGAATGCAGCCCAAAGTGGGTGGTAAACTCCATCTAAGGCTAAATACCGGCACGAGACCGATAGTCGACGACAACTATCTTAAGGAAAAATTTGACAGAAACTGAGAAGGCACGTGAGTTGAGAGGGCGAGAGAAGAAACGTTTAAGAGAATAAATCGAGGCGGTTGGGCGTAACCGAACAGTCTGCCCGCGGGGAGGAATTCTAACCCGGAGGTAATGGGCGGGCCGCAACTGTGAGGGAAGAGGATTCCCCTTGAGGGACCTCTCTCCGGCGTGGGTGGCCAACGTGGGGGCGCATTTCTTCACGCGGCGGTATAAGCGCCGATAGGCTCCGGATCTTTACCTGGCTTACATTAATCTATCTCTACCTAGCTACTCTACCTCTTCCTATCTCTTCCTAACTTTTGACACTCTGCCTGACTACTAACATTAACCTGTCTCTTCCTATCTACCTGTCTGACCTGACTCTAACTACCTATAAACATATCTATAACTGTAAGCTTTGTCAAAGAGGAAAGTTTTTAGCCTAGTTTTAAAGATAGACAAATTGTCTGCTTCACGAACCAACCCTGGGAGCCGGTTCCATAGGAGGGGAGCCTGATAGCTGAAAGATCTGCTACCCATTCTACTTTTAGAAATCCTAGGAACTACCAGTAAACCTGCAGTCTGAGAGCGAAGGTCTCTGTTAGGAACATATGGAACAATCAGGTCTCTTATGTATGATGGAGCTAGATTATTAAGGGCTTTATATGTCAGAAGGAGGATCTTGAAATCTATTCTAGATTTTACTGGGAGCCAGTGAAGAGAAGCTAAAACAGGGGAAATGTGATCTCTTCTTTTAATATTCATCAGAATCCTAGCAGCAGCATTTTGAACTAACTGAAGACTTTTAATTGTATTCTTGGGACTACCTGATAATAGACAGTTACAGTAATCCAGCCTTGAAGTAACAAAGGCATGGACTAGTTTTTCAGCATCACTCCTGGACAGGATGGTTCTAATTTTTGCAATATTCCTAAGGTGAAAAAAGGAAATCCTACAGACTTCTTTAATGTAAGTTCTAAATGACATATCTTGGTCAAAAATGACACAGAGGTTTTTTGCTTTATTACTGGAGGCTAATTTAATGCCGTCCAGGTGAAGGGGCTGACTAAGTAGTTTCTTTTTCAGAGCTTCTGGTCCAAAGACGACAACTTCTGTTTTATCAGAATTTAGAAGCAAGAAGTGTAGAGTCATCCAAGTTTTTATGTCTTCCAGACATGCTTGTAGTCTACCTAAGTGATTGGATTCATCAGGATTTATGGATAGATATAGCTGTGTATCATCTGCGTAACTATGGAAATTTATCCCATGCTGCCTAATTATTTTACCAATAGGAAGCATATATATAGTAAAAAGAATCGGCCCAAGGACTGAACCCTGTGGTACTCCGCAAGTAACTTTTGAGGTTGAGGAGGGTTTATCATTTACTTGAACAAACTGAAATCTGTTATACAAATAAGATTTAAACCAGCCTAGGGCTGTTCCTATTATACCGACACGTTGAAGCCTTTCTATGAGAATATTGTGATCAACAGTGTCAAAGGCAGCACTGAGATCTAACAGGACCAGAATGGTCACTAGTCCATTGTCTGAGGCTATGAGAATATCATTAGTAACCTTCACCAAAGCTGTTTCAGTGCTGTGATGAGCCCTAAAGCCTGACTGAAACTTCTCAAACAGCTCATTATTGTTTAAATGATCACATATCTGGTGTGCAACTATTTTCTCAAGAATTTTAGATAAGAAGGGAAGATTAGATATCGGTCTATAGTTAATTAGGTCGTTTTGATCAAGAGAGGGTTTCTTAAGTAGAGGTTTAATTACAGCAATCTTAAACTCCTGTGGTACACATCCATTGACTAAGGATAGATTCATTATATTTAAAATTGGAGCAGCGATCAGAGGGAAAACTTCTTTTAAGAGTTTAGTTGGGATTGGGTCTCAAACGCAAGTTGAAGGTTTAGATGAAGCTAATAATTCTAGTACATCACAAAGTTCGGCTGCATCAAAGCAGTTCAAGCACATATTAGGTTCAACCATTTTTGAGGCTGCCTCATTAACTAAGGAAGAAGCAAGCATATTGGGAAGGTTCCCAATTATCTTATTCTTTATGGAGTCTATTTTATTTATAAAGAATTGCATGAAGTCGTCACTGCTTAGAGCTTGGGGAATGGTTGGCTCGATAGAGCTATGATCCTGTTTTAGTTTGGCAACTGTATTAAAAAGAAACCTAGGATTATTTTTATTCTCCTCGATAAAAGATGAATAATATGCTGTTCTAGCTGTGTGAAGGCTCTTTTTATATAGCAATAAACTATTTTTCCATATTAAAAAGGAATCATGTAAATGCGTGGAGCGCCATTTTCTCTCTAGTTTTCTAACATTCTGCTTTAGGGTACGTAGCTCTAAATTAAACCAGGGAGCTAATCTTCTAAGGCTGGCCACCTTCCTTTTCAAGGGGGCAACTTTGTCTATTGCCCGACGCAGGTAGGAATTAACGCTATGAACTAAAATGTCAAGTTGTGAGGGGTCACGAGTTAAATCACTGTTTTCTGTTCTGCATTTATAAACTGAGGAAATTAAAGTTGGAAGAGCTTCTTTAAAATTTGCTACAGCGTTGTCTGATAACGTTCTGGTATATGAAGTTTTCTTTCAGGTTTGATATGATCCATTAGAGTAAGTTTAAAAGTGATAAGGAAATGATCAGACAGGATAGGGTTATGTGGAAAGACTGTTATTTCTTCACAGTCAATGCCATAAGACAGCACAAGATCTAAAGTGTGGTGACAAGAATGTCTTGGTCCCTGCACATTTTGAGTAAAGCCTATTGAGTCTAGGATAGTCTTAAAAGCTGTATTTAGACTATCACTTTCATTATCAACATGAATATTGAAGTCTCCGACTATAATGACTTTATCAGTGTTTAAAACTAAGTCAGATAGAAAATCTGAAATCTGATCTAAAAATTGAGAATAAGGTCCTGGTGGACGATATAAGACTACAAACAAAAGTGGCTTTACTGCTTTGTTATGTGAATGAGGAAGGCTAAAAACTAGATGCTCAAAGGAACTGTAACTATTATTTTTTTGGAGATTAATTAGTAAATCGGAGTGAAAGATAGTTGCTACTCCACCTCCTTGACCAGTACTTCGAGGGACACTAAAGTTTAAGTAGCTAGGGGGAGTTGACTCATTTATTGTGACATGGTCCTCTTCCTGCAACCATGTCTCTGCAAGACAAAACAAATCAATATTATTTTCACAAATTAAGTCATTTACTAAGAGTGTTTTTGAGGGGAGAGATCTTATGTTTAGTAAACCACATTTAATTGATTTGTTTTTATGTTCAGTCCGAGTTTTATTTATCTTCATGAGATTTTTATACTTTACTCTAGTAGCATTAACTTTTAATTCATTAGTTTTGGGTAGTGGACGGGAAACTATTTCTATAGGGTAGTGGGTGGGTGGCAGTCCCTGTTCCTTGACCTGGACTCTGGGTTCCCTGATCTGGACTCGGGTTTCCCTGAGCTCGACTCTGGGTTCCCTGAGCTGGACTCTGGGTTGTCACGGCTTTGGGGAACTAGAGATAACCCTATCAATGTTCCTGGAAAGAAGCGAAGCTCCGTCCTCGGTGGGATGGATGCCGTCTCTACGTAACAGTCCAGGTTTTCCCCAGAAGGCCCCCCAGTTATCAATGTAGCCCACATCGTTTTCTGGACACCACCTTGACAACCAAAGGTGGAACGAAAGCATACGGCTGTACATGTCATCGCTAATACGATCAGGCAGGGGACCAGAATAAATAAATACATCTTTTTGGCAGCCCTTCACACCGAAGCTACGCTAATTTTAGTGACCTCCGACTGCCGTCGCCGGGTGTCGTTGCCACCAGCATGGATAACGATCCTGCTATACCGCCGTTTGTCCTTGGCCAAAAGCTTCAGATGGGACCTAATGTCCGCAGCCCTGGCCCCTGGAAGGCATTTGACGGTGGTCTTTCGTATCTCTGGAGCCACATTCCTAACTATGGAGCTGCCAATTACAAGTCGGCCTCTCCTGCTCGGCGGGTGCGTCGCTGAGCGGGGCGAACCTATTGTTCAGAGAAAGGGGCTGGAGGTTGGCCGCGGACTGGGGTCTGGCGCTAGTCTTCCTACGAACAGTCACCCAGCTCGCCTGAGGTCCCGGCTGCACGGGAGCTGTTGGAGGACGGCTAGGTCCTGTCCTAGTTGACTCCGCACTAGCTACTGCTGGGCCTGGCTGTTCTACAGCGCGGAGCCAGGCCTCTAGCTCAGAAACCCTCGCCTCCAAAGCTACAAAAATGCTGCATTTATTACACCTACCAACTTCACTAAATGAGGCGGAGGAGTAACTAAACATCTGACAGAGAGAGCAGGAAAGAGGAGGAGGTGTAAAGCGAGATGGAGGGACAAGAGAGAAAGCTGCCGAAGCCATGCTAGCCGTGAAGCTAAGCTAACCAAGCGGTACCTTACCAAGCCCAAAAAAAACCCCAGTGAAACGCTTAAAGAGTCCCAAACCGTGAAGAAAATTAAAGTTTTAATGTGTTTGTGTGTTAAAGCAACTCAGAAAAAACTTATTGACAGAGAAAGTTCGATCAGTTCAAGAGAGAGAGAAACACCGACTTGCTACAAACGAGTTAGTCACAAAACAGGAAATGACGCGATACGTCTTACCAACGCGATACGTCTTACCATACCATAACACTTTGAACTCCCCAGGCTCAAGACTGAATTGACGGTCATGTGCAACATGTCAAACTTTGAGGCCAGGAGCCCATCAGACCTGCTCCAATTTCTGACACTTAAAGAGCTGACTGAGAGCAAGCAGCAGCTGTATCACCTCATCTGCCTGGTACTGACCATCCCTGTGTCCACCTCCTCAGTTGAGCGGTCTTTCTCGGCACTGAAGTGCATCAAGATGCACGCAAGAAACAGTACGTTACAGGATCGTTTGGGAGCTTTGGCACTGAAGTCAATAGAGAAAAGACTTCTTTTGGAGCTTAAGTCAAAGGACAAACTTTATGACGCTACCATCGCCCACTTTACAAAGAAGGATCGACGGATGAACTTCGTTTTCATGTAAAAAGGTAAGCCCATGTAATAAGCTAACTTGATTATTATTCACACAGGATTAATATTACACTGGGACATTTAGGCTACGTCCACACTAAGCCGATAAGGTTATACGGGGAGTTAGACGCCTAATGTTATCCACTCAACACGAGCATTTACGCCCCGTTTAAGGTCCGTTTAAGTTCCCATGATTGCGCAATCCCATACCGAACTGTGCAAATACTGGGTATGCGCGAAAAGACGCACGGGACACACGAATAATCTACGTGACGCCAGCGCCTACATAATGTATACAAGAAGCTCCACTGCACAGTACATATCTGCTTGTCCCGTTAACCGAGGAGAACAATAGCTGCTCAGAAGAAGAGAAAGTTTTTGGTGTGGACAGACGACGAGATCGATTTATTACTCTTTGCTGTTGTCTTTGTCTGTAGCGTCATATTGTTATTGACGCAGCATTCATTGACGCCACTTCCTTTCATTATCCGGGGAAGCTGTCCACACTAGCTCGTTTAGCCGTTGAATTAAGATTTACACGGCTCTCTTACCCGGCTAATAATTATCCGGCCACAGACCTTAAACGACGCCGGGTTAGTGTGGATGATAGGGGAGTGTAGACTAAATAATTATACGTTTAAGGCATTACCCGGCTTAGTGTGGACGTGGCCTTAGTATGTTTTCCATTTCAGAGGTGTATCTGTGTAAAAACTCCATCACAAATTGATGGCTGACCTATTTAATTCAATAGGTCAGCCGATCTCTTATAAATCTGCCTTTTCTGCCTATTTCATTTCTTTGACATAAAATGATCACTGCGCCGTGCGTAATGGTGCTTGGTGTATCATGCATTTTGAAATGGGATATTACTTTCATGATCCTCATAAATTTTAGTTGACTCCGTCAGTGTGTGTGATTTGTTTTGCCCGTGATTTTAAAGTGCTGTCCATGGTGATTAAATGATAATCGGTTTCCGAGTTCGCATGTCCGGTTTGGTTGAAGTTAATGTTGAGCAGGTTGCAGAATGTTATTGTCTATTGTTGACATACTTTTGCTGTTTTTTGGATGATTGCTGTTGTTAAGGGCTTTCAATTCACCGTAGCCTATGGGTAGCGTGTAATGGAGGCTAGGGGAGACTCAGCCTTGGCGGTGATGGCCAGGGGTGAAGGCCCAGCTGTATTGCTCACGGTTCGCTACTGGTGTATAGGTGTTGTAAATCGGATATTTATGCGATCAATAATAGTTGAAAGCCATAGGCTTATGTGGGTTTTTTTTTTAGGCCCTCTGAAAATTAGGCTTTTGTCTTGTAAGACTCAATAAAATCCACATCGTAGCGTGAAGAACATGTTGTCTAGATAGATACCTGCCCTAGAAGAATATACGTAACAATAAAACATGTTCCTTCCTTTTAAGAAACTTTAATTTTAACTCAAAGATCAGGGTTATGCTATGGGGTAGGTACCCATTGGTTTGTATAAAGTTGTTTCACAGGTAGGAAAAAAAACTAAAAATAATAACCATTAAACTTACATAGCGCTTTTTTTGGACACTTAAAGATGCTTTACAAATTCCGTTATTCATTCGCTGGTGTGAAGCAAGCTACAATTGTAGCCACAGCTGCCCTGGGGCAGACTGACAGAAGCGAGGCTGCGAATCACGCCATCGGCCCCTCTGGCCAACACCATTAGGCAGTAGGTGATGTGTCTTGCCCAAGGACACAACGACTGAGACAGATGGATCTGGGGGCTCTGGGGCTCAAACCAGCAACCCTCCAACTGCAAGGCAACCTGTGAACCCCCTGAGCCACAGTCACCCCTCAGGTACGGCAGGAACTTTTAATATTTTATTTAAGACTCCCAAAGTGGATATTGTGTTGGTGGAAAGAACATGGCAGACTATTTCCCAACTTTGCGCTAATGGCGGAATATTTTTGCTATCCATACATCCAGCATTGCCACAGAGAAACCGTTTTGCGGCTGGATTTGTGAATCAGGAACAAAGAATCAAGTTAACGACAGCGACTGTGCACATTTAGTTTCTGCACTGTGAGCTCTGCATCAAATACATTTTATGATTCTAGAGAAATAAAATAAAAATAATTCATTGTACAATAATTTATATTAAATTATCGTGTTACTTTCCGTTGTTTTTTTTTTAACTTTGATGAAAAACCTAAAGAAATATTCAATATTATGAAATGTTTTCGTCCATTTTAGTTAATATTCATTTTGAACAAGTTGAAAAAAGTATCTCCTTCGTGCCATCACACATGGAGCAGATTAAAACATGCACCAAGTATGAAGGTTTTACCTGCTTTGGCTTTAGTGCAAAGCCACAACTTCCTGGTCCTTCGACGTGAATTGCGCACCTTACACATAAGGGAGTATGAATCCGCTCTGATCACACACTGCAGACTGGAAAATCATGCGCCACCTCAGCATGCTCTCTTTCTGGATCAGTGGATAAGATGCACCGTTCTGTGTCCGACACAGCTAAGTTTTTTTTATTAAGTTTCCTAAATTCTGTACATAAAGTTGAAAATAACAATGTGTCTGCATCAAGTGGTGTGAATTGTAAACTTTTAAAAACGTAAACTTTCCATTCAGTTTTAAAGAACCGTTTAAAAGATGAAACATAACACGACCCCTGATTGATTGTAAATTATATTACAATGAACTATTTCCCTTTCATTTCTTTTGTATATTGCACAGCTGAACGTTTTTGATGCACCTGATCACTGTGCAGAAAAAAAATATTTCAACAGTCCCTGGCTTTACTTGTGCTCTCTGTTCCTGAATCACGATCCAGCCACAGATAGCAAGATAGCCTAGATAGCAAGAATATTCTGCTGTCAGTGCAAAGTCAGGGGAATATTCTGGCATGGCCTTTCCACACACTAAATCAACAGAGTCTCAAACAAAAAAATATTACATAAATATTTTTTTCACTAGCAACCCACACAGAATAAAGAGACCTCCTCCAGACCCATAATATTTAATTTGCATTTGTCTATCATGAAACGGGTAGCCGTGACATTGCAGGTATCTGCCCTGAACATGATTGGAGCAAACTACCAGTCTTTTTAAAACATTGACATATCCACTGCAAATAATGCTGCAGCGCCCACACAGAAAGAACAGATGACTGCATAAGAAACTATATTGGAGTGATATTTCAGTTTGTCCTTTTTTTAATAAATGTGCAAAAATTTTAATTTTCAGAATTATTTTTCTGTCAAAACGGGGTGCTGAGTCTACATTAATGAGAAATAAATTGAAATTTTTTGATTTTAGCAAATTAGTCTAATGAAACAAAGAGAGAAAAATGTAAAGGGGTTTAAATACTTTCCATACCTACTGTACCTGTAGGTGTATTTTATATTCGTTGTGCTTGCTAACTTTTTACAGTCAGTCACAAAAACTCCTACTGCATACGGAGTTTCTATACGACTAGATGGGAGCAATGACGTTAATGAGTGACTTATTATTCATAAGGTTAGTTAATAGCATTGCCAACCATCCTGTAAAAAATGTCATCACTCTGTGCTCAGAAAATATTATGTGTTCGGTACTGAAGTGAAAAGGAATGCAATTTGTCCTGAGTTCAACTAGAATGAAAAAAAAAAAAACGACACAAAGCTGGAGTTACTCTGAAGCAGCTGCTTCATCTTCTGGTGCTCGCTCCCCCTACCTCTCCTGTCTCTCCTTCAATCACAAAACATTGATTAGCAGATGGAGCCAGCTGTGAGCCAGGTGACACATCTGTCTCTCTTCTTCTTTGTGCTTATCTTTTTAATTATTTTCTCGTTTTGTTGGAATGTCCAAGGGCTTCTTGTTTATGATCGATGTTTGATCATAAGCCTTGTTTGAGATCAAGGCTTCGCATGATCGATTATCAAAAAGTCTAGCAGCAGATTATTCCTCTGATCCGCCGTCTCCACTGTTTGGGACCAACTATTCAGCACGTGTACTGCCCCTTTTCCACTAGGGTTGCTGCGTGGCAAAAACTCTTGTCTGTGTCTGTGTTGCCCTGCGATGGACTGAAGCCCTGTCCAGGGTGTACCCCACCGCTCACCTGTTGACAGCTGGAGATAGGCATCAGCCCCTCCCCGTGGATAAGCCGTTTAGAAAACGGATGGATTTACCCTAGGAAGCTAGAGTACTTTTAACTTTGGGAAGCAACCATGTGTGCAGTCTGCAATATGCATAAGAAATATGTTGAATCTATTTAATTGTTGTAGAAAAATAATTGATTTCTGTGCATTTGTTTTACATGTGCATTAAATTAGTTGAATATATTGATTACGCATCAATGTGGCGAAGGGAGGGGGGAACGTGGAGGAGGCTTTATGGGTGTCGTCAAAATGCCTGGGCCGATATTTTGTCCCAGTCCAGCCCTGTAGCCAGGAAATGGCCCAGTTTTATCAGAAATTTGCTTTTCCATGACCGCTCTCTGCCATTAGGGCAACTGTAAACAGGAAGACATGGAGTGGCCTGTTTGTGTGGCTCCATCTTCACAGGTATGCACAACACACATCCACACGGATTGACAAGGCAGAAACTCGAATTCTAATGGCTAAAATAATTGCCAGTCAGGATGAATTGCATAGGGATCTATGAGAGGAAGGGGGGACTTAAGAAAAGGAGCACCACCCATGTATCATAGGATAACCGAACTATTATTTGAAAAATTTAGAAAACTTTGACACATCAATAAATTCTCCGGACTGCAGTGTTAAAGATAACGAAAAGAACTCGGTAAGTGATGCTGAGTCACCACCTTCACCAATGTAATTGCAAACCACAGGGCAGCATGACGGAGCAATAAATCACTGTGTTGGTTTAAGACACAGGTCTGCAACTCCAGTCTTTGATGTCCAGTGTCCTGCAGCTTTTAGGTGTGTCACTGCTTCAACACACCTGAGTCAAATAATCAGGTCATTAACAGGAGTCTGGAGACCTTGGCTGCATCTGAATACACCTATGCTTTCTACAGTACTTAGTAGACGAAAAGAAGTATGCTAGCGATGTAGTAGATCCAAATCTCCAGTATGGATTGGAGTAGTGGGCATAAAGTTCCCAGATGTATATTACCTCCGGTGTACGCAGCCGGCGGACGCTATGCTATCCCACAATGCAGTGGATGCCCCAAAATCGTAGAAGAAGAGTGACCTCGGCTACCGAAGAAGTTTGAACCATTGACACCGCCATGATTTCGCCATATAAATGTAAAAAAGTAGCAATGTTACTGATTACTTTGTTTTTTGACAACTAATTAAACAGTTTATAAGTTATTGTTTAACATGACCACAGGCGACCTAACGTAACGTAAACATCCGGCAAAATGGTGGAGCAGTACGTCCGATTTCATTCCTACTACTCGCTCGTTTGCTACGCAGTATTTACTACACCAATAGTCGAGTAGTAGTTACTATGTAGCATGTAGTAAATACTAAGGATTCAGATGCAGTGATAAGGAGGTGAATAAGCAATTTCATGCAGGTGTGTTGGGCCTGGGACACTTCTAAAAGTTTCAGTACACCAGACCTCAAGGACTGGAGTTGCAAACCACTGGTTTAAGACATATTAGGCTTTCAGCTTGAATCTCAGGTGGGGCTTTAATGTGATGAGTTTGTACTTGGAGTGGGCATCTGTCTTCTACCTGCATTCAAACCAATATGGATTCCCAGGGTTCTTGGCCACTGAGTGCTAGGAAATACATGTAAAGAAACAGTTATAGTAAATTAATGTATGGATTTATGTGAATCTAGAGTTGGCATCAAATGACCATTTAATTGAAGAAGTTCGATTAAAAATTGGAGACATGTATAATCATGAAAGTATTTTGCCTTTCAACAAGTTTCAATAACAAAAAGAAGTGCTTACGATAGTACTCACTGGAGATTCGGTTTGATATTTCTTATGTATGCATGGATGGATGGATTGATTGATTATACAACAATAAAACCACTTAAAGATGTTTACTGTTGTAGTTTTTGACAAGAATGTGTGGACATTTGTGGAAAAAAAAGGGTTAAATGAATTTGGAGCTGTTTTGATATGTAGACAATCCTATGTAGGAGGTGTACTTGAATGCACCATAAAAGCACAGATATTGAGAACTTCCCCTCTAGTCAGAGAGGCGTTCTGAGATATTTTGTTTACTATGCACTGTTTTGGACTAGTTGAATGCTCCAGGCAGCTGGATTTGGACCTTTTATTATTTGGGTACCAGTGATGTTGACATTCAGCTTGACATTGTTCAAATGAGTAATTCAGTCAAGCGCAGAGCGTGCTATGTGTCTTCTTAATTTAAAAAGATGCAGACGCCTTAATTAGGTTTTGGCTTGGTCCACCTCTCTTTCTCCACTGTACCTGTGCGAGAGAACTGAAGGTCCCCAAATAGCTGATTTTATCCATACAGTACCTGGGAGCCTCTCACTGTGTGGTTGTGGTGTCACTTTTCAAAGTTCCTCCACAGAACGTCACATTGCACACACAGTTTTCCACATAAACATTCCGCAGGTGTCAAACTATATACTTCCAACTGTTTCTCCAACATCAGGACCTTTACACAACTTTTGTTTCTTTTTCCTAATCTCTCTCCTGAACTTTTTAAGACAACTCGCTTGACCTTAACATATTTCCAGCACATATTTAATCTATGTAAACTGTTCTTTGGTATGTTGTTTAGTGTAAATAACTGGTTAATTACAAATTTTGCCCAAAAACATAACAAGCAGAAGGAATTTTGACATAAATGTCCCATTTAAGTGACCTTGACAACCAGTTAAGTAAACCCAGCTGATCCCATAATATTGCTGCTCCTGAAAACAAGGATTATATAGAAGGAAAGTAAACATCCGCTTGCATTATAACGAAGCTGAAATGTAGTATATCTTGTAAGCCTGCTGTTGGTGGTCTTTTAATATATATAAAAAACCCGATGGTGGTTTTAGATGGTATAAAACCCTCCCTATCATGAAACATAATCTTTTCCAGTGAGGTCAGCCTGAGAGAGTAACATTTACACCACTTAATGTTGTAACAGTACAATTTATTCTCACTCCCTCATGAAAGTGAAACAGTTTGAAATCTCATCTTCAATTTCTAGCCGAGACAGATCTGATTGAAACTGCCTCTAAAAATAATTTGATGAAACTTGATTGCTGCACGCACCTTCTGATCAAACACTGACGATTTTCATTTGTTGCCCCTAAAGCAGCTGAAATAAATCAAAGCCCCCAGTAACAGAGCCGGATGCTTCGTAAAGACGTGTTTGTTGGGACTTGAGTTTGTCGTGGCATGATTGAATGGGTGTGATTAAGCAGATCTTAATCACATTTACAAAGATCATCATTAGATTATGTTCTGTTCGTCACACCTAAAAGATTTTTAATTTAACACTCTTGCGCAGTTTTTATATGGCAACCATAAAGTACCCTGATTTATGCTCTCTGCAACTTCCTGAAGTACTCGTCGGGACAGAGGTGGGGCAGTTTTATTAAAGACACTTTTCAGGATCATGAATAAGTCGAGGCAAAATGGGAATTAATTTTCTGTCCTCCTGCTTGAGCTCTTAGGCTAAGAAAAAATACGGTTTTGGCTCTTGGGATTTAGATACTTAGTTCCTGAAAGTATGCCCAGAAAAACAATTAGGTGTTGTAGGATGGGGGCAACAGGTGAAAGCCCAGCCTTTATTCACTTGATGGAAATCCTGCTACTCTTTTGATCTGCATTAAGGTAAGACAAGCCAATTTAAAGTGTATCCCAAAGGGTATAAAAACTTTATGTAAGTCATAAGTCATTATTATTAAAAAATAATTTAAAATAGAAGAATTACATTAAATTAAAAAGAAGTCAGGCCCACATTTGAATATGAATGAAAAGTTCTAATTTATATCTGATAAAAGCAGCAGCAATCAGCTGTAATCCTGACATCGTTCCACTTCATTCAAATTTGACTTCATTAAATGAGTGTTATTACTTGTAGAAATGCCAAAAGATAATAGCACGAAGAATAACGTAAGGGTGAGGAGTAGGTGACGTGCCAGAAGTGTCGTCCAAGTTCACGTTTTCAGGAGAACTAGTAAAACTCAGAGTTCGGATCATATTAGAGACTAAAACTGTTGATCATTATTTCCCTTCTTCTGCATAGCAAACGCAGCAAGGGATGGTAAAAATAAAAAAATGAGGTAAAGATCTTAAAACTGCAAATGTGACAGAATAATGCATTTTTTAAAGGGCAGGTTTCATCATATTTATGAGACGGGAAACCTGCAAATCTTGACAGGCTACAGAGAGCATTCCTGTTTTTAAGAAAAGACTAAAGACTCACCTTTTTAGCCTCACTTTTAACACATTATTTATTTATTTATTTATTTGCCTACACCTCAGACGTCTTAATCCACTGAAATATATATGTATTTTTAAAAGCAAGACATTAATTATTATTGTCAAAATTTTTACCGGGGTTTACCGCTACAGCGGTAACCGTGACATCCCTACTCACAGATTTACACACCAACAAGTGCTTTGCCCAGAGGCACATGTGACAGGAGGAAGCTAGAATTGAAACTACAACCTTCCAAATGTAGGAAGACTACTCTGTGACTGAGCCACAGTCAGGTGTCAATATAGTAGTTCTCAAACCTTTCACATTGAGTTGGGTTTTTGTATTATCATGCCGACAGAGATTCTGAAACAGGACGTGGAAAATGAAAGAAAAATATTCCGATCCTTTGATACCATTTGAGGGGTAAATGTTGTGAAATTAACTGTTACATTTTCAGTCAGGTTGAAATTTTTAAATGCTTTGCACACGGCCCTGCACATCCTCAATTAGTGAACATGATACTTCCATGTTTGGTTAAAAATTTGAGAAATGTTCCTAAAATTAATTCAGCCTCTGGAAATTAGATATGTTGGCAAGATATATAAACTAGCAGCTGTTTGTATAAACACGTTAAAAAAGAACAAATAAAAATGCTCATAACCACTAATTTTACAACTAATATTATAGGTCTCTGCAAAGAAAACCCCCTCTAAATGTCCTGCATAATTTGTTATGTCTGCTGTTGTCATTGGATCACAAACATCTTGGACTTCCTCCTTCTTGTGTGATAAATAACCATACAAACACATCTTTTACAACTCTTTGCTAATAGTACT
The DNA here is from genome assembly GCA_028564705.1 of Apricaphanius iberus. Taxonomy (NCBI): domain Eukaryota; kingdom Metazoa; phylum Chordata; class Actinopteri; order Cyprinodontiformes; family Aphaniidae; genus Apricaphanius; species Apricaphanius iberus. The sequence goes on from JAPXFQ010001546.1 coordinate 309,312, forward strand.
TTCATCTTTGATTGTGAAAATATTGTACTTTGACCCTCAAACTCATCGCCCTTTACTGGACAACTTTTGCAGTTTTCTTCAGGTCTCTGGGGTTCAGTTTTTTTTTTCTTTAACACTTTAAGAAAAATGTATTTGTTTTTGCACATAACTCAGTTTCAGATTTGGAAACATGATAGCTGGCAGGAACTAAGAGTTTAAGCACAATTGAAAAAAGCTGCAAAAAATGTAACTGCAAAGCAATATTTATTCAGAACCGGGAAACTACCTTAGATGACAGTAACGGTGCTTATACACCGAACGCGATAGACGCGACAAGAGATTCCGGTTCACATGTAAACCCACTGGAGGAGCGGGATTAAGAGTGACTTGGGATCCCGCGACACGTCAAAAGCAGATTTGCGTTGTGAAAAAGCTTTTCTGCCTGATTTACGCGACCAAGTAGTGCGGCTGATGAATTTCAGGCACGACCCAAAATACGCGCTCCATTTTATGTCCGCTGCAGAAGTCAGAGAAATCTCAACCACAGCTTCAAGTCACGCTATAACAACCAGCTGAGGGGTGTCAGTGATGGTGGGACTGAATGGAGTCAGAATCAGCAGGACATGTAAACTGATAAACACTGTGGCTAATCACCCCCAGCTACATGACACCAGCTGTTTTCTATACAGAGATAGGAATAAAAAAATAAACATTATAAAGAGGTTAAACTATTTAGACAGGAATGCTCTTAGAGGTTTGTGGGAGGCTCTCAAAAGAGTCGTTGTGGCCGCAAACAGCTTCCTCACCCGGACTCCCAAACCTGGTAATGTCTCCACTAAAGCACGTCCCACATATCAACTTTTACTAACATCAGACACATGGACAGCTGCTCAGCTTGGTAGTTGGCGTGGAAAAGCTTGGACCTTCGTGGCACAAATTGAACGAGGAGCTGGGGCTTTTATTGATCCTTCCGCCCCTGCTCGACTGGGTCTACCCCCGTAGGAGCGGTCCCGACATTTAACGTGGTCAGCTCATACACCAGAGTCCACTGGGAGCTCCTGGAGGCTCGGGAGAAGGAGGCCAGCGGAGCGGTCCCAGCCAGGATACTTCCACATTTCAGGTTCACGCGGGTGAAAATGGCAGATTTTAAAGCGCGGCCAATTTGCTTTGGACACACTTCAAAGTGCAAATGTGCAAGCGACCAGCTGGGGGCCTGTCACGCTTTTTGGTCGCGTCTATAGCGTTTCGTGTGTGTAAGAATGCGAAAACTGTAGAGCTTTTCACTTTTAGAGAATGTTTTTCTGAATGCACCTTTTCTATATTTGCAGTAATATTGCCGTGTACGTATGATGAAACAATATTTTTACAGTTTTAAAAACCTTTTATATTCACTAGCATTGCTGCTTTTCTTTTTTTATTTTTGTTCAAGTCAACTTATTGTTCTGAATTTAAATCATTCTTATTGAATTATAGAAACCAATTTATAGAATAGAAATTACTGTTCTTTCATCCTTATACATACTGTGTGGCATTTGAACAAAAACTGACATAAGCAAATGCTTTATGAATGCCACATGGGCTCTATCTAATAACTTCCCAAGTCCTGACTGTGGTCTTTTAGTCTGTCAGCTGAAATTTTATTTCATGAGTCACAAGAAAAAAAAAAGCGCTCAATCAAGTATCAATAAGCGGCTTCTAAGAAAGAGGTTTGACCAATATAATAGGTGTCAGGAAAATTTCTGGTGCTATTATCATGTTGTTACCGTCAAAAGGCATGATGAAGTCCAAACAGAGTCGGAGCTGAATCATGTTGAGGTCTAAGAGATCTGACAGCGCCTTTTAGATTAACATGGAGAGTTCCACTCAGACAAAGCTAAGGGTGCGTATGAAAACTGCTGGAAGCGGAATTTTTAAAAGCAATTCAAGAGATACAATAATGTCTGGTAAATATGTGAAAAAGATAAATTAAAAAAATAAAATTTATAGTAAAAAATATACATGATAATAAATGGATACAATAAAATTAAAAATAGAAAATAAAAATGTCGATAAACAATATAAAACTGCAGCTCAAAATCATGAAGAATAAAATCTGATGACTGAGATGATTAAGTACCTTAAGAAATATCAAAAGCGCCTTAAATCCCACACGTTTTGGGTGTGATAATTACATCGTTGTAATCAGGGGTTGATTTGATTTCAGCTTACCCAATGTCAGCTGCTGATCATGGCCAAAGTTGCCTTCCAATCCTCACATAAGTGTTTAGATTTGATTACATATGTGAGCTAAAACAGGTTCAATTTAGCTCAAGTATAGACAACCTTGGTTTAATTTATAATAGACCAGTTACTAGATATCCTTCTCAGTGGATGATGGGTTGAAACAGTTAGAAAACAGAACAAAAAATCTGCAGTAGTGCTTCTTCTGGTAATATAATTGAATTTAAAACAGGGTTGGTAATTTTTCTGGAATGAAGAAATGCAAGGTGTTTTAAAGCATACACTAACACTAAGTATTAGTGCATAACAAGTTGGAAAAGTAAAGTAAATTATACATATGAATAACCTTTGACAGTAAGTCATTCTAAGTTAGTTTAAAAAAAAGGACTGTAGCCTAAAACTTCAGAACTTGAGATAACTTGACACATTCCTGCAGAGATGTGGATCATTTTCTGAGCCCATCTGACACTTAAAGTCATTCCTGACACGTAAAGTGAGTCCTAAAGTTTAGTTTAATTTACTCAAGTTGATGAAACACAGTGAAATAAGATAAAAGATAAAACGATTACAAAAAAGAAAATTTAGTCAGATAGCATAAAGTCCCAAAACGTGGCAGATAAAAATTAATTTAAAATCTAAATTCCTTAAAGGCTGTGCGGCAGCTTCAGCATTGGTAAAACTCCCCCCCCCCTTTTAAATCAGATTTTTGGAACTGTTGTCTGACCTCGGTGAGCCACTGAGAGGGTCTGTGAATTTCTGTGACAGCGGGGGATCAGAGCGGGAAGCAGGAGGCACAGAAAAATGGAATCTGAAAGAAGAGCGGTGTGAAAATGAAACGTAGGGGATGAAAGAATCTCAGCAACAAATAAAAAAGAAAAACAGGTGAATCGGCAGGGGGGCAAGGTCACTTGAATATGACACTGTCTGACAACAACAGAGTGAAAGAGGAGAAATTTTAAACAGTGCACGAAGGATTTCAGGAACTAAATCATCATAAATGAACGAGAGGGAAGTGAAGATTTTTCACCATGATTAGAAGCACATCTACGATGTTTTCATTTATGTACCGCTAACTTTTACCTCCAGCACATTGCATTCTTCTGCTGCTTGCTGTGATTTTATTTTATTTTTATAACCTCTAAGAAATCCAATCATTTCTATATGTGTCAAACCTTCGGGCTTGATCTCCCAAACAAAGGCAGGTGAATTTGATTTGAGAGAATTCAGGAGCTTTTGCGCCGATGAATAAAACATTCCGTCTCCTTGATGTTACCCGGACTTATCAAGTCACACATTCCCCCTTTGAGCTAGGCGGTGACACCGCAGTATAGGAGCCCGTGTGCGGGATGAAACAGAAAAAGATGAAGTTTCTGCTGTATATCTTCAGCCTTCGCAACGAGGCGAGGTAACTGCACAAACGTGAAGATATATATACTGGTAGGTGTGACGCACGGACGCGATGGAGGAGATTGACTTTGGATCAGGTCTTTGATGAATGATGCATTGCACACAGCAGCAGGAAAAGTCAGAAAAGAAGAAGAGGGAAAAGAGAAAAAAAAGAAGACAAAAAGCTGATCTTTGATGCAATCTGCCATTTACAATTTGTCCAAATCCCTTCAATTGTGCGAAAATGGGATATGAGGGGATTAGGAAGGCTGTATGGGAGCAATACAAGATATACATTACTCCATAATCCAGTTTCTCTGGCAGGACTATTGCGATAAGTGACTGTTAGGTTGACATTTAAGTTTGCTGTTTGTAATTTAAGTCATCAGTCAGCAGTTAGATTTACAGCTTTGGATGCATATATGAAAACACATCCAATTAATTTGTATAGGGGAAATGTTGATGACTTTCGGAGGTCAGATTGTTGAAACGAAAATTCATAGAATGGCCCTATACTACCTGGACTACTACAGAAGGGGGAGACATACATCTGATAGATGTTTCACCTGCAGCATTTTTAATGCTCCACAGGTTTACCACAGATTATAAATGTAAAAGCTACAAACTTTTCCAGACTCAGCCTACCAGAGTTCTCAGACGTTTCTGTGTTTATTTTTAAAATAACAAAATATTCAAATTTAAAATGAATTTTCCACCAAATACTTAAAAAATGGGCCTTCACACTTTACATATGGAAGTTGCAGAAATCAATAAGCGGGAGCAAGAAAGGACAGAAATAACGGAAAACGGGACACAAAGATTTAAAGGAAGAAATTAAGGACAAAAGGAAGAAAGAACTGAGTAGAGGATGAATTGAGAGTGAAAGAAGGAAAGAAAGAAAGAATGATACAAGAAGAGAGAATGGAAAGAAGGAACTGAGGAAGGAGACAAGAATTAAAAGCTAGAAGGAATAAGAGGAAAGAATGGAAGAAGAACACAAGGAGGAAATAAACAAGAAAGGAATGTAGGGAGGATGAAAGGAAGGAAGAAAGTTAGGCCACATGGGTGAAAGATGAAACTGCGTAAGGAGAAAATTGCATGTAAAGAAAACACATAAGGAAGAATGAAGAGAGTTAAGAAAGGACACTATATTTAGACAACAGAACTAAAATCTGCATATTATTTTAAACGTATTCTTACCTGAAGACATACTGAAATCATTCGCAGACCTGTAAAGGAACCAGGTTAGTCAGTTTTGTGCCAAAAAAGCGAAACTACATAAATGCACGAAAACCATTAACAGTAGCTGTTGTTCAAAGAGCTACCTGGAGTTGAACAACTTTTGTTTCTGAAAAAAATGTGGTGTGAAGCAGCCGATCTCTGGAGCTGATTTAGCTGGAGGTGACCTGGCTTACTCTCTGACCTACTCATATACAATCTTGGAGTTCCTGTTTCTTGGTTGGACCTGTGAGTGATAGGATCTGTGCAACTTTCTCTGACACGGCTGATCCAACCCCTCAGGTTGGTAAAACCTCCCTTTATCTTCTGCTGCTCTCCTCCTAAAGCCAGTCAAACACACACACAGCTGAACCGATCACAAATCTTCACCTGATGAACTGTCACATACACACTGGGGTGAAGGATGAACTTTTATCTGAATGCTTTTTTTTTTTCCATCTAAAACAGTGGTTCTACAATAGTGGTTTGATGATCTGCGCTGGTACTTGGGTTCAATTCTCCGGTATTTAGTAGACATTTTTTATCACCAATTTACTAGTTTACAATTACAACATTAAGGAAAATAGTCATTTAGTATGTTTACATACACATCTAAATTGAGCTTTTTGGTCAAATCGGACTAAGCGTTTGCCCCCTGTTGAGAGCCGACTCCCAGTTTACATGTTACTCAGAAAATCGAATAATTAAATTAAGTACGTTTAACACGCGCCCCTATGTGTTAGCCTTGTAGCGAGCGTCTGGTTTCAAAGAATTCAGATTCCAATCCCATTATCAGGGTAGTTTAGCTGAGCTTCGGAAACTCTAGTCCAGTTCGACTCGACTAAGGTGTATACATGCATTTTAAAAGTCTGATATCAGTCGGACTAAGGTAATAATTCGACTTTCTCTTGCTGCATGTAAACATACTGATTGTAAACAGCTGCACAGTGGCTTAGTTGGTGTTACCTTGCAGCAAGAAGATCCTGGCCAAGTTCTGTGGTCTTTCTGCTGTGTGGGTTTTCTCTGGATACTTCAGCTTCCCCCCATAGTCCAAAAACAAGACTTTTTGGTTAATTGGTCTCTCAAAATTGTCCTCAGGTATGAGTTTGTGCGTGCATGGCTGTTTTTCCTGTCCGTCTCTATGTTGATGGACTGGCGACCTTTCCAGGGTGTACCCCACCTCTCGCCCGATGATTGCTGGAGATAGACATCAGCACCCTGGTAACAATATAGATATTGGATGGATGGATGGATTGAGTCATTGTAAAAACAACCGTGAAGTAAAGCTAAACAGCAGACGTGTACAAAAATTTGAATGATGCATGCACTTTTGCTTTTTTCTTAATCTATTGATTAATATTTAAATTAATTCAAATAATTCAAATATGTATCAAACTTCCAAAACTCCCCAAAATGTCACAGTTGGACCAGCAGCTGCCAGAAAGAGACTGCACATATTTAAGATTAATTCCATCCGTGGAAGGAAGAAACCGTAGTTACCTAAGATGAAAAGGCCAGACAGAAGTTTGCCAGAAATCAAAGAAAAACAGAAAGACTTTTGAAGCATGGAGGTGGAAGTGTTACAGTTCAGGAATGGTGTGCTGTAGAAAGTCCTTACCATCACAGTATTTATTCAGTATTGTTAAAAAAAGCATTTCAGGAAAATGTGTAAAAGAACTAAAGCTGAAACAGAAGCCTAGGTCTTGACTTTACCATGACCATGTCGTTTTTTCTTAGAGTCTGGCAAAACAGACTTTTATTAAAGACACACTCTGCAACTTTTATACCTTAAAACGTTTTAAATCATTTGGTGGCAACCAGCATTTATTTTGTTAATTTTGTAGCTATCCTTGCCTGGGAGCCTGCCACTGCTGAAAATCGCACAATGCAACTTTTCTCTCCTTGAACGCCTCCTGGAAGTTCTGACAGAGTTTTGCATTTATGTCACATGCTACCAAATGTACATAAAAAAAATAGAGTTTTGAGACTTGAGCCATGGTAGATCCAAAGAATAGGGTGACCAGATTTTCAAAACTAAAGACTGGGACACCTAAATTTGACAAAAAATGAAAGGTTGACTTTGCTTCGCTGGTGATTTATAACAGCTTTTTATTGTAGAAAGTGCAAAACTACTTAAATTTGAACATCTATATTCAAAATAAGGACATTTTTTTGAAGTGTTTTAAGTGAAACATTTTTATCAATACAGTACTGTGTTTTTAAAATACATTTATTTGTTGCCATTTTGTGAGAGCACACTCACACACACACACACACACCCACACAAAAGTATTTAACGGATCTCAATTTGTTTAGAAACAAAACTTAATAACAGCATTAATGTTCTCCCCTGACAGTCACTTGTAAAGTGTATTTCATGTTTGAGAGAATCTTTTTCAGTAGATTGAGGTTGTCAACAAGCCTGCAATGAAACTCAGAGTAACTGTCCTGAAAGTTCACCTGAGTGATGATAACTCTGTGATTAACATACAAAACCAAAGACAATTGCTTCTGTGCGCTGTAAGCCATGACACTGGTTAAAAATCGGGACATTCAGGACAAAGGCTGGGTCAATTCGAGACACTATAATGGGTTTGTAAACATCCTTGGGGATACGGGACAAACGGCTCAAAATCGGGACTGTAAATCAGGACACCTGGTCCCCCTACCGAACAAATCAAAGAAGACACTATCAGAAGAAGCAAAGAAAATAATCAACACTGACACTGACCTCGCTGGAGAGCTCTTAGAGAAGCAACGGGATGTAATAGGGATGCTGATCCAGCCGTGTTGCTACTAGACTTGTAAGTAATAAATGTTTGCTCTGGGGTTATTGTGTTTGGTCGGACATGAATATGCAATACAGTGCCACAAAAACAGTTTGCCAGTTTAACAGACACAGCATTAGCTTGATTTGTCTTCGGATGCGCTCCATAGAGATTCGGTTTTATGACAGTGGCGTTACGCCACAAGCTTTGAGAGGGCAATAGAAGGCGAATACTCCCAAAGTTTTGGAGTATGTCTTTAAAATGAGAAGGTAAATGTAATACTCTTGATTTTGACTTGTTATGTGATTTAGAGCAAAAAACTACTCAGCTGTATAAATTAACCATTAAGTGGCACCATCATTGATACGGACCTTGATGAACAGTGCTGTAGTTGTTAACTGGAAACAGAAACACAAATTTGAGAAAGGATTTAAAACTGTAAGAATGTAAAAAAAAAACTTGATGAATTTGTTTAAATCTCCTTCATTTGTGTTTTTTTCTAAAAGCAAAACCACTAGGGAACACTATCTTTTCACTTCTCTGATGCACATCAAGCAACATCAAGCAAGTGAAAAATCTTCACAGAAGCTGAAATTGTAAAACCTTCCTGACGTATGATAGAGGGTTCTGCTGCAAACGGAAGGCAGAGGGCAACATGGGCGGGTATACCTACTAAATATGGTTTTATCTGCTTTTCGCACCAGTAACAAACTTTATTCAGGTGCCTCATAGCTGAAAACTGAAGGACAATGTTTTGAAATTTAAAAGAGAGCTGGAGCTCACCGATCAATTTTTCTGCGTTAAGCTCTTCTTTCTTCTCAAGAAACCTTTAGTGGAAGCAGTGGGTTCTATAGGTTTGGGCAGATCACATTTTTGAGCTAATAAACTCTAAATTGTGAGCTTTTGATCTTCTGAATATGACTCAGATTTATATTTATTTAGTTAAAGTAAAGTCATTATATCTGTGAATGTGATTATTTTCCTTGGAAAACCATTGTAATGTATGCCCAGACAGAGGTGTCAGAGTCAGTAGATGGCAGACTTACACTGTTCTGACAAATAACGGGCTCCACCTTCACATCATTAATGCAGCACGCATGCACTGTCTACCACATCCATACCACCTGTCTCTGTATGTTAAAAGGAGCATGTAAATGGGGAAAAAATCTGCAGGGAAAAGTTTTTTTTTTAGGTTAATGTCTTCTATATAAATTTAAGGGCAGATCCACGAGAAAACAGTTCGACTTATTAAAAATGCATGCATCTTTAACACTGCCAACATCCCCCCGGAAACATTGTTGAATCTTCATTTCACCCATCTGATTCCATAATTAAAGTCCAATAGATGTCACAGAAAGTCTGAAAGCATCCATAAAAATGAGGCTTCTTCGAATTTGATCATGTTTTTTTATTTTTTAAGTGGAGTCTTTTCACCGTGGTTGTCTGCCGAAACCACAGATGTGAATGACGGCTGACTTAGCGGCTTTATCACTTTTTTCTGTATGATGAAGACACTATCAGACTAAGCAAAGGCAGAGGTCTGTCTCAAAATTAACCTACCCAGAAATTAGAATAGAATAATACTTTAATAGTCCCACAAGGGGAAATTCGGTCGTAATTGCAGGCAAAAAAACGTAAAAAAGTATGCTGTTAATAGTTGCAAACAAACAAAAAATATTAAAAGAACGTTCAGTCAGAAAAATATATATATCAGTCAGTTCGAAAAGTATTTACATCAGAATGTTTAAAAAGAAGTGCGGATTGTGCGTTGTACTCTGCATTAAAAATAGTAAAAGGAAAACTTTCAGTTGGTTAGTGTATAGTGTCGGTCATCCGGAGGGGGATCAGAGTAGAGCCTCTGCTCCTCCACATCGAGAGGAGCCAGTTGAGGTGGCTCGGGCATCTGGTCAGGATACCTCCTGGACGCCTCCCTGGTGAGGTGTTCTGGGCACATCCCACCGGGAGGAGACCCAGGGGAAGACCCAGGACTCGCTGGAGGGATTATGTCTCCCAGCTGGCCTGGGAAAGCCTTGGGATTCCTCCCGAGGAGCTGGCCCAAGTAGCCGGGGAGAGAGGTCTGGGTCTCTTTGCATAGGCTATTGCCCCCGCGACCCGACCCCGGATAAGCGGAAGATGATGGATGGATGAATGGAGTGTATATATTCGAGGGGTGGGGTAGGATATAGCAGTGGCAGTAGAAGATATAATTTCTACTGTATAGTAGTCTTTAGTGATATGCAATGTCGGAATTTTGCAGGAGAAATGTAGCCTGAAAGTTGGTTGAAGTCACTGAGCTCAATACACAAACAACCACTGGCATTTTTTTTTTTAAAAGATGGCGTCATTGCCAGCTGCTCACGACATATTGGGCTTGCGCTCTCTGCCATTCTTCAGCTCTTTTCCGGGTAAAGAGGAGGAAATCAGGGGAAACCGTTGAACACTGCATACCCATGGCCCACAGCCATCTAAAGGCCGGGCATATGGACTACATCATTTTCAACAAGATCAGATCGCTCTTTACCCACGTATTCAAACAAAATGGCATCAGTGTTGTGTAAACTGCCCTTCAGAACCACTTTTGCCCCCATCCACATGCTAATGTTTCCAAGTTGTGGGGTCGAGACTACAAAAGTCTAGCATAGTGGGGTGAAACACATAGCTGATATTTTCACTCACAGCATTGGAAGCTAGAAAAAAACAGGGAAAAAAATAGAAAAAAAGCAGAGGTCAGATGAGCAGACCCAGTGTTTTCTGGCTTTGTGAACTTCTCCAATGTAAAAAGCTCCTTCTCTCTCTGTTTGCACCCTTCCTGTTTTCCTCTCCCCGTATGGGTGCATACACAACCATTTGCAAAGCTTTCAATTACGTCATTATACAGCAGTGACAAGGCCTCGCGTCAGTGGAAAAGCAATTGGTTCTCAGAAAGAACTGGCTAAGAACCGACGAGACTCTGCCTCTGGCACCAGCACTGAACTAGCACCACTTGTTTTTTTGGTGGAAAAGAGCAGTCAGGAGCCAAAGCAGGGCACACATGGACTCTGTTATTTTTTATTTATGAAACCTAAAGAATAGTAATCTTTCTGTACTGTTAATGAACCCCTAATGTATGATTACACAATCTACTGTACATTACATAAATGAAAATTACCACAGCCTGTATTATAGCTATCACATAACATCTACTTTGGCATGCTTCCTGATTCTATGCATACACACTTTTCCATCACTGTGAAGGAAGTCTTCAGAATTGTTTCAGTTCAGCCTCACCGGAACATGTTTAAAATCATTTTTTTTCCCAGGTCACCATCTAAAAGATGGACAGGATTTTCTCCTGGAGAGCAGGATTCATAATTTTATCAACAGCAACAGTGTAGCTGCACCATCAAACTACCACCACCAAGTTTAACGATTGGTGTACGTATTTAAAAAAAATTAAAATGCTGTGTTAGGGTACGTTCATACTGCACGCTCACAAAGCAACTAGTTAGAGGCATGTATACAGAAGATACGTTTTTTAAGCAGAAGCTTCAAAAGCTCTAATGTGGGCCTTTTTTCGGGCAACACCTCCTTTTGAACTGTTTTTCAAAAATAAATTCACGTACATTTTTCATTATTGTCATGCCATAACACTAGCCTGCTATGCTAGCATGTGGAAAACGTACCCATAATTCTCTGCATTCTAATGACGTTTTCCGCCCAGTCGGTCACATGCCTGAGCGATCTCTATACAAATTATAATTAAAATCAGATTGCTTAGTATTGACATTCACACAATTTTATTGTTAGCACCAAATCACATACCTTCATTTGATCACTGCTCACACGGCAGAAGTTCTTATGTGAGGCTGTGAGGGGGAAAAGGTTCGGCTCAAAACAGGCCACTCCTGGCCAGTTGTTAGGTTTAGCATTTTCTTTTGACTGGGCTGTAATTGGGTGCAGACAGCAGCTTTAAGCCCGTGTGCAAAATGTGCAAAGAGTTCCACTTTTCATGAACTCATGTAGGCAGTCAAAGACTTGGTGTTAGCGGCAGGTCCGGTGCCGAGGAATATTTTTGAATAATCCCATGCAAGTGGAACGCTCTGAGTCACTAAAGCATGAAAGCATGACAGCAACACTAGCAGGGTTAGTGGTTTGATTCCCTCTGTGGAGAAGCTTGATAAAACTGTACATGCACATAGCAGCAAGGGGTAATAAAAGCAGCCGCCACATTATAAACTGCATTTATGTAGGTACGACTTCAGTGTCCATGTCTCCCGATTTGCATAGCATCTGCAGGGGAGCGTAGTGATAAAGCAGGATCTCACGGTCAAGGTAAAACATAAGACTTATTAGTCATGTCTAAAACACAGTGGATACATGGTCCATTCCTGTTCTCGTATGTAAAAACAGAGAAAAAAAAGAAGGCAAGAGAAGAAATGTCTCAAAGGCAAAGAAAGAAGCAATGGGAGTGGAAATTAAAGCAGCGATGATCTTGAGCAGTTGGTTTCTGAAAAAAGTTATGTGTTAAAGGAAGAAAGGGAAAAACTTGACTGTGATTTTGAACGCTAGAGTTAAGACGGGAAGGTGTGAATGAATAATGAGACATAAGATGAAGAGGGGTCTTTTGAGAGACCCAGACATTAATGAAAACCATTGTAATTGTCAAATTACCTTTTGTCAAACTTAAGAGCCCATTTCAAAAATTTTAAGCTGAAAGAGCATGAGCTATGGAGAGTGAAAAGCTGTGAAGAATAGGCCTCTGATCAAAGTGGCTGCAAATTGTGGGAGGAAATGGGAATGGAACAAAGGTTAAGAAGCAGCTCTCCCTCTCAGGTTATTGCAACGTAGAGGTTTGTTCACCTGTTTGACCCTTTGCCTCCACAAGGATTTTGACCATGATTATGCACATGATTAAGACCTGTTTCATAGATTTGCAGTAAAAAAGATTAGATGATATTTCCCAAGTTTTGGGTACTGCTGATATCTTATGGGAATCTTACAGTTATTTTAAATCCTAAAACTGTCTTCTTTTTATCATTTCAATTGACATTCACACAATAAAATTGTGTGAATGTCAATACTAAGAAATCATAAAGTGCAAAGAAACAATGTTTTCTTTGCACTTTATGTTGTCGTTGTTTTTTCTACACAAATATATATATATATATATATATATATATATATATATATATATATATATATATATATATATATATATATATTACCTAAACCTAATTTCTTACTTTAACCTTAAAATCATATGTAAAAGATCCTATCTGTAAAAATAGCAAAAAACTGTCTGGTAGGTAGGTTGGAAAAGAAGGACGAGATGTAGAAAGGACCAGATTCGACATAAAAAGACATTTGTAGAACACAACTAGTGTTACAGAAGCTAAAGTACCCAGATAATTGCTTTTTAAAGTGTTGTATATAATGCCAATTATCATTTTTGTATTGTATATGAGTACTACATTTTATTAACGTAGTAATCATATACTAATTACTAATTATGCCCGTTAGAGTGTTAATTACTCTTACGTTATATTGTGTGTGAATGACATTTTTCCTTTGTCAATAAGAAACTTATGTTGAATGTGGTAGCGCAAAATGAAGAAATGCTTTCCTGAAGGGCTAAAAATAGACGCTAATATAGCTGGCTCAAACATTTTCATTCTTAGTAAATCACAGTGCGCCTGGAACGCCTAGTTATTTGCGTATTCTCCTCCCAATATTTTGCATCTTCTTACAGCAATGGCCAGATTGCATATTCATCAAGGTCAAAAGCGCTAAATGGATTGTGTGCGTCTTGCTGCGGGTTTAACAGGCGCAACATGCTCTGCGCCGTGTTGATAGATCAGCCTCAGCCTGTTTTTGTGATGCTGTGTGGTTTGCGTCGGTTTTAACAAGCGCATACCCTTGACAAATCAGGGCGTTAGTGTGTTAAAAATGACGCTTCTTAGAACTATTCTAAGTACACTAGTATCAAAAACTTACCTCTCCCAAATTCTCTTCTTCTATAGTTTGCTGGTTCCTGATTCCCTCGATCCGTCCGTCCGGTTTGCCAGCCCTCTTCTGCCTGTCCACGCTCGTGCACCTGTCTTTCCTTGAACCCAAAAGGAAAAGGGAGATTGAATCCAGCATCCATGCTAATTTTTATTTGATCACATTTTTTATTTCCAACAAATACTATTACAAAGTGTAACAGAGAAAATACTGAGAACTTTGCCCCCCCCCCGGTTTTGAAATCCCATCTTCGCCCCTGCCCCAGTCACATAAAGATGTGACCGTACTTGCTAGATGTACAAATGTCTTTTTGGTGTTTGGATACATGATATTGGCAGGTCATGTCCATCGAAAATTTCAATTAAACTTTTTTTTTTCTTCTCTCTTGAAAAAGGAACACTAGGATCAGGATCAGAGAGTTTAATCAAACTCATTTGTTACACTTAATAACTCATTATTAGTTATATTTAGCCCTTGTTGATCCCAATGATTCATTAAATGACTCAAAACATGAGAGGCTGCATTTGTGGACACACTGCTTGCTTTCTTTTCCTTTATGAAATCAAAGGAGTGATGGCAAGTGTGCATTTAAGTCCTAAATAAAATGCACTGTTTATTTGTGCATGAAAATCCATTCATGAGATTCATTGCACGCGGCTTACAGCATTCATTCATTCAAAAAAAAATCTACTTAGCTTAGCATCTATTCATGTGGCTTGTAGTATGTGTATATCCATTTATGAGTTCAGCTATTATGTTTTCCAGCGTCTGTTTATTGTTTGGAGCTTGTTACCCTGTGCGCACTGTGTTACCGCACAATCTCTCCATGATTCCCATAAAGCCAGCCCTTAAATCATTCAGGAAGCCTATTCAATTTCAAAATTGAGCCCCTTTGAGGTAATTTAACAGCCTCTGTATCGACCCACCAAAGATTTCTACATCCAATCGCTTCCTGCGCTTCACGTGTCTCTAATCGGATTGGAGCAAATGCTGAGCTGAATATTCAAAACACATAAAAGATCGTTAAGATCTCTGATGAATTGGTGTGGAGAGATATAAAAACAGCCTACACAAAGATGTGGTTACTAAAGTTTATATATTATAATGGCATTCTAAATGTGTGGGCTTTGCTGTGCAATACAGTAAAGCAGACCTGGCCCTTCTCTGTATATTTCTGACCTGATGTAGAGACGGCCCCTTATTTGATGGCCAGAGGGGGAAAAACCCTGAACTGATGCAGACTTGTAAATGAGAAGCAAAAGATCCACACACTCCACAGTCAAGTGGACAATTAAATTTCGACCCTCGGCTGTACAGTCATGGATGCAGAGGAAAAATCATTCAGCTCAGTGGTGTTTTCTCACCTCTGTCTGTGCAGTGAAGTGTGATTTTTGACACCTAAACAGTTTTTTTTTTCCTTTGACATTTTATGCATCAAGTGTAACACACTGAAATATACTTGTCAGTTAACTCTGATCATTAATGCCAGCTGGAGTCAACGGTGTTAGCATTGAGTTTCAGAGGCACACACCTCTGTGTGGACATAGCTTTATGTAAAACTTTCTTCTGTAGGGTATTCAGTTCAGTCTTTTTATATAGCCCAGATTCATTTTATATAGCCCAGATTCATAACAGATTTCCTCCCAAGGCACTTTTTCATTTGAATTCAATTGTACAAACATTGCAATCAGTTTAAACGTTTTCTATTTAAGGAATCCCAGCAGATTTTATCCAGTCATTGCTTTACAGGCCTCTCAGTAATCCCACATACTGAGCAAGCATATTGCGACAGTGGAGAGAAAAAAATCCTCTTTAACACAAAGAAACCTCCAGCAGAACCTGGCTTAGTATGAGTGGCCATCTGCCTTGACCGTATGGAGGTTTGAGAAGACAGAGCAGAGACAGAGAGAGCAAAGGGAACTGGCGTAAGAGTACTTTCTAAATTAAAGAAAGTGAAAAGTTGGTACAAGGCAATGGTGGACGAACAATTATTTTGAGCTTCATCCCAGTCGATGCCCCCCACCAGCAACGTATTACAGCTGAGCAGGATACCAGAACAGGTTTAGCTTCTATGGAGAGAAAGACAGTGAGAAAAAAAACAAAGTTAACGAGCGCAATAACAGCAAAGAATACAACTTGAGAGTTGCAGAAGAGAAAAATAGTAGGAATGCATCATCATCATCCTGTTTTTTAAAGACCCAACAGATTTGGGTCGATTTAGCAATAAAGAATTTTGTTGAGTGAACTAAATGTAAACATGTTAGGTCTACACCTGGGTTGCTATTAAGCTAAAAAATAAACAGCAAAGGATGGGACTTAAACTTAGAAAAGGGCCTCTGTTTTTTTGAGCAGCTGCACTAACCACTTTGCTACACAATAACTCAGATAATTTATTCATACAATAAAAATATGACTTTATTTCCAGTGTTAACTAAGAATGATTATAATATTTTAAAGAACTGCCAATTCCCTTTTTATCATGAAAAAAGTGACGGAATTGTACTACTGGAACATTATAATCATGTTTAGTTAAGACTGAAAATGAAGTAATACCTGTTATTTACAAGCTTCTGAGCAATTGTATAGCAAAGTGGTTAGTTCAGGTGCTCAGAAAATAAGTCCCATCCCCTGCTTTCTATTTTTGAGCCTTTCACATGAAATGGAAACTGAAGTCCAAAGTGATGAAGTGATGAAGAGTGTAAACCTGGTTAAGGCTCTGTATGTATAATCACTAAAGTGTTGCTTATTATCTAATAATTGTATAATTGTAGTTACAGAGGTTCCTACAACATACAGATGTTTTTTGGGAAGGAAGCTAAAATATTTTGGGAGCAACTACCATAGATCTATCTAACATACATATATTTGACTGAAAAAAAAATATCTTTAAGGAAAAGTCTTTTCATTGAGAATCATCGGAAGGTTTTTCTGCAAAGCAGGATTGTCTGGTTCAGTTTGTGATCTTTTAGCTTCACAAAGGTGGTTTAAATATTACCTTGCCCAATCACCATGGCAACTAATGCAAGAAACCAGAGCTTCTGAAAACCCTGCCACAAAACTAAGGCACTGATGCGTAGACGGTGTCTTTTTCCACACTTTCTCAAAGTGACACTGAAACATCTAATTTATGGAGAAAAGCATCTTAATGAGTGCATAGTTGAAGTTTATGTTTCCTCTATTTGGAACTAACGGTAATTATTTATCCCAATGGAATGTCCACTGAACAAATAATTCATTGGTTATTACTTTCATTAACCTATGGTAGATACCTTAGATTGTTTCTGTAAATTTTAGCTCCCAACCCTGTCCATCTGGTGACACATCGACAGCAACTCTTTTATTGCAATATTCAAGATCTGAGATGACAAAATAATAATTCATAAAATTTCATTTTTAGAAGGTACCTGTAGCACAGTAATGATAAATCATAACATGTTCTCTTTCGTCAGTGATGTCAGCAATATTGGGATTTGCCATCTGATGCCACCATCCCTCGATATGTGTAAACCTAGGCAGGCATACTAATGTAATAACTTCTTTTGCTGTGCCAACAGGTTTCATTTTCAGTATTAATGCTAGGTACCCTGTATGAAAATTGTATGTTTGTATATTGGTTTGTTGAACCTGGTTTAAAGTATTCCGGTGACCAAATATTTGACCAAATATCATTGCTGAAGCTAGACACCATTATGTGGACTAATTAAAAATCATAAAAGTACCTTCACAGTCTATCTATCTATCTATCTATCTATCTATCTATCTATCTATCTATCTATCTATCTATCTATCTATCTATCTATCTATCTATCTATCTATCTATCTATCTATCTATCTATCTATCGATAGTAGACAGAATAAACATCTAAAAATTATTCACAACACTTCTCAATAATCCATGGAAAGAAAATCATAATTTACATTAAAGTAATCAACCCCTTCTTATTATTACTAATGATATTTTTGCATGTTTTAACTGGAATTGTGATGATTAATCTTTATGCAGAAGAGTTTGGAAGGACTACTTGGCATCACCCTAATCTTCTGCTCCCTCTACAGATTCTCTATCAGATTTAAGTCTGAACTGCTAAACATTAATATTTCCTGTCACAGAAAACATCTTGGGCAAAGAAATAAATTACATTAAATCTATATTGCCCAAAAAATATTGAAAAATGTAAGTACAAAAGTAAAAATCTTTCCAGTTTTATTCCACTTATTATGGGTTTGAAAAAACAAGAACAGCCCTTCTCAGAGAATTTTAATAAGTACATCAGATTTAGAAATAACTGCTATGCTTTTTTTGTGATTTACACAATCATAAGCAAGACTGCTGAATAGACAGCTATTCTGTAAATGTGATGATTTTCAGTTGGCATAAATGCACAATGAAATCAGAACATAGACACATGGAGTCCATTTTTCAGATAAATAAAAAAATCAGCAAAAGAAAAAAAACATTGTGCTTAAATAATTGGGATTAATTACAAGGAAACCAGGTGAGTCTAATAGGAGGTATGCACAACAACTGGGGGAAAGTGCTGGGCTGGGGAACTGAGGGAAGCAGACTAAATACCACAACAAGGTAAGAGCTGAACTAAGGCTCCGCAAACAAAGGGGAAAAGCCTAACACTAACATAAGAGACTCAAACAAAAGGCACAGGGAACTGGTGACAAAAAAAGTTTTTAAAATACACAACAAAAATACATGAACTGAATATACCTTTACAATAACCAACCAAGAAATGCAACACAAATGAAAACCAACTCACAAGCACTTGTGATTCTGTTAGCAGAGACCAACAGCTACAGCAGGTCACTGCTAATAATAATTGCTATTCACAGATTGATCGATATATATATATGAAAAGGTTTAGTGGAAGGAAAAAAGTTTGCAAGAAAAGGTGCATAAAGAATTTTGATAACTAACCGCTTTGAGTGGGTTTGGATCTGCAAGCCATTTATTGCTGCTGGAGTCAATGATTAATTTGAATTTAACTTAAGTCTTTGTAGAGTATTTACATTTAAACAGAACGACACACTGACTAACTTGGTCTCTGGTTGTGTGACCTTAAGTAAAATAAAAATGACTCCATTAGATGACTCTGGTTGTCCATCAGTGCACTAATATTAATATAAGGTTAAGTTAGGTATATTGCAAACCCTTATTCTTACACAAAAACTAGGTTTGCAGTGGTATTTTTATTTAAATTTGTAATTCTATCGCTGACTCATTCCATCCCATAATTATACAGGACTTGCTATTTTATCGATCACAGAAATAACTGCCCATGAACACTCCTGAGAGGACAAGAAGGAGCAAATAAGAGAGCCTGGAGGAAACCGGGGTAGAGCAGCCATCTAATGAAACCAGTCAGGTTGAAGCAAATTACACAAAACGGGACACAACTGATGCATAATCCCCTCATACTTTTTCGAAATAGTGCTTGTCAAGAGGTAAGGCCTTGAAAAATCTTTTATCATCTATACCAAAACGCAGAGATTAGTCACTGTGCTGGTGTGACAAAAAAAGGTCTTAGGTGTATTAGATTTTGGATCATCAGTGTCATCAATTTTCAGCTCGGCCGGCAGCGAAGACTAATGATGGATGCTAAACTGGGCCAATATGATGGAATCAGTTGGTTTTCTGCAATGGCAGGTGTCCTTTTTTCATTTAAGTTGTTCTAACTTTTACCTGACTCTATGTTTGAGGAGTGCTGAAAATACAATATCTTGCAAAAGTATTCACACCCCCATAACTCTTTCACTGTTTTCTTTCTTCTGAATTTATATGTTTTTACAAATAAAAACCAGAAAAATGTGTTGTGCGTTTGAGGTTGTTGTTTTTTTTGTCCACTTGTGTTAATACTTTGCAGAACCACCTTTTCCAATTACAGCTTCCAGCAGCAGTTACAGCATTCCATCTGGATGGAGAGCATCCCTCAACATCAGTTTTCAATTCCTGCCTCAGGTTCTCAACTGCACTTTGACTAGACCATTCTAACAAATAAACATGTTTTAATCTTAACCAGAGGTTCTTCTTGCAGTGACAAAAAATTCCTCCACATGTTTCCCAGTGCACAATTTTACACACGCTTATATAGACTTGCACTAATTCACATATCAGAATACATGCATGTTTATGCTCATATCATCTGTACCAATCTTCTATTTAGAAGCCTATGTTTTGTAAGCTCAGTAAAAGGAGACTTCATTTGACCTAACCTATGCTGACATACACTTAACATGTTTTTACACATATATATCTATTTGTGGATTTTTCTGTTAAACGTGACTCTAAATAATGTGTGGAAAATTCACCTATTCTTATTTTTTTTGTAGAGGACATTTATAATATTACAAAGAAAATGAAGCTTGTGAAGTTGAAATACCTAAGCACGATACTTGACACGCTATTAGTTAGCGTTTGTTAAAAAGCCAATCCAAATTGACTGTCCCCACAAGAGCGGAGATTAGGAAGACTGGGAATTCTGTCATTGCAGTAAAACCATGTTCACTGTGCTTATTAATGCATGTTAAGGCACATTTGTTGTTTCAACAATCAAAGTAAGCAGTTACAAGCATTTTTAAAGTGCCTCCAAAGTATTTGTCAAGTATTAGTACCTTGGTTTCCCGAAATTATCTGTAAGGTTTGATTTGGAATGCTGCATCTGCCTGTTGTTGTCTCATGCAGATAATACAACACATCAAGAACATGATGGAACATGGAAGAACATGAATTGTTAATAATTGCTCATTTAATTGGTCATCTTAATGTGTTGTGATTATATATGTTATTCTGAGTTCTCCAGGGCCCCCTAGGAATCTCTGATCTAAACTATTTCATTCTAACTCTGGTTGTATGTTTAAAGCTGTTGTCCTGCTGGAAGCGTTTCTACTGCTGACCCATTTATAGCTCCATCCATCTTCCCATCAACTCTGACCAGTTTCCCAGTCCCTGCTGATGGAAAGCGTTATATATTACAGCAAGAGTCTATAAGACAGATTGAATTATTTTCCTTTAATCTAGTGCATTTTTATTACAAATAGTACTGGACATATATTGTGTGTTATTTCCCAGTCAAACAATTTGTCTCTGCACAGAACTGATTTCAATAGGCAGATATTGTCTTATGTATAATATACGGCCTGACAGCAAAGCGGGACAGGGTGACTGGTGTGTTTTGTAAATCAAGTTGGAAAACAAACTCCTCTATGGCTGAGCTGTCGCAGCTAATATCTATTAGCGTCACATACCGCTGCAATGTAACTAAGAAAATCAGTATAGAAGGAACTAGAGGAAAACAAAGTGGTGCGGATATGCTGGAAAATAAATGGGCAAATATTAAATGAATGCAGCTAAGTGGAAGAACCAAGAAGCGTAAAAAAGTGGGCTCTGTGGTAAATTTAGAGCAATGATATGATCTAGAACAATGAGAAGAAACAGAGGAGAGAGTCAGGTGACAAAGAGGGATTGGAGCAGCAGTAAGAGAACTTTTCTTCATGCAGAAGGAGAGCTGACATAAGAATGGGACTGTGGAAGTGTGAAAAGTGATGAGAGCAAGAAACATACAGAGAAACATGTTCAGGCTTGCATGATGCTGCTCCTCGGTAAACCATTGTTTTTCCACTCAGAAGGGAACCTGAAGACCACTGATCACAGCTCATGTTTTAGTAGTTGCACCAGAAAACATGTTCCGATGCAAAAATAATAAAATAAAAAACTATCACTCACTCATTGGTCTGCTGGTAGTTTTATGGGGCATCCATCTTGGATTTAATTACTGAATTTAACCCAACACGTATTAGGTTACAGATCTATCATCAGCAGAAGCTGATGATAGATCTGTTACCTGCTAGTCTAACAGAAGCCATAAAGACAACTCTTTGTGTGGACTTCCAACTGAGCGCATTTGCAAAACTTGAATCTACAATACATCTTAAAAAACCCCCGGCTTTTATTGAGATTCAAGTCTCTGAGAAGCCACCAGCTATGGACCTGTTTGGAGATTTCTTTATTACCTACCTTAGCACCCCTCCTTAATGATGGCATGATGCACTTTTCGATCAGACGTTTCGATCATCATTAAAGTTTTTAATCGCTGTTATTAATGTAGATGTGAGCCAGTTTAGGCAAGCCCCCTTTTTTCTCTCAATTTTTTGACTTTTGAAAGTCGACACATGCCTGCCTTACTTTTGTGGCAGAGAAGTAGATCTCTGTATCATGTCATTTTAAGGAGGACGCTATTGAATATTCATCATTTTGTAGACCCAGCTTAAAAAGTTAAAGTAATACTTGTTACATACCACATTTTGCTACACAATCTGGTATATAAGTATAGTACCGGTGACACCCTACCTTTTTTTGTTTTGAAACGCTAAATTTCAAAAAATATTGCTCTGCAACTTTACAAATCTATATTCTCCTGCTGAACTTGAAATTAAGGATTAATTCATTTAATTTTTCTACACATCTTTAATAACTGTGGTAGATGCTATAAGTTAGTCTACCACACCATCTGCTGAACATCTTTTTTTTTTAACATTTTCAATTTATCTCATTTGATGCAAGCACTCTTTAGGAACCTAGAGGAAGGAAAGGCAACTGCATCTTTTTCTTCCAGGTGAATCATTACAATTGGTCCTCCTAATTGTCAATCATCTATAGAGTCTGCATGCACATGTGCTCTCTTACATGTTTATCTGTAGCGCTACGCCATTTTCTATTAATTCTACCTCACAGAAAATGGCAGTGAGTGGCAAAAGAAAAAAAGAGTGTTTGGGTGTATGAGAGGAAGAGAAAGGGCTCAGAAGAGACAAAAAAGACCAGAGTGTTATTAGGAGATTCTCTCCAACGATAGAATGTGCTGACATCACAGGTCGCGCTCCCCACTGATACCTCCATTGGCAACTTTCTACTCAACAGGTAGGCTAAAGTTTCGGGTTACTTTGTCAGGAGATTCCACAGGTATTGATTTATTTTCTGTACTGTGTGGAAATTTAGCGACGGCCACTAACCGAAACCACCACCTACAGGAGTGAGCCCGTAGCGATGTAGCCACTCTATGAGCGCACTTCTCGGTGAGACGTTGGAGGGAATCTCCACTTCAATTAAACAAATGTGTGTAATGTGCTACTAATTTCACCACAGTAACTTTGGCATGTTATTTGGGGAAATGCATTTCAGATTACTGCAAGAAAAATTTATCTACATCTATATCGCACCTTTTTTTTTGTCTTAAAGTGGAGAGGTCGGTTCTTTCCTGAAATTTGAAAAAAATCCTCCGCTATACCATAAAGTCAAGAAACTAATCCAGGCAAAACACACATATTTTTACCTTTCAGGTGCAGGCACCGGCCAGCTTTCTTTTCTCATTATAGTCTGTATTCTAAGCTAACTAGCTGTTTAATGTAAGGATATGAGATTGATAACAAAAACAAAATGTCCAAATGTTTTTTTGTTTTTTTTTCACCTCTTGTTTTTGATATCACGATTGGCTATTTGGACATTTCGGTTTGGGAAGCCAGATTCTACAATATCTGTGCTTGTATTTTCTCTTGAAAAAATTGAATCTGCAATTTTTGGCACTTTGTATTTAGAACTTTATTTCCAGGGAGGAAAAAAGGTTTCCAGCAGGGGTGGCCTCCTATGGTCAGAGGATGCCGTTATTATATTGTTAAGACAAAATGTCAGTGGGAAGTTTTGTCTTCTGTTTTTCCCGTCCCTCTGTCAGTTTTATTGTCTCTCATTCCAAATACATGGCCGCTGGGATCTAATTAAAGGAGCTGCAGAGAGCCTTCACATTGAATCTGTAACTTTAAAGTGATTGTTGCACATGGAATAAGAGCACCGGCTTAAGATGAGTGGCCTCTATTTGCAACTGTTTTCAGTTTATCGAGTATTCCCATCACAATTATCATCCGAAAATAAAAATGGTAAATGTTTTACCTGTCTCTTCACCCTCACAAAACTTTTTGAAAATGACTACAATCTAGTGACATCACATTGTTTTAGTCTTACTAACCACATAAAGCAACATAAAGCACATCCACGGTTCACTTTTGTGTTCTCCAAGCTGAGTTGGACAAATCTGCACATTAATAAATCCACCATTTTAAGTGAAAATATGGTGAAGGCAGGAAATGCTAAATGGCCTGTACTTGTATAGCGCTTTATTTAGTCCCTACGGACCTCAAAGCACTTCACATAACATTCACACATTCACACACTGGTGATGGTGGAGCTACATTGTAGCTACAGCTGCCCTGGGGCGCACTGAAAGAGTCGAGGCTGCCAGACACTGGCACTACCAGACCCTCTGACCACCACCAGTAAGCAACAGGTAAAGTGTGCTGCCCATGGACCCTTCCCTGAGACAGTCGGAGCTGGGGCTTGAACCAGAAAAATTCTGAATACAAGATGAACTCCTATCTCCTGAGCCGCGGCCACAGGGATATGACATGACAATGACTGAAAGGGGACCTTGGAATTCATAAATGTCTAAATAAAATCAATGGTTGGTGCAATAATTATGTACTGTATCGGTATTGGTTACTGTTAACCGATACCATTAACTGACACCTAAAATATGGAAACTTTGCAATAATTTCACAGCAAAAAAAAAAAATTCACTTGAAATATTTTTGTGATCATTGTTTTAATTGTAATTCACAATCATTTCTAACAATCAGAGAAAAAAATTAATAAAACTTGTCTTCCAATTAATTGCATTTTTTGTGTTATATGTATAGATAAGTGTTGGAAACATTTTCAGTATCTCAGGGGTGTTCAGTGTTTTTCTTTTGTTTGTGATGGAGTTGCATGGAGTTTTGTTAATGAGGATCTCTCCACTCCTATGCACTCCTGAAAAATATGTTTTTTTTAAAAAAAATCTTAAAATAATTTCTTTATTTCAGAAACATAGTGCCACACAGAAAGTTGTAGATAACCCTAAACCTTTAATCTTAGTCAATCTGTACAAAAAAGAAAAAGATCAAGATCAGTTGTTCTACAATCACCCTAAACAATTCCTATAACAAAAATTTTTTAAATTTATCTTTTACTTTTTATGTTGCCCATGGCAAATGTACACTTTTTTCCGGTATAACTGTGTCATACAATTTCTTGTAACTAATCTTTAAAACTGGAAAGAAAAGAACACGCTATTCATGTGAGGCAAATAAGACTTATTAAAGATATAACATTTACCAAGAAATATATTCAATGACGTTTTCTGAGGGACTGAAAAATTAAACTCATACCCCATATGACGGTACTTTCATTGTCGGATGTACAAAACCAGTAAGTGGTAGATGAGTCAGGAGATATTTAGAAAATTTATTGTGTGTAAAAAAATTCAATTGAGCAAGTAATTGGAAAACAGGATTCTTATCACGTAAACACTTATCACTATACCACCAAAGGCTTTTTCTCTGCACTTGCAATGGTGTGGGAGTTTTAAACTTCCAGCAGCTCACTACTTGAATTGTCAGCCATGACTGACCAGGTGGGCAGTTGCAAAGGATTGGAGAGGCGTGTATGTCTGCATGTTTGCACCGCTGCTGTGAAAATGGCTCTGTTAATATCAAATCACAAACAAGTATGGTAAATCTATGTTAAATCTTTTTTTAAAGCTACAGCTATAGCAAAATATTCATTAGTTCAATTCAGTTCATTTATATAGCACCGTTTCACAACAGGTGTCATCTCAAGGCACTTTACAAGAAGAGTTATTACAATACAATGTTTAATTCAGGAATTAGAGAACCACAGAAGATTGCGTCGTGAATTCTCAGCAATCCCTCAAACTGAGCAAGCATGAAACGACAGTGGAGAGGAAAAACTCCCTTTTAACAGGAAGAAACTTCCAGCAGAACCAGGCTCAGCATAAGCGGCCATCTGCCAAGACCGTCTGGGGTTTGGAGAAGGCAGCAGAGACACAGGGTCACAAGCGCCTACTGTAGGAATAGACTAAGAGAAAACAGGTTAGCGGTTGAATTGACAGCACATCATGCAGTTGGGGAGAAGTAGGAGAGAAAGTAGGAACTGACTCTAATAATGTCCTCCAACAGCCTAGCCTAAAGCAGCATAGCTACTAACATTAACCTGTCTCCTAGCTACTAGGAGACCTAGCTACTTACACTCTCTACCTGGCTTACATTAAACTATCTCTACCTAGCTACTCTACCTGACTACTAACATTAACCTGTCTCTTCCTAGCTTTTGACATTCCACCTGGCTACAAACATTAACCTGTCTCTTCCTAGCTACCTTTCTAACCTATCTCTAACTATAAGCTTTGGCAAAGAGGAAGGTTTAAACCTAGTTTTAAAGATAGACAAGTTTGCTTCACAAACCAACCATGGGAGCTGGTTCCATAGGAGGGGAGCCTGGTAACTGATAGATCTTCCACCCATTCTACTTTTAGAAATCCTAGGAACTACCAGGGGCGTTTTTAGGGTTTGAAAAGATTGGGGGCTCAGACCAGACCTTGGAGAGTACACAACTTAATGGGGGATCCGGGGGCCCCCCCCCCAGAAAAAAAGTGAAAAAAAACAAACATTTCCTGCATTCTGGTGAATTTTAATAGGTCTTGAACAGAAATTGAGACTGAATATTTTTCCAGTTGATCATGTGAATTAATAGTTTTTGTTGGTGCCAGGATTACAAGCCTATGGTGCTAAATTTCAAGTGCTACCTAAAATTAGCACATACAGTTTTGTAGCCTGTTGCATTTAATTTATTTATTGAAACTGTCTACGTTTTACTTTATGTGGCAAAAATCTGATAAATAAATGAGTATGCACTATGGCTTTTTTGCACTTATGAGAGACAAAAAACTCAACTACACCTGTCTTTTGCACCAATTTAGCATGCACTAACACTTCCGGCCCTAGGCCTGTATTAATTTCTATATCTAATATTTATGACGGCATTACAAAAGTGCTTTTAGGGATGGGCACTGGAGTGGGAGAGCCATACAGCTGTACCTGACAGATACTGACGTTTCAACCAATATTTATTACTTTCAATAATTACTGCCTCCTTTAGACAAATATAAATTCCCATTTCCCATCATCCTTACTTATGTCCATAGAGCTGCTATCTCCTGATCTGATGTTCTATTGCTGTGTTCTGCTGATGCTCCAGTGTTTACACATAAAAACATATGATATTGAACCTATTGAAAAGGTTTTTATAAAAAATAGATTACTTGTTGAAACATGGAAACCCACTATGACGCTCTGATGGTCTGTGTGCTGCTCTGTTCTGGCGGTCTCTTACTCACATATCTAAAACGTGTGAAAATACATATTTTAGTCTTTATCCCTGTAGTGTATTAAGTGCATCACTAACACTGACAAAGATAAAAATCTCGTTTTACAGTCTTAAGAAGCAACCCTAATTGAGCGCCTGTTGTATTTTAAGAAATTTTCACACACGGAAACAGGCAGCGTCCTTCGTTCTTTTTCTTTAGCTACAAGCACAAGTATTTATTGGTGTAAAAGGCTCTGACATTAGGCTGTGCAATTGGTAACAGCCCAAGTGAAATGTTGCAGGCAAAACCGAAACACAAAGCAAAAACTGCGGGGAAAAAAGGACGTAATTTGGATTTACCAGATTTGGCCTCAGTACCTGTTCTCTCTGGCTGATCGATAAATCCAGAGAAATGGTCCTCCACTCCTCCCTGATAAACGCGAATAAATCCCTTCAAGGAAAATAATAACCCACAAAGAATGTAATCATAAACTCGATCTGTTCGCTGCCGCAAAGTCCCTTTTTGCAACCGAAAAGGTTTAGTTGTTTCACTTTTTTTCTATGTTTGCCATCCATTCTTCAAGGTTTTCGCGCTCTCGCCTCTCAAAGTGTCTGCGCACGTAGCATATGAAACCCCGAAACCTCTTGTCCAGTTAGTTAGGTGATTACGTAGCGTGGTACAATAAAAACATCCGATTATAATCATCCAGAGACCATACCGCTGCGTCCTCTGAGTCAAACAGATATGTAAACTAAGCAAAATAGAGATAAGCAGCTGCAATATTGATTAATGGAAAAATCTGGCTATCAAATTTGATTCGGGGCTAGAGTGAGTAAAATAGCCTGGCGACGCAGCTGGGAACTACCAGTAAACCTGCAGTCTGAAAGCGAAGGGCTCTGTTAGGAACATATGAAACAATCAGGTCTCTTATGTATGATGTATGATCCAAGAGACTTCTTTATGTGAGATCTAAATGACATATCTTGGTCAAAAATAACACAGAGGTTCTTTGCTTTATTACTGGAGGCTAATTTAATGCCGTTCAG
Organism: Apricaphanius iberus; assembly: GCA_028564705.1. Taxonomy (NCBI): domain Eukaryota; kingdom Metazoa; phylum Chordata; class Actinopteri; order Cyprinodontiformes; family Aphaniidae; genus Apricaphanius; species Apricaphanius iberus. The sequence goes on from JAPXFQ010001546.1 coordinate 337,167, forward strand.
GTGAAGAGGTTGACTAAGTAGTTTCTTTTTCAGAGCTTCTGGTCCAAAGACAACAACTTCTGTTTTATCGGAATTCAGAAGCAAGAAGTTTAGAGTGATCCAAGTTTTTATATCTTCCAGACATTTCTGTAGTCTACCTAACTGATTGGATTCATCAGGGTTAGCTTGACAATCCCACAGTGGAGGTAAAAACACAACATCTAAGTTCATTGAACTTTCAAGAAGCAAGGACATTATGGCTTCAGCAGGTATTTTATTTATACCAGGGTTTTTCGCCATATCTTCACCAGAGGTGCCAATAAATATTGAGGACGCTCCATTTACCCCATTCAATGTTAATCAAGTTTTCCATCGTTTCTTGTATCTCAGAGACCAAAATTTGCTTCAAATGCCATGGAAGGGGCTTTATTCCTAGATCTGAAAAGTACTGTCAAAGGCTAACACTGTGCAGATTACCTGAAATAAAAAATCCATGTAACCTTTGTCACACACCTTGCTTCTGTTATTGCTCTTGGAAAAGAATCAGTGAGCTGCTTTAGTCTTTGAGTAAGGACATTACATCCAGCTAATATGATCGATGTTTGTGCACAGGACTTTCAGAGAGAAGGGTTCTCTGCAGCTTTTAAAATGTAATATTCAGTGAACCACCCTATAATGCCTAAAGTGTATTCTATCTTTGCAGTTTTCTATCCAGTTATTTTTCTGTTTATTGTGTTAAAAGAAAGCTTTTCAGAAATATTCAGTTTTTATATTTCTGATAAAATCAAGGATTTCAGATTGTTCTAACTTGTGCTGTGAGCTGTTTTTTTTAAGAAAGTGTTGAAACTCCAGTAAGTGGTTTTTAGTTTAATACAGTGAACACAGGGAGAATGAAGTCCAAACCTTGTTTATTACAACAACTCAGCTGAGCATCATTACCCTCTACTATCCAGGCTTCACACAGCTCAGAACAATGCACTTTATATACCGCTGGATAACACTGAACACTGTGAGCACTGACTCTGAGTTCATTTTCCCTCGTGACATTTCCACACTCTCTTTTAGAGAGCCCCGATTTCCCCAGCGATAAGCAGACGACTCCAACCCAACACGTGGGCCAAACATTTTGGGCTGTAATGAGTTTAAGTCTCTTTCTGGCTTATACTGTGCTGTCTCATTGTTTGATAGCGCTGTTAGCACTCCCCCTTTCTCTAAGGCGCTGCAGGGCCATGGGGACTCAGCTCGTTTAGTGTGTTTTACCAATTCCCTCAACCTAGCTTAGACTCTAGGGGCTTCTCTTGGAAATTACATTCCATAAGGTCCCACAGACTGATGGCCAGTCGAGTGTTTGCAGGGCAAACCTCCACACACACTGTTTGCCATGCTGATGGATGTAAACAATATATATGTTGGGAAACAGGATTGTGAGGAAATCATTATATATGATTATTCTTTAACACAATTTTCAAACATAGAGAGATATAACTAAATGAGCAATTAAATATGTTATTACAAGACAAATACATTTAAGTAAATTACTAATAAGGCCTCAATGATTTTCTTTTCTTTTTTTATGCAGGAATCTCCATTAAACTTTTGTAGTTTTGTTGATTATTTATCTCAATAATTTTACCAGTATATTTAAATTCGTTCTGACCTAAATACTAGATGGGGGAAAATCGTAAAGGGGCAGACTGACAAGAAGGAAACTCAACAATTGCTTGCAGTCATTTAAAAAAAACACTAGTAGTCCACATTTTTGCTCATTAGACTTAAAGTAGAACTGGCATGAAATTCCCCACAACGTTTGGGCCCTTTTTAGCCACACTCTAAGTACCTTAATATTGTATCAAAGGATCGCTTGCCGTAATTCAGCCTTATTGGAGAAATGTGGGTGTGACGAGGTAGCCCTTCTGTGAGCATTAGCACAGAACGACCAGGTTTCAGAGGGCGGGGCTTAGGCGGTACACAGTAGCTGTTCCACACTCACAGCTAATGCTATTGCATGTTAACTCTCTTCAGTCATCAGTGAGGTAATGTTATTATCATATCAAGCTCTTAAACACGACTTACAATGTTTCTAACCTGGTCACTAGGACATGAGCCATGTTAGTATCTGTCTTCAGTCCCAGGCCTTATTGAAGCAGCCTCCATTTGTGTATCACGTATCTGATATATACAGTATATCTGGGAGCCCGCCCGGCTTTTATCAAACTTTACTTTAGACATACAAGATGCTGCCAATAAAACCTTCTTCTTCTTCTTTTAGTTAGCTGCAACCATCTTCTGCCTGTTCTAAAGCTACAAACAGTGTTGAGTGACGTCACATCAGTACGGAAGTGAGAGAAATTCGGGCCCGAACTTCAGCACATTTTGCAGCAAGAAAATGTTCAAGAAAACGGAACGATACGTGACTGGGGTCATTCATTTTGGTTTATAATGCTTCATTACCCAATAACATTAAAAAAACTGGACATAAGTGTTAATTTTTTTAAGAAATCCTGCCCCATGTTCCTAAACCATACTGTATAGAAAAACATGACTTTAAAATAAATAAACTGACCAATAGTTTCTTAGACTGGATGAATATCTGAAACAAATCTCATTGTTGCTGAATTTTGCAGTAATACTCCAAATGTTGCATAAAAAATAAACAGTCAGCTCCTAAAAGCATGTTGAATGTGCAAACTTCCTTGGATTGCCCCCTAGATATCTTAACCAGGATTTTCATCCTTAAATACATCCTTAAATGACACTGATTAGAGTGGATAACATTATACTAGCATGAAAGAGTAAAATGTTCAGGTAAAGGTATTAAACTCACCAAGAAAAATTGCAGGGATGTTGTGTAATCACTATAAACCGCCATTGTTAAGCTCTCATTTGATGCTTAGCAGATGACTCAGTTGACTGTGAGTTGACACCTTTTGGAATGGCTGCAGTTTTTCAGCAATCCACAGATTTGTAGGCAGCTTTTTAAAAATGATAATAAGAAATACGATACTGATCCTTGGATTTGAGTACTGGCCGATGCCAAGTACAAATACCGTTACAAAATACCACACAAAAAAATGCAAAGAATTGGATGATAGGTTTTATTTTCTTCTCTGCTTGTTACAACACATTATGGTAAATGAGATAAAAAAATACTGTATATATATATATGAAGTGACTAAAAAAATCTTCGAGTGAAATATATAAAGTTTTTGTGAAATTATTGCATAGGTTGCACATTTTAAGTATTGGCTCATGGTATCAATTAACTCTAACCGATACCGATGTGGTACATAACAGCGGTATCGGCCCTGGTTCCCAAAACTAGTATCAGTATCAGTGCACCCCTATAAAAAACTCCACCAGATTCAATGTGGAAAATATTTACCTTTCTCCATCTCCCTACTCTGAAAAATACAATGACCCGCTGACTGAATGACTAACTGTAGGAGCTATAGTTAAAGAGAGTTTCAAAGCGGGGAGAAATGAACCAATGGAACAAAAGCCCATTGTTGTGCATCGGTTTGGTCAGGAGTAACACTAAGAACTAGGAGTTTGTGCAACCAGCCCATAAAAGTCTTTTCACTAAAATGAATGAGGCAAACTTTGTATTTGAGCTTCATTTTAACCTCCAAATGACCTAAAAAAACATTCATTGTAGCAATCCCTTTGCAAAAACAACATTATGAATCCAGACTAAAAGTCCAATTTAAAAACAGGATTTTATATGGTTTACTCTTGAGAAATGCAAAAAATAACCGTTACAATGCCATTAACACTAAAAAACATTCATAGAGAGGCTGTAGTGGTCACTGCCCCTTTTTTTCTGTTATGTAACAATTTGGTTGCGTCATGAAATGTACAAACTTAAATTGATTTAAAAGTACATGCCAACCCATATGATTAAGAAAATCATGATTATAAAAAATTTAATTGGTAATAAAATAATACATATTCCCTTTGAGCGTAATAAGTGTATTTCCACACCTAATGATTGACTTTCATTAAAATGTTCTTATCTATTCTTTTTCTTTTGCTCGTTAATGATTTTTCTTCAAACACAAAACAGTAACAGTCTGTTTATTGTTTCCTAAATAAAGAATACAGATTTATCTATTTTGACATGGCATCCCATTTTTTTGGTTTCAGCCAGAATTATGAATATCAGTCAAAAATTACCTGAAGAACTTCAAAATGCAGTTTTTAAATGATAATTTCCTTTATTAAAGGTAAACAAAGATTTCCAAACCAACCTGACCTACTGTAAAAAAAAAAGTTATTTCCCATCGTTTTCAAATAATCAATTAATTGATTTTACCACAATTTTTGGATTTAGTTTCAATAGCTACAGATAAGTCTGACTAAGAGATCTGTCAAGGAATAATTATCTTCTTTCTTTAAACAAGGATGAGGCTGCAATCTCTAATTCCTAAAACCCATCTGCCCCAAAAATAAAACAATATTCCTTCTCACTCCCTCTGATGTTGAATTGATAGGTAGTCACTGCAAGGTTAACAAAACACTTCATACTGAAGCACTAAAGGGAAGGAAGTCAGAGGCCTCCCAATCAAATCTTCTCCTCACTGAAAGCTGTTGAAACACTGTTCTACATGATCTTCTAAACTTTGAAATATTTCCATCACAAATCTCAAAAACAAACATTATGTGTAAATAAAAAAGCAAGTCAAGAACAGAGTAGAAGCAAACTCACTGATACTATCAGTGGTGAGAGTACCCTGAACAATTCAACCAGGCGTTCATAAAAAAACTCAGAGAGACAACAGCTGCATTGCTTAGTTAAGGTCAGTGTTGGGAATAATGCATTACAAAAGTAAAAAAATTAAAGGGATATATTACTTTCTTCAGTAACTGAGTTATGTAATGCATTACTTACAAAATGTGTCGCAATATAATACTTGTTACAATTTCAGTAACTTGAGTAACATTTAAAACAGTTTTTCCAGTCAACTAATGCAGAGGTTAAAATCAAGTTGGATACTACAGGAGAAAATCCACGGTGTAATCCGTGGATTTTAAAATGGTGCTCATTATCTGCACCATTTCTATAACCCCCTAACGACCTGTTCAGTCTCAGGATTCTCATCTTTTTAACCATCTTTGTGATGAGAGTTTTCATCTTATTCTTTTGATAAGATTTAACAAACATTACTATGAGATCGAAGGGATGCAAAGGCACTTGAGACTGAGATTAATAAAAGTGTTAAAAATACAGTATTTGTGCTGTTTAAAAAGTATATTGATAGGTTACGATGTTTTTTGAGCACAATTTTTTGCTAAAAGTAACTTCAGGGTAACTCGGTTATATTTTTGAGACAGTAATGCAACCCTAACGCTAACTAATAATATAAATTATATTTTTAAAAAATTGTAACTTGATCCAACACTGGTTAAGGTCAGTATTCAATTCAACAATGAGACAGAAACTCTACAAAAATAACAAAGGCGGTAGAGCTCTGCCAAAACAACAGCTTACAGGAAAAACAAAACAAAAACACAATAATGTCCTGTCTTACATTTTCTAACATTTTGTTGATTCCCCAAACCTTTAGGAAGGCCTTCTTTTTGAAGGTGTGTGTCTTAATACAGCTAACACTGAACTAACAGAAACACATCAGAAAAGCAACATCATCTCAACAGTCAAACATAGTAGCTGTAGGGTAATGGTCTGGGGTCTCATTTATAAAACATTGAGTAGAATCCCTACTAAAAGTGCACGTACGACCAAAATAAAAAGTTTGTGTACGCCAAAACGATTTCTGATTTATAAAACCATGCCTATGCACAGGTGTAAGCAATTTCCCTTTATAAATCATGGTCTTCTTGGAAGTTTGCGCACGTGAATTTGGCTCATATCCCGCCCTGAACACGCCCAAATCTGGCTATAAAAGGTCAAGGCAAAGCAGGACATGAAAATTGATGCATATAAAGAAGAGGCGAAATATGGCAACAAGAAAAGAAAAACAAGAAGAGAAACTTTACGGAGATGTTGATTGAATTGCTAGTGAGTAGTGGAGGCTAGAAGAGACATTTTATTTGGTGGACACAGCAGCGGTGTCACAAATAAAAGGAAGAACTGTGAGTGGCAGCATGTGGCGTCTGCAGTGCAGACTGTCAGCGCAACTGACAGCACGGTACCCGAAATAAAATAAAAAAAAAGTGGTCGGACCTCAAAGTTGAGAGGGGGAACACTTGCCTCCCACCGCCAGAGTGGGTCTGCTACTGGAGGGGGTACGTGTACACCCGAGCTGACGCCAAATTTGGGCATATTTTAAGGAGACAGACTAATATGCCGTGTCTTTTCAGCAGGAAAGAGGGGAATTTCCTTGGACGGGGCCCTTGTAGTAATATGGGTGCAGTTTATTGCGCCGATTATGTTTGGGAAACCGGACATTGCTGCAAATTGCATCTTAATTTCGGCCTGCTCCCCCACAGTATATGGAAATGTGATGTATCGCCTGCTCATCTTAATGATCCCATCCAAGACTGCAGGCATTATTGCGCTCAGGGACGGCAGATGATTCAATTTATTAATTGGCACACAGTCCCGGCCCTTTTATCTGAGTTTAAGGTTTTGAGATAAATTTTATGTGTCTATTTTAAGATTGAAAAATGTTTTTAGAAGAGCTATAGCTCACTGCAAAGCTACAATATAAATATCATTGCTTGTTTGGATGTTTATAATAACATGAATCCATTATTAATGTTTGGTTTGAGGTGAAATGATATGCATGAGAGGAGTAATATGCAGTCTGGCTGCAGTTCACCACCTCACCAACTGCGTAGTCGATTCCCTCGTCTCCAAAATGTCCGTACGCACGGGTCAGAGTTGGCGTACACGCGCGCACATTTTCCCGTCAAGTCTGTTTTTTATAAATCACAACTTTTGCTTTGAAAGTGGCGTACGCCAGTTTCAGGCCCCGTTTTGTGCGTACGAAACATTTATAAATGAGACCCCTGGTGATTACTTTGTTTTTTCAAATCATACAGTACTTGCTGTGATGGATTGAACCAAGAGTTCAGCTGTCTACCAGAAAAATCTGATGGAGAATTTATGACTATGAGTCTGTGATTTTAGTCTTGGGTTATGCAACGGGAAAATGATCCAAAGCAAAGTAAATCAGTCCACCTCTAAACGGTTAAAATAAAAGGTGGTTAATGCATTAACATGCTCTCATGTGGCTGAAAATAATAAAGCCGCTCTGCAAAAAGAGAGTGGGCCAAAACTCTTCTACAGGTATGTAAAAGACTTGTTTGCCAGTTATCTCAAACTCCTGATGATACCAAGATTAGCAGCTCCAGTTAGATGTTTAGCACACAGTTACTGTTTTAACTAACCTAAGTTAGTTCGGAAAGCGTTTTTCCCCCTTTTATGTATTAAATAATTTAATAATTACTATTTATATTTAGTCAGTTGTCTGTGATAATAAAATGTGTTCATTGGTCTACTTTTCCTCCACACAATTTCCAGAAGCACTTTCTACTGTATGGAAGAAAGCTTTGATAAACGGCTTTTGTATAAACCCAGCATGCTGAAGGGTAGTGGGATTAATTTGACCACATAAAGCTGCTTCTGGTTTGCCATAATGCGGTCCCATGTGTGACCTTATCACCCCGTCACACTCACCACAACAAGCCACTGGATGTTATTGTACACAGCTGATAGTGTTAGTCCTCTCGGCCTTCTGTCTTCTCCACTCAGCCCAGGCCCTAATTAAGGCTGGATTTAGATGGTGGCATTTCGGTTTGTGTGGGCAGAACAATGCTTTCTGGTAAAACGTCCACATCAGCGTGATGATTCCTCTCCGTCTTCACCCCTCCCACATCCTCTTTCAGTTTTCCCACCATTGCTGTGATTCATCCATGCAGATGTGAGAGCAACCCCCCAACTCCCCCCTCCACATGATGCTGCTCGGCTAATTGTTATCATATTTTCTCATCTGCACACTCTTGCTTTAGCTGTTCGGGACACACATAAATACCCGCTGACGTTTATTGAATGTCAAAGGCCACTGGGCGGCTGATTGATTCTGACCCCCTTTCGGTGATGTCAGAGTGTGATTTGTTGCCACATCATAGCAGTCTTAAAAAGCTATTTTCTCCACCAGTGGAAATACTAACTATGACTCTGAGAGGAAAGCGAGACTTGAATAACTAAGAAATTAAGATTAATGGGTGTTTTAGGAAGCCTGCCGGAAACTATGAAGATATTCTTGGACACGTTTAAAATGGAAAAGGGAATGTCACCAAGTGGCAAAAATTAATGGATTTTTGGTACAACTTTAGTGAAAGGGCAAGACCTTTGGTTTTTTGAGTTACAGTGTTAGGACAATTGAAGCAAGATGCTGTATATCAAATATTTTTTTTCTGGATAAATGTCAAAATCCTGTCTTAGCTAGGCTAGAGTTTAAGACACACAACAATCAAAATAAATGTATTAAATTAAGCTGCCGTGTGAATTTCTGAGGTGTATGTTTTTGAGTATAAGTGAAAGTAAACAAACACCAGGATTCACATACTAGAAATACTCCAATCTGCTTCTGCACTAACAAAAAAAAAAACAGCCATTAAACCAACAATCACAATGGCAGCAACATCTACAAGGCAGGAATGTAGTCGGGTCATAAGCGAACCTTTGGAACTATTACAGTCAAACTGGTCAAAGGGCTATAGCAGTAACCACAACTACAGTAGGGAAAAAAAGTTTTAGCCCGCTTAAGGATTTTTGAGAGGCTCCAAAAGATTTCTCACATCCACACAGACTTTAATATAAGAAGAAAAATAACCAGAGTAAATAAAAAAACTTTTTTTTTTGAGGGGAAAAAGCTACCCAAATCAAACTGATGGGATGTGAAAATGCTGGGTTTTTTTTTTTAGCTTTTCAGGGGTTGACTTGATGGGACATACCACAGTTCTTTTGTAACCCATTGGATCACTTTTGAAGTTATTTTGGAAGCTTCACAAACAGTTTCCTCTGTTTGTAATTAATGTTTATCATTGTAGAACACTGGAGTCACAAAGTCTTGGAAATAGATTCTTAACCATTTCCAGACTGGTAAATTTACCCCCCTTCTGTTGCGGAATTTCTTTTGATTGGGATGTGATTATTTGCTTTCTGGGATATTTTAACCTACGTCAGGATGGCAGAAAGATTCTCTTTGGGAGATTTCTTAATTAAATTGGTAAGGTATGGGTGTGGCAACGGAAAATGTAGTAAATCTCAATTATTGTATAATTTAAAAGGGTATATTTTGCGGTGTTACACGCCCCCTGAGATATAACACTACATGCAGATTGAGAACTTGTTTTCACCTGATTCATTTATATTTTAACAGAAGTAATCTAGAAATGGCTGAAATCTACTTTTCAGTATTCTAACATATGAATTAAAACCAACACATGAACACTGCAGAACATAATCTGCTTTTCAACACCAACTAATTTAACCGAACAGTTTGAACAGTTATGGCTTCATAACATGATGACAGTTAAAATAAATAAATAAATACCTTAACAACAAAGTTATTCTTTTTCCATATAGTTTATTCTTAGCTTATACAACAAGTAATGCCTAACAATTATTGCTATATCATGTCCATTCAGACGGAATAATTTCCATTAAATACACTGTCCTTTTCACTAAATTTCACTTAGAAGACAAGCAACAAGTGTGCATCCCATTCTGTTTTCTTTCTTGTATTTCTCACATCATCTGATCGATATCTTCCTTCTTTTTTGTTACCATTTAACTTACAAGACATCAAGTTTTAGTGCTACTGAATTGACTAAAGAACAAGAACAGTGTGAATACCCATGTTGTGACAGGCCAATCAATATAGAGAGCGTGGAAGTTGAAAGAGTCAAAATGAACTTTGTCACTCTGATGAGTTAATGAACTATGTGACAAGGTGGAACTACCTTCACTGTGTACTTCAATAAACTGTTGGTTTGATATCAGACCCATTCCTGCTGCTTGAAGAAGTCACCTGCAATCTTCTCTAGTGTTTTGCGATTGTCGAATGTGTAGAAAGGTGAGTTTATTTTGCCATTCTCATTCTGAAACTAGAATCAAATCTGCTAAACGTTTTACCAAGGAAATAACTTTTTCTTTGCCGAAGAAGTGTTCTTTCATTTAAATTATTTGGCATGTGTTTTTAAGGTAAAGTGCACCCATATGTAACTACAATATAGCTTGAGGAAAATTGTCAGACGAGAGGTGTTTGTGCCATTTAGAGTGCATTACAAAAATTACAGTCTGCTGAAAGCTGGAGGTAATTTTGATGCAAGAAAAGCAGGAAAATACAACTGTCTGTGTGGATGGCTTATCAGAAAAAAGGCATGGGTGTCACAAAATATTTAATTAATCCACTCCTACCTAATGTCTTTTTGTAAATAACTTCTGTATTGAAAACAATAGAAAAAGGTGTGTTTGAAAGTAATGCTGTTTTGCTATTCATTAATTTCAAACTTTGAAGTGGAAGTGGGGAAAAGAAGCAGAAGAAGGAGGTGACAAGTTTGTACAGAGGCAGCAGAGCACAACATAAACCAAAAGCCCTTTTTTATGTAACAATAAAATCAATAGAGTGTAATTTTCAATATTTCCTTTATTATTCCTAGAATGTAGGTACACCATTACATGCTTAACAGAAATCATTGATTTAATATACAATCTGACAGACTTTTTAAAATTAATTTTATTTCTTTAAGCCTTGAACCAGTCTAATGGAAAAGCTTGCTTTACCTGTGAACCCAAACCAGTCATATGGGACAATACTTCTTCACCTTTGTTTCCCATCAGCTTCTTGACTTTGAAAATATCATCAAGGCCAATCAATTGTGCAGCTCGCTCGAAAACACAGGACGCCACTGGCGCGGCTCACCATTACTTGCTCATCCACCCACGTTATCACTTCTTCCTGCAGACGGCAATAAAAGAGGAAGACCAGGTGACATTTTGGAATACAGATTAATGAGCACAAGATTGTCAAGAAGAGAAGACACACGACAGAGGTCAAGCGTGTAATGACTGACCTTGAATCCAGTGGTGTCCAAAAAGTAAATGTGTATGTGTGTTGCCAGTCTGGGGGAGCCTATTTTTTTCTCAATTCCATCTCCTATTAGTTTGTATTCATTAGCTTATTTTGAGTGAGCTTGTATTATTTAGCTCGAGTGATTTTGTGAGCAGTCTCTATTTAAAAAAAACAAAAAACTTAAATTGGAGAATTAATGATCTTTCTCTCCAAAAAGGATTTCAACATATTTGCTTTTCATTAGAGCTTTTATAGACATCACAAATGCCCGAGCTGGTGGAACCGATGCATTCCCATTATTTAATGAGGGCAAGCAAAGTATTAATTTAGCTTCCTCTTTTTTTCCCCGGGAAAGATGAAAATCATCATAATGTCAAAACAATCAAGTGATCAAATGTAAACAACCACCTTCAATCCATATTTTAGACTGTAAGCAGGTAATGTAAAAAAAAAGAAAAAAAAAGTTGTCTTCTGATTGCCTTCATCTGTCTCTCACAGTGTTGTTCTTAACCAAATTAAGTTCATCAAGGTTTTTGGATATTTGTTCATGCACAGGTATCTTAAGGTCCAAACCCAGCACTTCTATTGCGTCGAATTCTGGACTTTGAGCCATTGCAGTACCTTTGTCTTTTTATTTTTCAGCAATTCTGTTGTAGATTTGTTGCTGTACTTGTGATTGTTGTAATGTTAATAACCCCGTTTAGATGTCATGCAGATGGTTTCATGTTTGACCTGAATACTTTAATATACAGAGGATTTGTGGTCGAGTCAATTAGACTAAAGTTTTCAAACAGAAGGTACACAAAAGAACTTCTGGACACTCTGACGTGAAGCTCACCCCAACTACGGAACGGTTATTGGACCACATCCAGCTGGTAGCTTAATTTACACCTTAGTCGGTGTGAATTAAGCCTAGTTTATATTTTTCTTATCGGTCGAATAAAGGGCGTTCCGACAGGCTCGCAAAGCTGATTTGAGTAGAGCAATTTTTTAACTATCCGTCAAACGCAAAGAAGGAAGCACATCTGTGATTGGTCAGCCCAACATAATTTCCCCAGAACGGTGCTCTACAGTCAATGTGATTAGTAGTCAATGCAGTGTTTGGGCACTAGATGCTTTAAATTACAAGGGCAGTTAATATAATATGGTCCTAAGGCAATTTTGAACATCAGGAGGTGTAGATAACAACAACACATACATTTTTAGAGTATTCAATGAGCTGCAATTCTAATAAAAAGTTTTCCAGCTCAATCAAAACTCCCTCTCTGTCGGAAATTGCTCCTTGAGTGGATGTGCATTTACCTCCTGAAGCAAAGAAGCTGTTGTGGACCAGAGATGTCACTGCAATTGTAGACATACCTGCCATAAAAAGTCAGCGCCCCCTGTTGTGCTGGCAGAGAATTGCTGTGCTACACTGAAACACCAAAAGAGAAGTATAAAAGGAAGACATGTCTGTCAGAACATGTGCATGTGGGTGTAAACTTGCTGATGGAGAAGTATAAACTTCAGAGAACTCCTCAGAGCACTAGGGCTGGACGATATAGAAAAAGAGCATATTGATAAAGGAATAGTCATTTTGACTGATATAGATAATTATCGATAAATATCACTAAATGTAAAATATATAATTTAGGTGCCTCCCCGGTCATGTTATTCTTCAATGAACTAATTTGAACTAAAAATTACATTAATCAATATTTCAAACGCGTCTTCTTATCATAAATAAGTTTGTAAGACAGAAACAAATCAAGAGACCTGAGTAACATCAGTAAATACAAAGAAAAGTAATTTTCTAATATATATATATATAAGGAAGCTGGAATTGAACCTACGACCTTCCAATTGCAAGCCAACTACTCTACCACTGAGCCACTGTCGCCCCAAGAGTGATTTATATATATATATATATATATATATATATGTGTGTGTGTGTGTGTGTGTGTGTGTGTGTGTTTTAATTATGTTAGTCATTTAAATTAAAGGCTTATATTGAATCTTTTTAATCTTCTAACCATTTAATGACACTATAATATTTATGGCTGAAACCTTTGGTTTAGTTTGTCAATAAAGCTTATTCTATTTCAGTTCAGCTCTGGTTCAACTGTTGGCTAAAGCTAACAAGTTACTCACCATAGTGAAGAGAGCTGAAGCAAGCAGGTCTATCCAACCCTGTAGTGTTTTTTAAAGGGTTTTTTGCTTCTGAGGACCGGGAGCAGAACCGAGGGGACATTTTAAAAGCCACAAGTGTTGTTAGCAGCGAGAGCCACTGGGGTTGTTAGCACCTAGGTGCTTCCCATCAACTGATCCTAAACACTTAGAGCCAAAAAAAAAACCAACAACAACAAAAACACACAAAAATGGTCAAAAAATAAATGACTGCACACTAAAAAATATCACCGATTTCACTTACACAGCTCAGTCACTCGCCTCATGTGGTTGCCTCTGTGTGACAGATGATAAACATTCGTCATGTCTTAGTCTAAAGTGGATTCTCAGAAATACAGAAAGGAGGGAGATCAAATCCTGGTTGAAGCTATTTACTGAACATGTTACATAGGTCTACTGCTTGTATTGTAAGGGCGATTGTTGCCAAAATTAGATATATAAAAAGTATTATAAAAAACAGATGATAACTATACACAACTATACACAAAACAGTGAACAACACATGATTTAAGAAGCTAATCAACACTATATAAATGGTATAACTTACCATCTCATTGCAAATGTTTGCGAAATATATCTCTCTTTTGTTATTTATCAGTATTTTAAGTTATTTTATTTACAATTTTTATTTGAATCCAAAGGGAGAAATCTGTCTCAATTATTTTGAAAATGTTTGAAATCCTAAATACAACATTGTTTATAAGCCACTGTTAATGTCAATAAATGTGTTATGAACAATAATTAAAGACTGTGGTAAATAACCAAGATCTCAATTTCAGTCAGAATAATCGTGATTAACAATTTTTCCATAATTAAGCAACGTCTTAATGTATTCCATAGAAAACACATCAATGCACAGTGTAAATCTACACCTCATTGCAACTCACCATTAACTAAAACCTCACAAAGCTTTGTAGGTGTATTTTGTTCACATTAAATCACACATCAGGATATTTACACTTGTCCTGCAACATCCAACATGTAAATTATTTAAAACATGGTGAGGTCTGCTGTCTTTGCCCACACACTACAGGTGAAGCCATCACGATTGTGCAAGACAAAATTTGCCTTCTTTTGTAAATCAGAACTTACTTTTGGGACTTATCAAAAGCCTAAGGAGAGATCTGAGTCCAACATACCCAAACTATTAACCTGTAGATTTGCAGAAAAAAGTTAGATGTTACCAGAGCAGACAGTCTCTGATTGGAGCTCCCAATAAACGGCCACACCCAGCACTCACCTAGAGAGAAACCCCCTCTGCTGGTAAACTAAGGCAATTACAGATACAATACCAACTCAAAATCAGTGCATCATAACTGTAGGTGGGACCTCCTTCATTACCAAACATGCATGGGAATTACACTACAGTTTGACTCTACAACTAAGGTATCTCCAAATTACTTAAGTCAAATAAAGTAACACAAGCCTTTAGGGTGACCTAATGTCTTCCTCAGCTAACATACATTTTGTTTAAAGACTAAAACAAGCGAAACGTATGATGTCTGCATGCAAATGAATTACTTTCTTTCAAAATTACAAAAATTGAAATACATGCTGTAATATTTTTTGACTGAACTGAATATTTGAGAGGATGATTTATTTGTTGTTACCACCTACAAATGTGAGTCAGCCTTACAAAAGAGAGTGATTTAGAAATTTTTCCTGACAATTATATTGTAGAGTACCATTTTGCTGTATGTTGCTTGTGTTGAAACAAAAAAAAGGCTTTGTTGTATTTTAAACAGATTCAATTTCATTTTCATCACTGGCGTCAGAAAAACATAAAAAATGATGAGAAAGATTCCTTCTTTTTCTATGGAGGTTTTATTCGAACTTGTTTGTACAAACAAGGAGGAACAGCATCTCAGAGTATTGCTGGGATCCGTGTAACAGCTGACCTACTTACCACAACCAACAAAGCCTTAAAAAGATTTAGTCTACCTTACTATTATCAGTACCATATTAGTAAACATTTCTTCTCAGTAAAGTCTGCAGACTCTCAGATGTCTTCGTCTGATAGAACAGGCTCAATCTTAGGACACTTCAAGATGTTCAGTGCTCCGAGGGTCGTTTCGATGGTAATACCTGACGTAGGAATCCTAATATCAGTTCATTTGACCTAACCTAACTTTACACAGTGCCATACGATCAGACTATTTCTATATCATGAAGAAATAGCACACAGTTCTCTCAGTATGTAAGAATATACAGAAAAGATCATTCTTAATATACATTTCTTGACATAAAATCTCCCATAACAAGCACCATTGTTCAACAGCTAGTAAAATAAAGCAGAAGTATGAATCTTCCCTAAAAACGGCACAGTGGTTCCTACAAAGCACTCAATGCTAGTGCTGACCATGAGAGTCAGACTGCTGAATCTTTTCATATACTTTTAGATTTCATTCTCTTCAGCAGCAGAAACTAAAGGCGCATCTGTTGGCGTTGCCGTGTAGAGAGAGAAGACTGACAGCACACAGAGACTGCAGAGCTGTGTGTAGAGTATTCGTCTCTCATACCTTCTCATTTGTGGCTCTAAAAAAATCTGTCATAGATAAAGTTTTTAATCAAATCACAAGTAGGCCAAGTGGTGCTTCTTTTGGGTTTTGCTACTATAACTCCCACCCAAAACAAAACAACAACAACAAAAAAAAACTCTGCTAGCACTAAAGAATTGAGTAAGACTGAAATGGAACATTTTGGGTAAAATCATTTCATCCAAAAATAATATATTTTGCTGAATTTTAGAAACATTGTTGTAGGGAATTGTAATTCTTAGTTAACCAAAAGTCCAAATCTTATTGCAGTGTGCTGTAGATTTGTTTATTGGGGTCAACATGATTATGCTGTCACAATCATTCCTAACACCAGTTCAGACTGTAGGGAGAAAACCCTGGGATGCTTAAATATAATTAGAGATTCATTGCGATCTCAACATGAAAAGCCCCCAGATGAGACCCAAAGATATTTTCACGTTTAGATGTTCAGAACAATATACCACCCCGCCAAAGATCCACAATGGTTCATTTAATTTTGTTCTCCCCATTTAGTTTCAAAATATTATTTGCCAATTTTCAGTTGTGTTTTACAAAGGTATTCATGCCATTCAACTGTTTTCTCACTGTCACATGCCACCACAAAATCAATGGATTTTACTAGATTCCCCCCCCCCCGTTTTTAAATAAATCTGAAAACGGTTCCAATATTTTCTGAAAACCTTGAATAAAATCTAGGTCTATAAATTTCCTCCAGCTTTGTGTAACATCCTGTATGAAATCCAGTTGTTCTTTGAATACCTCAGAGGTGTGAGAATACTAGAGACCAAACAGGATCAAGCAGACAATCTCAGGTAGGACACTTTAATCCATCATCCAAAAATAGAAACTGTGATGCACAAACCTCCTAACACCTACATGGTAATCAGAGAAGCAGTCAAAAGGTTCTCGCAAACTCTGGAGGAAAAGCAGAAATTCACAGCTCAGGTGGACGAATCTGTTGACAGAATAACAGTTAGTTGTTCCCACTATGTGGATAAAGGAGCTCTGGTCAGATGAGACCAAACCTGAACTATGTTGCACACATTATAAGAAGTGGCAAGCACACAATCGACGCAGTTAAACACAGCAGTGACAGAATAATGCTGTGGGGATGTTTTTCTTCAGCAAAGGCTTATCTGACTTGATCTGAAGCCGGATTGAGCTAAATCCAGGGCAATTCTGATAGAAAACCTGTCAAAGGATGCAAAGAACTCGATAACGAGGATAAGGTTCACCTTTTGGCAGAACAACAACCCTAACCATACATCCATAGCTACAATATAATGTTTTAGATAACCGCAGATGTTAGAATGGCCTTGTCAAAGTCTAGACCTACATCCCTTTTTTTTATTAATCAAGAAGTCTGGGTGTGTATCAATAGTTAAGGCCTTTATTTTTTTAAATAAAATTAGTGCCCAAGATAGATAAAACTTTCCAGTCTGGGGAGCTTGTTCTGCTGCTGTGAAAAAAGTGGCGAATAAGGCAGCTGATTAATTTATTCTGTATTTAAAAACATTCTCCATACTATTCGGCTCTAGAGGACAGCACCGTGTTTGTGGCGCCGGAAAAATGGTCCAAGAATCCCCGTGTCCTCCCAGACGTAGGTAGATGTATACGTGTATATGTGCAGATCTTCTCTGGGGTCCACAGGAAGACGAAAGGCAGCCAGTTGTGCTGGGGAGTCTGCTCCCTCTTTTAACTGTAATGAGACAGAGGCTCTTATACTCCGTAGAGCAGGATGAAAATAGACACGTGTTCCACTGGAACACTTTAATCTTCCCTCCTCTCCCTTTCTGCCACCGTCACACAGCTGAACAATATCTTGGGATATAGAACTATGGGATTTGAAAACCTATATCTGCTCTGCGAGACAGAACTGGATCCCCGCTCTTCTTTTGTGCCTCTGCTGCAGTCATAAATTTTGCATGTGAGCAAACAGGGGAGCGCTGCTTAGAGAGCGAGACTTTGCAGCGAGAGAGAGAGAGAGAGAGAGAGAGAGAGAGAGAGAGAGAGAGAGAGAGAGAGAGAGAGAGAGAGAGAGAGAGAGAGAGAGAGAGAGAGAGAGAGAGAAGGGCCAGGGCTGCTATTAAACAGCACAATGGTAGCTTTTGGGGCCTTGCAGAAGGGCGGTTAGGTGGGACAAAAAAAAAGGTATTTCTGTGGGAGGCAATTTGAGTGTAGCAAAGCGAGTGACCACATGCAATCTGTTCAGCACAGCAGTGCTGGAGGTGCAACCCAGAGGCTTGTTTGGTATTCAAAGCGGGCTTTAATGCATTGATCCATGACAGGATACACAGACGGAGTCACGCATGACTATAAATCCACAGCCAGTCAGCTATTAGGGGGTAATAACACTGACCAGAGGGGTGCATATGTCTACATACAAAGAACAGGGTGTCATGTTTGTATTACTAGCCTTAAACTCGGCTGCAAACCTGCACAGCTGTGTGGGTGTTAGCTTCCAACTCCACACTAATATGGTGACTTGAAAAAGTATTTGCCCCCTTGGAGATTTCTTCTTGTAACTAATTGTCCTATCAAAGATAACTGGAATAAATACAAAATGATTTCTTTAGTGATACAATACAATACAATACAAAGTGATTTTCAGGGAAAAAGCTATCCAACACGAATTGCTTCTTTATATATATATATATATATATATATATATATAAGACTTTATTTATAAAGCGCTTTTCCAACTACAAAACTTCTCAAAGTGCTTTACAGGTTAAAATGACCCCACAAACACCATCCTTCCCAAACCCAAAATAAAATCCTCCTCACAACTATAGCCCCCCTGAGGTCCTATATTAGCCTGTTTCAGAGGTGAGGGCCATAATAATTGAAGGACACCTCACCATAGGTTAATGTCCTGACTTTGGGGATGATAAGGAGACGGCTGCACACCGCGAGGGTTCATATGGTAAAAGCATTTCAGAAAGATAAAAAGGCCCGAGACAGTTAAGAGACTTAAAAACCATTAGAAGAACCTTAAAATAGATCCTAAAACATACGGGAGTCAATGCAGTGATTTTAAGACTGGTGTAATACATATATATATATATAATTGCCCCCTTTTGGTTTCTGTTCCACTAGCCACAGAGGAGTCGGATTCTTAACTATTGAGAACTTGCTTAAATAAAATCTGTTTGAACACATAAGCAGGCTGGAAGATCCCAAAATGTAAAAACATCTAGTAAGAAATGCTAAACAAAGTAACTGACATTCATCTGTCTGCTTTAAGGCCAAAGGACTCCAGAAAACCACTGTGAGAGCCAGTGTTTACAGCTGGAGAAACATAAAACAGTGGAAAACCTTCCCAGTAGTGGTTGAAAGTATAAATTACTCCATTAGTGCGTCAACAACTTCAGGAGGATGAACCCAGAACAATACCCAAAGCATTACAGATATAACTTGCCTCATTTATGATCAGTGTTCATTATTCCACAATAAAATCTAAACAAAAGCCAGCTCAAATATAATCAGGCAATACCACTTTTTGTTTATGTTCCTTATAGTCGTTTGCAGATGTCTGTTCTCTGAGATCAGTCATGAAATCCTAAACATTCATTCACAGACTCAGATTGTGATTTTTTTTTTTTGTGTTTGGTTTAATTTAGCATAAACATATTCTAATCTTCAGTCTGTCTGATATAAAAGTTTGCTGAAAGTAAAATTGCTGCTGGGCTCTTTCATGCTTAACTTTCAATAACTCATTAAAAAGCCGTGGCTAAGATACAACTTCTAAACTCTCCCATCAGCTTCCAGATGCTAAAGGCATTTAGCAGGACAGCAGGCACTACTTTGCGATTTACATTGACCTGAACAGCGCTTTGCACACTGGAAAGATCACACTAATGCACACACAGATGCAGGCACAAATACTAACCAGGGAAAGGAGAATCCCACAGGTGTCTATTTCCACTCTCCTCTGCTGTCAGCAGAAAGAAAATGGTCCGTTGCTTTTTGTCACGCACGCTGACCCTCTTTGTCTTCCCAAGAGCCTCGCATGGAGTTTGTACAGACGGATAGGCAACACTATGTTTGTTTCATCCAATTTTCAAACACTCCCACATGCAGTAAATTTAAGCATGCCAAATCTAACCACCGAAAAAATAAGTGTTAGATCAAAAAACAAATTTTCAATATATAAAAAGTGTGTTTTAAGTGTCGTGCATAAAGGTGGCAGCATCATGATGTTTTCCTATTGGAACTACCGTTGAATTGCACAAGCCTGATGAAATAATTAAGAAAGAGTACCAATTCTTCAACCTCAACTCAAAATCAACAGCAAAGTGGTTGAATAGGGTACATTTGGGAGCTCCAGCAAGGCAATGATTAAAAAAAACACCTCCAAACTGGTTTTGTAATGGAATAAACTGGCCTAGCGTTTAGCTTCTGGAATTACTTTCAGAAGAAGTCTGACATCAAACCTATTGAGACTTTTCTGTGGGCCCAAAGAAACATTACTCAAAGCCTAAAGCTTGACAAAGGAGGTTAGAAAAGCTGAGGATGTGCTGCATCGGGAGCATAGAGACCTGTAACACATCTGCAGCCATCCCTTTTCTTTCCGCTTGTGAAACTTTGCTGCCTTGAATCAAACAACACAAAAGTAGACAGCAAAAAGGATAAAGTCAGGGATGGAAATCCATTCTCCGTTGGCTGCCTATAGACAGGGGAGGTACTCAATTCAAGCTCAAGGATTCTCTCCAGACGGCAGGCTTGTGACTGAGTTGCTCCATTTTCCATCCCTAATCCCCCATCCTCGTATTTCTATTAGGAGTTGAACAATATATTAAGATTAGATGTAAGTTTAATGATGCCTGTCGGAAAAATGGGTCATTCCACATCACTCTGAGTATTAATAGAAATTAGAAACAATGTGTGATGACAATGTATGGGCCGACACAAGGTTTAAGAATCTTCTAAATAAATGAATTCGAATGGATAATAACTCTTGTGCACAGTTTTACTTGCTTAAAGTTTGAGTTTGGAAAGCAATATTAATTTATTTTACTTTAAAAGATATCTTCAGTAGTGAGGAGTCCACATAAGAATCTGGGGGTTCTTTGGGAAACTGATCCGGAACTGTTCGCTCTCCTATGGAAGTAGCTTCCGTTTTTTAGTCCTTGAGGTAGACTAAAACTTTATTTTTTGATTAAGCTTATAGTTAGAATATCTTAGGTTATCCAGAGCTATCTCTGTCGTTATGCTGCAAGGCTAAGATTGTTGGAGGACAGACTGTCCAGTTTTCTTCACTCTGCCAATTTTCATTTCTACCACTCACCAGTTGTATTATTTGCTGTTATTTCTACTGTTCACTTTGTTTCTTCTCAGTGTGTTTCTCACCATAGAAGCTAGAGCCCTGCACTTGAGCCCTAGCGTGCCGACAGCCCGAAGGCCAGTGTTCTAACAAAACAGCATACCCATCAGAATGACATACTTTCAGTTAATGCGCATGCGCAGCAGAAAAAAACCTATTTTTCCCTTTGTTGTTTAAAATCTGTTCAAATCAACTTAAATTATATATTTTAGGTTTAGGTTTAGGCATTTAAAAGAAAGTATATTTGTCCTTCTGTGACCTTAGGGTTAGGACATAAAACTTGTGGGTTGGTTAAAATTGATTAGATAACTCCAGTTACGGTATGCTATTCTGAAAAAGTATGCTGTTTGCTTCGGTCCGACGACCGTATAATTACCTCGGACATGGGCCGGGCTCAGGCACTTTTATTTTTCAATTGACCTTTCGCCGGAGAGAGCGAAGGTGTCTGTCATGATGACGCCGCAGCAAGTATGATGATAATATGGTGAGCGGGCAGATATAATCTCAGTGCTCTTGCTGTCTGCACGCTGTAAGAAACTTAGTTGTTGACTTAGTTTTAAGTTGGATTTTAGGCGGACATTCGTTTCAACAAAGCGGACTTTCCCTCCAACGTCTCACCCAGAAATGCGTAAATAAAACGGCTGCATCAATGCTCGCTCAGGAAGCAGGGGGGTTTGGTTTTCAATAAATCTCCATACATCCCAGAAAATACCTATGAGATCTACCGACAAATCGACCCGAAAATATTAATAGTTGCTCGACACCCGAAGGAACTTGACACACAGAGGTTTCTTTTTAATATGTTACTGTAAACTACGAGAGGGCGTGGGGCCGTCCACACTTTTTTTATCCATTGTAGGCATCACTTACATTGTTTTTTCAGCGTTGGGAATGGAAAAACACACGGAAAAAACACAACTCCTCCAGACAATTTCTTGGTGGTATCTGTGTCTAATTTAAAAATGCAGTGGGCGCAGTGCTTCAGCATTTGTCTTGGAGTCAATGTTTGACGGACATAAAGAAAAAGATTGGAAATTGCGAACTGAAGAGCGTGACCAACACCGAGTGAAAAGCTCAGTCTCAGAGTAAGTTTAATCTTATTACAACACTTCAAGTTGAGCCAACTGAGTTTGTTCAGTGTGTTGTATGCAAAAATGTCATATGACAGTAAAAAACAGGTTCATCACATCTCCGGAGACTTGGGCCCATATAATAGGCCCATGCAGCGCTCTAATAGAAGTTACAACTGGTCTGGTATCCTGCTCAGCTGCAATGCCCTGTTGGATGGGGGCCATCGACTCAGATTATGGTCCCAGAAACTGAACAACTTTCAAGTCCTGTTATCAACGTTTTACATTCTTTAATATAAAAAGCACACTTACATGACGTCGTTTTGTTCTTTCTGTGTCTCTGCTCTGTCTTCTCAAACCCCCAAACAGTCATGGCAGATGACAGCTCTTACTGAGCCAGGTTCTACCAGAGATTTCTTCCTGTTAAAGGATTTAAAGGTTTTCTCTCTCCACTGTCACTTCATGCTTGTCTGGATCAATGGGGGAAAAACTACCAGTCAATGATTTGATGCAATCTTCTGGGATTCCTTAAGAAGAAAACTTTTAAACTGATTGGAATGTATGTATGATTGAATTGCAATAACTTTTCTTGTAAAAATGCCTTGAGATGACATCTGTTCTGAATGGCAGCTGTTTAAATAAACTGAATTAAATTTTATACTTTTGGTTTTGCAGCTGGGGATGTTCTATGAAGTTCTATGTTTTTCCAAGATCAACATCTTTTTCTGGCTCGTCTGGCCATTGCTGGTCCATAAAAGCCCACAGATTCCCATAACAACATTTTCAGATTTGGCTCTAAAGGAAGTCCTACATTGCCATCCTAAAAAGACGTTTAAACTGGATTAAGCTTTCAAATTTGTCCATAGTGACAAGTGAAATAAGGTCAAGCAAGGTAAAGACCAAGCTGTTTCACTACAATGACAAGAAAGATGTTTGAAAGACTAAAAGTTGAGTGATTTTAAAAACTTTCATCAAGTATGGTGGTGAAAGTATTATGCTGTGGTGAAAATCCTCCAAATTCTTTATCTACACCTCACAGCCACCAATTCCGACATGGTAATGATCAGAAAAACAGACAACTGGCTTATGAATGGAAGCTTCTGGAATGACCTCTACAAAACCCTCATTTTAATTCTACTGCAAATTTAGGGACTATGTTTTACAACCTGGTTTGTGTCAGGACGTGTACAAAAGAAAGGTGGGAAATATTGCGCTAGAATTACAATGGAATCTTATTGATGGCTTACAAAGACAGGGTTGAACTCTCAACAAATTGCAAAAAGGCAATTAAACACATACTACTGGACAGTTCTATTATTTTCACCCAGAATATGTAATTTTCACCCTGTTTTGATGAAAGAAAATCAAAACGGAAAATCCATATAAACTCAGACTTGTTAGAGTTGTTCTTACTGTTTAGAAACTATGCAGAATTAATAGAGCAATGGTGAGGTATCTTAAAGGAACTTCCTGTACGAAGCTATGAAGCTGTCCTGGTATTTGTGTTGGCATCACTTCTGTGGTTTAATCATAACAAATTAATAAATTAACTGAAAAGCTTGTTGAGACTTGGTAATGTAAAAAAATGGATGTGGCTGAAATCAAAGGATCAGACCTGACAAATCACTCCTTTTATGTTTCATATTCATGAAGTCTATCTGTTGAGTTTATTCATATCTACATAAATAACATATCTTTAAGTCTCTCTGAGAACCATCCCACAAGCTTGGCTCAGGTCTCATTTGGACGTCTCTTTGTTTTTGTTGCAGAAACATTAAACTTCCTCCAGGATGGATGGGAAGTGTTATTGCATCGCCAGATTTAGCTCACTCCAACCAAGCTCTCCTGTCTCATGGCCAGAATCTGGCTGTTTCCCTCCACAACTTTTGTAGAGCTGTTTTGAGATCACTCTTGTGATTAATTTGTGGTACAATTGAAGTTTTTGACTTGTAGAGATGTAAATATTCATCTATTATTAATTGTCCACCGGTACCTTACACAAAAGCTCCCAGAGTCTTACACAGCCACCACCAGGCAAGGCAAGGCAATTTTATTTATATGGGGAGCCCAAGTCTCCTCCGATGGGTCCCCACACCAAAAATATAATGAATGGAAGTCTATGGAGCAATAAAAGTTATTTTATTGTCCGCTTTGTCTTGAATCCTGAATCACACATATGTTGTACTTCGATTTAAATGATAACTAATGATGTACATTTGGACTGTGTTTGTCCAGTGATTTGGAATGTATTTGATTGTAAAAAATTTGCATTTAAAATGCCTATAAATCAGAAGTCAGAATTCGTATATATGACGCCATTTGGCTAACGGGAACTAGCACTAGCTATAGCACATAAAACACTCACCAAGAGCTTGTAGAGCTTCTCCTCTTTGGTGGTTCTTAGTCCACGGATATAGCTGCTACTTTGCACATGGTCAGGTTTATAGAGGTTTTCTCAGTGAGGTTTTCTCCTATATTCCTGGAGGTTATGACCCTCGCTCTCCTTCTTCTACTGCAGTTGTAGTCCGCCAAACATTTGCCCACAAAACCTAAAGCAACCTTTGTCTCCGGTCGAAAATCTGCGTTTTCTCTGCATCAAAATTTGTTTTTAAAATTCCCGGACATCATATGTTCGATCCACGGCACATTTCAAACTGGCTCAGAAGATAACTTTTATGGCTCCATTGACTCTCATTCATTTTTTTTTGTCAGTCGCGGAGGCGATTCAAGCGGTTTTAGGAAGGATACATAATGCCTGGTTTCCACTTCTGATTGAAAGAAAAGGTGGATCTAGAAAGCATTTTAATGGTTTGATTAAAAAATAACAAGACAATAGAACAAGTATTTGATTTAGAAACAATTATGAACAATTAACTATGTGAGGCAGAGGTGGAGTTAAACTTGTCTTTTTTAAATAGTCAGAAAATATGATCAGAAGAGTTTGAAACAGAGCTGAAAATGTGATTCCTTGCAAACAACCTACCTGTAGTAATGCTGTGTAGGGGACAAAACAAACATGTTGCGGAAGTTGCTCTGGTCAGATGAGACAAGAATCATGAAAAGCACTACACGTTTAAGGGATAACACACAGCACATCATGCTGAACAAGCCTGCGGACGGTGAACATGGTGGCAGCAATGTCATGTTGGGAGAATACTCGTTTGTTTTTTCAGCAGAAGCAGGGGAGCATGAAGAGACATACCCCAAAAAGACTGGTAGAAAAAGGTGGTTTCACGAAGAAGTGACTAAGGTGGATGGAATATAAATTCTTTTCAGATTTGTACATGAAATCAAACAAAACATTTTTTTTAAAGAACATTTTATAAGATACATAGCAACTTCATCTATAAAATCACATCTGAAGAAGCCAGTGCACGGATGGTTAGTACAGGCGTACTTTCCATAAACAAAAAATTAACAGCGTGTCAGTTGGTAAACCGTCAGTAGCAAGTAGTAATGTTGAGCAACACGGTACACTATTAAGATAAGTCTCAAAACTGCGTGCACAGTATGTTTAAATCTGTTTGGTAGCGTGTGACAGAATGTCCTAAAGTCAGTACTAAACTCAGTCAGTACTTCCGGGAGGCGACCCGGGACAGGCAGTGACAGCTCTGAAAATGAACATAATAAATGCTGGTGTGTAGCCAAAACCTGTTGAAAACACATGTTTTTAAGGTATAAAAGTTGCGGAGTACGTCTTTAAGGTCAATATTGGGCACTTAAGATCACAGGCCCTAGTCTCCTTTCAATTCAATGTTTTGGTTTTTGTCACTGGAAGATCCAAGCATGCCACCTGGTCATGCCAGGAAAGTGAGTTGATTTTGTCAAGTGTCTCGAATGTGAATGGGTGTTGAACTGCGTGAAGAATTTGAGTCAAGGCAACACTGTAGAAGTCCAGTTGCTTTCTATTTAAGCACTTAGGTTGTACTGAGAAAATGTGTGAAAAAGTGTGAATATATCACAATATTCAGTTTAAATTAATTGTGGATTTGGACAATTTTCATCAATATTTCAAGATCAAAAATGTATTTTGATTGATGAGGAAAAACGCTATTAATTTAATATATATTTTAAGTTAAATGGGCAAAACTACAAGATGTGAAAGTTTCTGTTTTCTCAGCTTGGTGACTTATTATATACTAATTAAAAACAAACGTGCCAAAGTACAGACATAAAATCATATCTGTCTTTTCAATCTGCACCCATCTGTCCTGCCGTTCAGAATGCTCTTCATTGCCAGCTCATCCCTATCATGGCTCCATCAGATGTCTCCCACCGCTCCAGCGAGAAGCCACGCAGCTATCCAAGTGAACTTAATCAATTCCTCCTTCAGAGGAGCACAATTCTACTGTTACAGGACCTCACACTGCCATCCATCCCGCCGCTGCTCACTGCTGCCGGCTGCGCCACACAGATGGGCCTCTGCTCTGCCATGAAATAAGCTCAGTTTGTCCTCGTGGACGTGTGCTCCGTGTACTGTGCATCCGCGAGCGTGTGAGAGACTTGCAGCAGCGGCGGGCGATGAGTTTCTGATAAATTCTGCTGCACTACACCAGACAGTCACTGAGAGACGTATTGGAGTGGTTTGGCATTCTACTCTGTTAGGATGAAGGTCAGTCCTATTGTGTAAGTCCCTTGCATTCCCATTAAAGATAACAAAGAATATTGATGCTTTTCACATGTTGTTGTACTCTTCTTGTTGACAGCATAGCTGGAAATATCAGGAGTTGTTATTTCTTTCAGTGGGAAACTGTTTGATGCTATGTTATTTATTTATTCACGATTGCAAATTTCTGACCACATTCTTTACTTTTTTTTTAACTTGGTTTTGGTCAAAAATGTATTTTTATTATTTTCATGTTTTGTTAGAAAAATAGTCTTTTTAATAAGGCAAAGCAAATACACGGTACAGGGTGAAAAAATGTTTCACCCATTAAAAAATATTTAGGGGGACTTTGAACTTTAGAAAAGACAACCTTATTGTAGAAATGCTATATCCGAGCCAAACTATCTCTAGCCTATAAAGGGAAAAAATGCTAATTAATAACTGGATGCTACAGCAACAATGCCTGTCAAGCATTTGCAATGTGTCTTTAACTTCACTGTAGAGGAATACTGACCAAATCATTTCTAAATACATTTTAATTTCTTTTGAACTCTTTTAAGGATCCAATTTTAGCCCAGTTTCCTTCTTAGTGTTTAACACTAACCTTAGCTGAGTGCCTGCAGAGCTTTAGATATTGTTCTGGGTCCTTCTGTGACCTTCTGGATGTGTCGCTGAAGTGCCCCGGAAGTAGATCTGATCAGCCTACATTTTTTTCTTATTTGTGGATAGTAGCCCTCACCTTGGTTTGCTTGAGTCCCAAATCCCTTCAAATGGCTTTTTAATTAATGCTTCATGCTCACCCCTTAAGCCACGCCTCAATAACACAGGAACGCGCAGCCAGCATGGTCTCGTTGGGTCTCCGCCAAACTAACACATTGGCTACTGCAGCTGGAGCGATCAATTTATCTGTTTACAGGCTAGAACGAGCGTTGCGTGCACACGAAGGGGACACGCAGAGGGGATTTGCTGGAACACGGAAGCTTGCCTACAAGCCTCTTATTTTGGATGGACCATGGAAGTTGATTGGATGAGGTTTTCCCAGGGTTTCTCGCTGTAGAAAGAATGACAATTACTTTGTCAAGTTCAAGAACTCCTAATTTATAGGTTGCCACTGGGATATGAAGAGCCTTTTTTGCAGTTTAAAAAAAAGTGTTTTAAAATGAAATTGTATACCCTGCCTTTAAATTGAGGTGTTATACGTTGCTTTTTTAGTTAACTTGATGTGGTCAGAGTAGATGATTCCTTGATAGTCAACTCAGGCTTTAATCAGGTCTGGACATTCATAGGGAAATTTAGCTAGAAAACATGCATTGTCACACTAATAATAATAATAATAATAATAATAATAATAATAATAATAATATTTAACAATGGTGGCAAAATATACTGTATGTTCACATTTGTCTCTCATAGTATTTCTCTCTTAATTCCAGAAGTCCTCATTTGAAAATTTACCAAGGTGATCTGATATTAGTGTCAAGACCTGCTGAAAAAAAGGAAATAAGCATCTCCACAAAGCTTGTTAGCAGAAGGAAGCATGAGTTGTTTAGGCCTGGTTCAAACGACACGTTTTGTTGGACCGTTTTGGCCGGATTTTTCCCTTCCGACACGCCCCAATTATCGGGATGGCTCAGATTGAAGATATTCCACATGCTGTATCACAGCGTGTATACTGTGTTGCAAGAACGAACAAGCATGCAGCTTGTTAAATGTGTCTTGTAGCCAATCAGAAAACGAGGTGACAGGCAGGGATGCATGGATTCACCTATTATTATTTCCAAGTGTCGGCTCACTTGACCTCAGGCCACAAATGCATAGAAAGAGAGATCAGTCAGAGCAAAGTGTATAGTGATGTCCCCCCGAGGGGAAAAAAAAACGCAAAAGCAAGCATTTATTCGCCTTCATATCTTTGTTTCACAAGTAGAGCCCCTGCTCCGACAGTGTCCACTCCTTTATCCAAAAGCAGAATTCTGTTTTTTTCTCTCTGTTAGAAAACTATTCCAAAAACTATTGCCAATACCTCATCTATATGTATTTACTCCTTTAATTTTAATCATATTTTATATAATGAGATTTTGTGAGATTTCCTGCCTGAGCTTGGAATGTTTTTGAGTAAAATTGGTTTGTGTGCGGTGTCACGTCATTGCTGTGTGGCCGCACACCACACACTGTAGGACCACAACAGGATATACAAGATTTCTTTATTGCTGTATGTGTGATCTGAAACTCCTGCGACAATTTTAAAGTCATACCAACAGCTGACAAACATCAGTAGAATAGACTGTTTTGTAAAGTCTCTCTGGATGTGGAAACTTCTCACTGGGCCACAAAAACTTGGATTCTGTTGCTCCGTGATTTGACTACAGAGTTTTGGACCCTGCAAGTTACTTCTGACATTGTCTTTGTTCAGGACTAGCATAACACAAGTAATGTAACATTTGTAATACATGTACTGGATACATGTGTTTAAAGAGGCCATTAAAGCAAAGACTCCAGTTGCAGTCCAAATTCTTGAAATGGCTTTGCTTCACTATTTTCTGAAGGGTACAGTTTCTCCTTTGCTTTTGCAACTTCTGCTGCCAAAGTTTTTTCCTTCCACTCAACTTTCCCTTTTTACGCTTTGACACAGCATTCTGAACAACAAAGTTTTTTAGCCATGACAATTTGTGGTTAACTCTCCTTATAAAATGTGTCACTAACTGTCTAGACAGCACTTTAGTCAGTAGTCTAGCTCATAATTGTAATATGCAATAGCATAGCATAAAATAACATAACATACAATAACATTACACCACATAACATAAACTTTCTTAAAAGCAGAGTTATGGATTTTTCTCATAGTTGCATATTTAAATTAGTGCTTCCTACTTGAACGTTATCACTCTCTGCATGATTACTAAAATAATGAAAATTTTCAGCTAAATATACATTAATTCAGACACATATGTACATAATTTGTTTAATAATCTATTATATATGATAAAAACACAATTATCCAGTGATTCAAGGGCCAAATTTAGAAATGCATTTATCTCTGCTCCATGTTTTATCTCCTCATTTTATGTCTTTCAGTTTTCATAAGTTTTGTTTCTTGGAAGGACATACTGGGTCAGTAGTCAGTATGACTGTTCAATCAGTACCTTTTATAAGGAGTTCACTATTAGATCATCACTCAAAGATAGGAGACTAAACCAATGGTTCAAATTTCACAAAATTTCTAAGTTTATTGATTTGAACAGATTTTTTTAAACAAGTTATGTTTTTGTTATGCACAGCATGTTTTCTTCAGTCTGTCTCCCATTTTTCCTGAGACAAGAGTGGAGCTGCTCATTCCAGTATTCGTCTCTGTAGACTTCTAAAAGCAAGTACTGACACAAAAAAATAAGATCCAACCACTTGCATTACTTCTGATGCCTGTCACTTCAGCAGCAGACATGTTTTCCTCCTAAATCAGTTGTATAACTGAGCGTTAACTCCCCACAGCCTCAGTAAGGCGCTCCACTCCAGGGAGGAGAGCACACTGCCACTATTTTCTGAAGAGCAGCAAGCTTGGTGCAGTTATTTCTCTGTCCGAAAACCGATAACCTGTAATTATTCTGGAGAAACCCAGAGGGGAAAATGGTGGGGTTGGCTGACATCTCCATGTTTACTGGCAAACAGCTGCTGTCAGAGACCAGGGATGTAAGGCATGGTGTAAATACGTACAGTGAAAATTAGCTGCTGCGCTGCACTTTTTGGGCGTTGCAGGCTGAGAAACAGATTGGAGTGTGAGAGGAATTTAATGAAAGGTCAGAGTTGTGGGGTCTTAAACAACATTGCCAAGAAACGTGGCTGTCTTTACAGATGCAGTTCCGACAAAAACATACAGCAAAACAAATCTGAGCTAGTGTAGCGCTCTGTCCGCTCGCCTCACCGAGTGAAGCCAAAAGGAAAAAAAATACACATAAGATCTAATATCTGTAATTATTTTTATGAAGCACACTGAAACTATTATAACATTTTGTTACAACCAAAAACTTTCATATATTCCATACGAATTTAACAGAGCAACATAAAGTAGTACGCAACTGCAAAGTGCTAAGAAGAGGTTACTTGAGTGTGAAACATATCTATATAAAGAAAAGTTTGAGAAGGGTGGTGTTCACCTTTATTCAAATCTCTTTACATTAATAACCTGACTAAAATCCAGTCCAATGAGTTACCTCTGTAAGCAGAGTCCAGCTGTGTGTCATTTGAAGCACGGTCAGTATATAAACCCTTTGACGTCGTACGTAGCACTAAGAGATGATGTGAAAATGGATGTTGCTAAATACAGGGGAATCCGAGAACAACAACTATTAGAGGCTGCAAAAGACCTCCAGACTTGAATGGAGGTTTATCTTCCAGTAGCACAACAGCTCCAAGCATACAGCCAGATTCATAATGGCATGGTTTAGATTAAAGCATATTCATCGAATGATATCCCAGTCATAGCCCAGACCTAAAACTGGCTGAGAGAATGTAGCCAGACTCAGAGATGAATGTTCACAAAGACTCACGCTTTCCAGTGTGACTGAGCTGGAGCTATTTTGCAAGGAAGGATCCACAAACATTTCAACACCTATAGGTACAGAGCATAAAGAAACATAGCCCAAAATACATTTTTCAGATTTTTATTTATAGAAAATAAATTTTGTTGATCACTCACATAAAATGCTAGTAAAATTATATTGAGATTTGTGTTTGTTTCATGTATGGAAAATAATTGATGCCTGAGTCATGGTGTTGGTTCACTGTCTGCCCCTAGTTTTTTTTTTTTTTTTGCTGCATCCCTATTCACCCTCAGGTTGGACACTGGCAGCTTCCAAGCAACTCAGGGGGAAGAAAAAAGGACAGAATAAATTTGCAAGCAGCATCTCGAGAATATGTGATTAGGGAAGCAAATTCTGTGGACACTGAAAGAATTTGAGCTCATAATGTAACCATTCTCGCTTCCTGACAGTGGTAGGCTTTTTTTTGCTGTTTTTTTTCCCCTCCATATTTTCTCAGACAGCATTAATGTGGAAACTTTCAGCTGGGAACTCATGGCTACTTGCCTCCTGGATCCTACAGCTCGACTGCCTGCTGCTGCTGTCTGGGCAGCTGAATATATTTGTTCAGAGGGAAGTTTCGTGGATGCATATGTTGGCTCTCTTTTTTTTCTGGCCTCCTGTAATTATTCTGGCAGTACATATAGATTTTTGAGTCACTAGACCCACACCTTCACGCAGGTCTTATTGAATCTTCTCTTTTGCTTGTGTGTAAATTCTATCTCCCTGGATTTTATTTACCTAAAGAATTTAATTTTCTGGAGGTTTTGCTGTGTAATCCTGCTTTAATCTTAATATATAAACACATATTAGCAATAGCAATATATCGGTACATCGATTTATCGCAATATTTTACGCATATCAATGTTGTTTATGTTGTTTATATCACAATATTGTATCAATATACAAAGGCAATGTATCAATTTTTATGTACATATATATATATATATATATATATATACATATATACTATAACTTTACCGCACCTTTTACCAATTGTGACATTATCTTATATCTCACTGTGTCACATATCATGTGCACTCCCTGTTTCTTATGCAAAAGGGATCAAGAATAAAATATTTTGCCAAAGAAGGTCAGTTTTCTCATTGCATTCATAAAAATCCATCACCTTTTGGCAAAAGCTACCATTTTACGTCACTTACTTGATTCGTGTATGTCCAATAAGGAAAGCAATCAGCAGTAATTAGTGAGGAGCACCAATTGTGATACTTCAACTTATAAACTTAGAACAATGTGGGCTTTCTGACACTGGTATTTACTCAAAACGTACAGTATAGAGTGAATGCGATCCCATGACAGCGGAGGGCAGCATTGCACATGCCAGTGTTTAGCCAACCGGAAATACTTTTCTTCATAATACTGTACCAAGTAAAGTGTTTTGCTTTTTACATGTGAAGAAAACATAGCAAGCAGTTTCAGATTTTACAGAATAGCTCATTCTATACTGGGGAAAGAGTAGAAGAAATACCACCTCCTCTTCTTAGCTCCACTCTTCATGTTTAAATCACGTTGTTTTTACTAAGCCTCTTGAGAAGGAAGCCAAAACCTTTTTGCCACCTATTTTGGTTTATTATTCACTACAGTTTAATCAGAAAAAGCTGAACATGTATTTTTCTTCCTTTTTTCAGCTGAACATTCAAGTCATTAACAATCAATAGAACAGAACCAGTTGTCATCAGCTCTTGTTCTTAGTGTATGACGTTGGACCACACTTTGCAGCTGTAGCACCTTGAGCTCTTCTGGGAAAGTTTTCCTAAAGGTTTAGAGGTGTTTTCTATCGGTTTTTAGGCAGAACTCTAAACTCGCTTATCCATGTCTTTTTGGACTTTGCTTTGTGCACAGCAGCAGAGTCATGCTTGAAGAGGAAGGGGGCATCGCTAAGCTGCTCCCACAAAGTTGGGAGCTCAATGTTATCCAAAATATCCTGCTGTGCTTATACATTAAGAGTCCCTTTCATTGGAAAATAGCTACAAAACCTGATATAATGCAGAATAAGTTGTTATTACAGAACTTATTCTAAAACATTTTCTGGGTTATATTTTTTTTTAATTGTTTAATTTCTACTAAAACAAATATGTAATTCCAGATGCATCTTTTATTCTGAATAACTGTTATGGTGCATAATTGAATGAGCAGACACCAACACTCGTTTTTTTGCACCTTTATTTTTCTTCCCACTATAAAACTGAGGCTGAGTCAAATTTCGCATTTTCCACTCCATCATATTGTTCTGACGTTTTGAGTTAAACGTTTCTTTTTGCATGTCTATTTTCAGTTCCTTCCTGCCCAGTGAAACCCACGGATGATGCAGAGATGCAATTTTGAATATTTGTAAAAGACAGAATGTTGGTGTTTACTCATTCATCTCAATAACTTATTTAAATAAATTATGTTGTATGGAGACACTGTAAGTAAGATAAATCAAACAGTTTTTTGGTAGTTTAAAGATTTGTTTACAGTGCATAATTTACAGTCACAATTGCAAGTATTTTCTCTGCTTAATACGTTTTACTGTCATAACAATAAATTTAATCTTACTTTAATTGGTTAGCATTTTTGAAGAGAAATTTGATAACAGCATTATATTACTGTACTGAAAATATCCTCAAAAAAGTTAATTTAAAGTTAAGTTTATTTATTTTTTAATCTATTATGGTTAACACCATTATCACTTCTTCAGGGATCCTACAGTTTACATTCCAGACTTCTCCGGACTCAAATCTCCAAAGCTCTCAATCCCTTTTCTACACTTACTGTACCAGAAATCGCTACGGATTTACTAGATATTATTTTCAGAAGTGAAGTTCTATGTTGGCATCAGCAAAAAGCATAGTAAGGAGATGGATGGATGGATGATCGATAGATGATCGATGGATGGATGAAACTATCAATTGACTGGATAATAAACAGGAAACTTTTACAATGTAGAGACGATGCGAGTTGTATTACATATATTTCCCTACTCTTCTCAGTTTCTTGTAGGAAATTCCTGACTGAAATTCACTCAATTTTCCAAACTGCAGAGGAAAACCATGTTAAATTACTTTAAAAAAATATACTGATGCCTGTTGCAGATAGAAAAAACAACTAATTTGTATATCAAGTAAGGAGATCAAATGAAATGTAAGGTAAGGGAAGGGATAAAATAAAATGGGAATTCATCTTTACTCCCAGGCAAACAGGTCTGCTGTTTCCTGTTGTCCTATGATGGCAGCTGTTGGTTCACATATTACAAATGGGCTAATTGAAACCAAGTCCTTGAGAGCCTGTAAATTGGGGGCTAGTTGACATTTTCAAAGTTAAAACTGTATACTTGTTTCCCATTTAGTTCATAAAGCTGTGCATCTTTTGGGTCTCTGCCAATTTATGGTTCATATTTTTTTAAACGTTTATCTAACGAGGGGATCGACATCCCAACCAGCAGAGTTTAGCTACAAAAAAAAATGCTCAGCTAAGATATGAGCTATGATAGCAGTTTATGTTTTAATTGAAGTCAAAGACCAACTGTAAGACTAAAAGGTGTCTTAAAATAGGACAAATAACACGTGTCCTAAAGTTTCTCTCTTATCTTCCTTCATTAATATGTTTACCACAATTCTGTAATCTTAATTGGAAATTGTACAGAATTTGCAAAATGCAGAAATATTGCAGAAACTAGCTGAAAATAATTCATGAAGTGGGCCTCATTTGATTAGTGGGAATCACTGTGTTGTGGCCAAATTTAAACCAGCTTTGAGGCAGAGACGTGATAAGGTAAAAGGAAGAAATGATTTGAGAGTGCGACCGCTGCCTGTCATTAATTTCTTCCGGCCCTCGTGTGCTAAAGGTAAGTATTAAAGATAAGTGGCTTAGCCTGATTACCGTTTAATAACTAAGAGGTGTCATAATTAAATTTCCATCAATCAGGGTACTCCGCCTCTAACAAATGTCGGAATCATCTGAATCATTATGCAAATTAATAAGTAATATTCTCAGAATAAATTGGGCTTACATGTTCTATCTGGTGCAGCTCATTGGTGTCGGGCTGTGTGTGGTCTGCATGTGAATGTTCTGCACTTATACAGAGAGCTCTCCTGCTTTGCTCACTTCCCTGTGCTCTTCATGAACCGGTTATTTTCCGAGCAAACTGAGGTGTTTACAGACCCAAACTCATAGCTGCCTTTTCAACTTATCTTATATTCAGTGCTGAATTGAATGAAGACAAATTCAATGGATGTTTAAGGAAAACTGTTAATAGGTTGAGTTGTTATTCATATTATTTAAGAAAGTGACAATTCACTTAGGCGTCTGCAGTCTTTCCAAGAAACAGTGTAGGTCACCTTAAAACCACGGCTGAGGAGAAAATGATCAACATCAGTAAGGTGGAATGAAATACATTTAGGTTACAGCATATACTGTCAGTGCATAGTACAAATACCATCAACCATCTTTATTAAGTATTTATTTATCAGAAAACATGTAGTTACCATGACATTCACCTATATTGTTGCTTTTCTTTCTGATATTCTTTGCAGGATTTTCAAAAGTTGTTCAGCCTCTAAATTATACGCAGAGCTAAATACTTTTCTTTTTAACAACCTTACAAAACCAGCAGAAACTCGGCTTCTAAGAGATATTCTGTTCCATAAACATCCCTCACATTTTGTTTTACATCTTACACTAAAGATATATTTTTGTTAAGAGGTCTTGGGTAGTTAATATCTTACCTTACATGAATCTTGTAGCATTTTTAATGGAACAGAGGTTAGTTTTCAACATACACAAATATAAGATGGATGGAGCCTCCCTGCCGTCACCCTTAGGTTTCTGAAGAGCCGAATTGAAGCAAACTGGGTGGGTTCTACCACTACAATCTTGGCTGTGTCACTTGCCTCGTCACACCTGGAAAATACAAAAAAATAGGCAAATGGGTGGAGCAGAGAGAAGCGCAGTGAAAGAAAGATACGCTGAGCCGATGTAGCTACGAGCTAACAGGCTAAGCAGATGCAAACCGAAGCTAATGGAGGGTAGCAGGCACTTTTAGCCAGTAAACTGTGGTTGATTGACTTTGGAGAGTTTGCTACTTGGTTTCCTAGCTAATGGCTTGTCAGAGCAGGGTCAAGTCAACAGTGGGCTTCAATGGATCATCTTAAAACTACACACACACAAAAATCAAAGCAATCACTGAAAGCAATTTATGAACATTCTACCCACAGTCATATAAGCTTTATAGGACTATTGACAAGGAAGTCCCAGGATTGCCACAGACGGTTAACAATAGCTTTACGAACTGGACCTTAAAATATGAGATTACATTTTAAAGTAAAGGATGTATTTCTAAATAATAATACCAGATAAATGTGTTGCTTTTAGTCGATTTGAAATTTAAAAAATGCTTTAGTACATTGTAGCTCAAATGAAATCCTCTCTCTCCTTCAAGCTGCCTGTGACGTCTATCCTCATCTCAAACAGTGAGGAAAAATAATTGGTTTTAAATACAGTTAAAAGTATTTTTAGGTAAATTTAGCTTTAGAGAGAGTGTTCAAGGACCTTGGGAATGCAAATACATTTTAAGTCCATAACTTGGAGAAAAAGGTTAAAATAAAAAATGTTTTAGCAGCTTTGAAAACTGTATGAAGCAGACTGGACTTCCTACAGTGAGCTCACACATTTGTGAGTAGATTGTTAGTTTGTTAAGTGTAGGCTACACGGTTCAATCAATCCTTTCCCCCGGTGTCTTTCTCGTGACAGGATAAATCTTCACTTCATGATTTCGAACTTCAGGCTGCAGACTTTGTTATCACTGCTTTTGCTGTATCTGTGTTTTGATTTGATGCTTGAGTTCGATGCTACAAACATAAAATTATGATTTCACCAACTGCTTTTTTTCTTTCCCCTTTTTAACATATGTATTGATTTTTAGTCAGAGAACATTCATAGACTATCGTGATTTAAAAACCCATACATACCTGGAAACTTTTTTTGTAAAAAAAAATTAATTTGTAATTTTTCATGATTCAATAAGAATTACAAATAATCTGCCCACATCTGCAGCTCATAAATTATCAAGAAACCCCTCTGCTACAAATGTTGTTAGACTAGAAAAATCACTGTTAAACTTGGCATTTTATCTTAAATAGCCATTTCAAATTTTACAGTAAATGTATGGGAACTGTAACAGCACAGTTTTCTTTTTTCCCTTTTGCCTACAAACCTTGGTCGTCTTGCTTTAGTCTTATTGCATCTCACGTACGAGCGTTTATTTTTCAAACTAAAGTAAAATTAAATGGAGGCCTAGCAAATAAAAAGGTGAGCAACAGTATCCTGCAACCTTTTCATTAGGAAAACAACAAACAAAAAACGGAGCAAAACACCTGCAGTCATTACAGCTGGAAAGTTACGAGCAGTTATTAGAGCGGAGAAACTTTTCACTCTGCTGACAGAGGCTTCAGGAGCATGAAGGAAGGAAGAGCAGAGAGGGGAAAAAAATAGGGCTAGAAAATATCAATATGAGAAATGAACGATGGTGGGAGCCCTCTCTCTCTCTTTAAAACGCTGGTGGCGGGAGCCACTCAATATTCATCGATTAGAGACGATGCGTCGGCGAGAGAGAGGGGAGGGGGGAAGCGCTGACGTGCAGGGCGAGCGCTCCTCATTGAGCTCTTGTTTTTCTAACCCCGAGAATCAGTTCTTTTTGTCTACAAGGCAATTTGCTTCGGAGATAAAACAGTCAGGGTTAATCCAGAGCACCGACAGCGCCTTTTTGCATCTGTTTCTGTTTTGATTTTTGTATCTGTTTATGCATGGGGTGTAAATTAAGGTTCAACCTGCCCCTGATTTGTTCCGCTACTAGGCAGTGCTTTTCCTTGAACAACAAAACATAAAAAAAAGAAAGATGGAAGACAAATGAGAGCAGTGGGTGTTTATTTACGTATACATTTGTTAAGGCATGTTATGTGCTTTTTCACCTTCACGCATCATTGACTGCATTCTTTTGTCTTCTGTTATCTTTTATTTTCTTTACTTACTTTATATTTCACTCAAATGATTGCGCAAATCACTGGGTAGCCCTATATAAAAATTCAACATGGCTCTAAAAGAGACAGTGGGGGTGAAGCTAGGGAAGAGGGATGTTGGGGGAGAACGGATTTGCCCAGCTGGTAGCTTCTGCAAGAGCGACAAAACGTAGCTTCGACTTCCTTTGATTATCTCTGGATGTTAGGCTTCTATCCACGGCCGCCAGCTAAGCTCCTCAGCAGGCTTTTCTTTAGCAATCTGCTGCTCTGTTTCATGACACCCGCATCGAATAAGCACCCGTCTATTACCGGAATACGCGTGCATGAGAGGGGGGATAAGAGGGGTGGGTGGGGGTTGTGTGGAGGGAAATAACACATCGCTTATAACTGTCTGTCGTTTACGTTTTCCCTCTGTCTTATCAGGTGCTGTATTTCAAAGTAAAAAAAATAAAAGAAATAAAAATCCAAGATTTCAGATGGAGGGGGCAGGGGGGGGGGGGCTTTCACACCTTACACCTGCTTCATTCCTGCTCTTCAGGCTTGCTCACTCAGCATTATCTCTCCTCACTGCGCCCATGCCATCTGCTAAATTAATTGATCAAAAAGGCTGGGAATGCTGCTCCTCGACGTTTGTTTGATTGAATTTGGGACAGCCAGAGCCTTCATATTTTTCACTTTGGCTTCCCGTGCTTTTCTACCGCTTTTTTTTTTTGTTTTTGCTCCATTTTCTGTTTCTTCTTTACCCCTTTTTATTGTCTCTCTTCTTTCTTATATTCCTCTCCATTTTAACACCTACACATTTGGTAATAACCCAGATAGTATATCACACTAGAGGAAACATGACATTCATGCCCTCCATTGGATTTTTTTTTTTGTGTGCAGAGGCAATAGCAAAAAAGGAAGTGCAACGAAGTGTAAAAACAACAGTCAACAATGTTCAGAGGGAATCCTCTGAGATCAAACAATTTTTGCTTTTTTAATGTTATGGAGCATGGTGTGCAGTCATAGGGAGCAACGCCGAATCAAAATGCCAACTAAAGACCACAAATCAAGCAGAGAGCCAGGACACCCAGGCGTTTGTGTATTGGCATGTGCATTTAAGCATACGCGGCTGTGTCTTTTTTCATCCTAAACAAGCATGCAATGTCTAACAAATGTGTATGTGTGCGTGTGCTCGACTTCATAATGGTCAAACTTTGTTAAATATTGCTTTTCAGCCAAACAACCTTGCTGTGATCATCCATGTAGCACAACTCTCTGTTATCGGCAGGATCTGAGTAAGAACACCATGCTGGGCTGGCAGACTGTCAGGCTGAGCGTGACCACACAGTGAGACATGTATAGATCATTTAGGTTTTGTCATCCAGAAGGTGGCAGATGGTGATTCTGACACTGGTTCAAGGCAAACAATTCAATTCAATTCAATTCAGTTTATTTATATAGCGCCATTTCACAACAGATGTCATCTCAAGGCACTTTACAAAAAGAGTTATTACAATACAATGTTTAGTGTAGAAATTACAGAACCACAGAAGATTGCGTCGTGGAATTCTCAGCAATCCCTCATACTGAGCAAGCATGCAGCGACAGTGGGAAGGAACAACTCCCTTTTAACAGGAAGAAACCTCCGGCAGAACCAGGCTCAGCACAAGCGGTTATCTGCCGCGACCGTCTGTGGCTTGGAGAATACACAACAGAGACACAGAAAGAGCAATGCAAACAAGGCGGTAATAGCACCTTTGAATGCAAGATTACCTCATCCTGTTGTTTTCTTCTTTTTGAATGCACTACTCCCTCTTCAACTGACCTGAAAAGAATGATCGTTCAGCTTGATTTTTCATATAAAAAAAAAACTGGCTGCACTATGTGGAAAAAAACATACACAGTAAAATCAGAACCTACTTGAAAGTTTCGAAATTTGAGTTTTAAAAAGTCTAGCATTTCAAATTTAAAAATACATATAAACCCTGTCAGAAAAGAGAAAAAAAAACATATTTTAATGTAAAAAAATAAAGGTGCCATATTTGACTTGCAAAGATTTTAATTTCCCTTTTCTACTAATGCCGGATCAACCCCAAATATGTCTAGTCAGTACAGCCCAGAACGGGATAGTTGTGTTTCCATTACCATCTCAGGAGCACGGCAGTGGGCAAGGACATGGGCAGGCTTAGGCCGTTTTTACATGTGTGGCCGTACCAGAAAACGGCCAGAGAAAATGCTAATTTTTTCTGTTCACATGGCACGGATCTCTGCCCGTATTGCGATCCAGTCTTTTACTACAAATAAACAGCAGGTGGCGGTATACAAATAAGTCTTAGTTCTCCAACAAACAAGGGAGTGAGAAGTACCGACGTCATAAAACGAGCGACAGCCTAGAATGTAAACAAACTGGTCTACTGGTCAGCTGCTACCTGAAGCCATCTACAGGGTGAGTGTTGTAGTAAACTCGCCGTTTTGTAACCTGCTGTGTTGCTGTGGGATGCTTGAATCGCGTTGTTTTGGTATTTGTATGGTCGCGAGGTGATTCTGTAATTTCGGCCGGCGGTGTCGTCATTTCCGCATGGAGCGCGTTATTGTCTTGAGTACGGCCAGAGTACGGGTTGTGTTCACATGGTACGTGGCCGCTCGTACCTGGACTCGGATACTACCTCCAAGGCAGGTCTCTCTGGCCGTATTCTGGCACGGTACAGTCTGTGTTCACATGGTACGAAATAAGTGGATTTTGACCAAATACCGTACCCGAGTACGGACTCCCGTACCATGTGAAAGCGCCCTTAGTTTACAAAAGCTCCAGCAAAAATCACTCATCACTGATCTTCTCACAAATTGAAAGACTCATTCATTCACCTCAAATTGCTCAGCAGTGCCAGAATGGTTAACTATGCTTCACCATTAATGATATCACAAACAAACACTGCCCGACCATTCAGTGGCTACTGCTGCTAGCTAGGAGTGAGAGTGACATTACTTTACCAGACCAATCTGTTCATACTGTAGGTGGGCGTTTTTCAGCACACTTCAGACCAAAGCAGAGATGGTCCAAAAAAAAAGGGATCGGCCGGCCCCAACAAAAGTAATGGAAATGTACCAAATCGGGGCTGAACTGACTCGTTCCAGACCAAGCTGATCCTAGTGGAAACGGGCATAACCGTTTTTTTATAATCTGCAATAGATCTTGGTCAGATCATTTTTTTTTACCTTTCGGCATTATAAACTGAATATATAGATATAGTTGGTCAGAAAGTGGTACCAATAATCTTGGGAAAATACCTTGAAATAACATTTGCAGTAAATTGACTTTATATATACAAAAGTCAGCTAAACTGAATAACAACTAACCTACTCTACATACCAAATCTCTTATCTGTGGATGTAGAAGTGAGAAGATTCTAGCCTCCAATGAGCCAGACACTCATTTCTGTTGGTCGCCACTAGGCAGTACTCTAATGGTGCGTTCACACCGCACACTTTGTCAGCGTCAAATACCACTCACAAAGCGACTAACTTGACGCCTATTCATTTTTAGGCTAAAGCTTGCAAAGCTCATGGGTGGGCCTTTGTCTGGCGGATATTTTAAACACTAGTGCATCGTGGTTTGCGAGACAACGTTGACGTAGGGCGACATCACTACAGTGAGACCCTCCGATTGGTTGATGCGCTGCATCTAGAGCGTTAAAAATTGATGCGGCCAACGCACACAAAGCGCTGCAGAGACTCTGGCGCTATCAAACATAGACTTACATGTAATCTTGCCACTTTTGACTTTGACATTTGGGGCGGTGTGAACACACTATAAGCAGGTTTTGATGTCATTCAGGCTCAGGTTATTTATAGTAAGAAGTCTTCTGAATTTGGCTGTAATCTGAAATTACCGATATTGCCTTCGTCTTTGGTGCCAAAGACTTTCTGTAGTATTTTGAAAAGTTCATTTGAAACAATCTGGTACTAGACAAAGTTTGACACTTCTACAGGCTCTCATGTAGGTTCAGTGGTCACAGAAATATGTGACTTTGTTCTCAGTGGGCCGGGCTAAATTTATGTTATTTACCAACCAATATGTTGAACAGTATAGGTCTAATACTGTGTGATTAATAAACAAACTTTGTAGTATGGAATTTTTAAAGTGAACAAATTTTTGATAACTATAACGGTAACAGCATTGCATAAAAGCTTAGTTTATCCTTTGGTTAAAATATCGAAAGGTTAGCAACATAATTAACTGGTAAACAGAGAAGATTAATCAAATATTACGAAAAACAACATATTTTTTACATTGTCCATAACAAACTGTAAACACTAAACTTCGAAATTGTACTGATGTGAGTCTTTATCTGTTTTGGAATTGTGTATACAATAACTATAGGTGCATCAGAAATGGCTTTGTACAGTCACTGGTTGGGACTATGTGGTTATCTCACACTGATTGGTTGTAACTCAGGGAAAAATGATAACAGCAGATGTCGGCAAACAACTGGCTTTGTAAAATTGGAAGAGTTGCTAGCAAAGCAACAACAACATAGGAAACAGAAATGCAACAACCTTACCTGCTTCTGTGAATCTCTTGCAATTCTCTGCTACTGAGGGCGCCTTTTTATCAGTGGCGTCATACACTGTCGAAATGATGTGTAGACATCTTAGCAAATTCCTTAAAGGGTACAGTCTTGGTATGGAGACACAGCGAATGAGACAATATGGCCAGGGGATTAAGCCTGTCATCTTTTCGCCCTCTCAGAAATGCCGTGGAACTCCCAAAAACACCAAAATTTAAAAATATTCAGAATTTATTAATGTTTATATATGTGTTTGGAAAGGGTTGAAACGACTTTTATTGACTGGAGTAGAGCAAAGCAGTAAGTTGTAATACATGGGAAGCCATAACATTTTAAATTTGTATTATCAGAGTGATTATGTTTTAAGCCAAAGAGAACTGCTAACAAATGTTTATGTCATGCGGTTATATGAGCTTTTCTGCGCTTGTGATTTTGGTCATAGCCTCTTAGGACCGATACATATTTAATTAAAATAATAAAGTTTGCTCTTTCCCCCAGGAATGTAATAAGAAAATTACATCATTCTTATCTTGAAGCCCTGGTTTTGGAGTTCTTGATGCTAATTATGGGCAGAATGGTTTCCTTGTGTGGTGTTTGAGAAATATGAAGTGGATGTAATATAGTGAGAGAGACTTAGATTCCTAAGATTTCCTTGAGTTGTTGTGAAGTCTGACATGTCATGGCCAAAATAACCGTGTTCTTGTTGCCTTTGGTAAAAGAACAAATTACTCTGTTCTTATAGAGTATTTATTGATGTTTTTCATTTGCCCCAGAGCACATTTTAATCTTCAAATTTAACTCATTATAATCTTAAATGCTGTTGCTGAAAATGTTGCTTTTTACAAATCCCACCCACCCTTGGTTTCTTCCTGTTATTGTCATATTTTATGTTGTTGGTCTTTTTTCCTCTTTTTTGACATTTTCTTTACTGTGACAGTTTAGTCTTTCTGTACCTACCTACCTTCATCTTGAAACTTCCCAACTTTGTATCTGTCCATTCAGACTCTTGGCATAGGTCACTATGTCTGCTACAGACTTAGGTGTTGAACCCAAGAATGAAGAAAAATGAAAAAGACATTTTTATTTCCCCCTAATTTTCTGTGTAGAAACACTTTACATGTATGGTTTGATGGTTTCAAACCCATTTTCACTTTGGGCTAATTCAAGATTATGAATGCCCTTAAAGGGCCGGTTGGGGCAGAAAGTATTGATAAA
This sequence comes from Apricaphanius iberus, assembly GCA_028564705.1. NCBI lineage: Eukaryota > Metazoa > Chordata > Actinopteri > Cyprinodontiformes > Aphaniidae > Apricaphanius > Apricaphanius iberus. The sequence continues at coordinate 381,242 of JAPXFQ010001546.1, forward strand.
ATGATATTTAACAATAAAATGAAAAATATCTGTCTCAACAAGTACTTTTTAAATTTTGACAAGTACTTCCTAAATTTTTTAATACAGAGCAACTTTTCATAATGATGTGATTTAGGTCTATTCAAACAAACAGTTACCCGTGGTTCACACCTGGCGCAGAACGGATGCGGCCCGGTGTCCGTACAGCTGCTGCACTAACATGTCCGCAAACGTGACATCTCCTAAAAAAGACCTGTGTGAGCATTTTCTGTGAGCATTTTCTTCTAGCTACCAGCAGCGCATGCATCCTTTGAGAAGCCAAATACTGCATGTACACACAACACACAGATTACAAAGTTTACCTCAGGTCCAAAAACACTCTCTGTCTCCGTATGTTTTAAATGCATTTGTTTTCATTCTTTACCTTTTTACTGCTGTATGCTTTTTGTAATAGAATCCAGAAGCAGCTGTATTTACAGCGGTCCATAAAAAAAAAGAAAGAAAAAAAAGGTTTTGAGGCCACGGTGGCCTTGACATTGAATTGGAGAGAGAAGTGGGGGAAGACAAGAGGCAGAGGTCCACCGGAGTAGGATTCAAACCCGAGACAACTGCGTGGAGATCTGAGGCTTCCGTACGTGGGGGCGCCTGCACTAACCACTGTGCAACACGACACAACATTTACGTCAGTTTTCAGGAGGAGTCATAGAGTGTAAAATAATGGAGGACAGAATAGGGCAATGGAGAACAAGCAGCTGCAATGCACTATGGGAATGGTAGTCCAAGAGCCGTTTGTTTTTTACATCTGACATTTTAGACCAGAGGGGGTCGCATACGGAATATAAGGTCGTTTTTACAGATTGCACAATTGACCAATGTGGTAGTATTTCACTGGAGGTTGATATAGCTGCACAGACTGCAATTCACACCAGCTGCTGTTTGTGTGTAAAAGGTCTCTGGAGGTTTGCTCCAGCGATAGCACCGAATCTCACCTGTTCACCCGATAACAACTACGTAAATAGATAGGAGCTTGTAAACGGCTCAAAAGCCACACTTATCTGCTCGTACTGTTTTTTTGTTTTTTTTTATGTACCAGTTTAACTTGGCTGGCTCGTGTTTCACTTCCTGTCTGGCTCATACTATTTCTTTAACTTAATAAAAAATGCGTCCGGCGTGATTACGACCGAACTACACGCCCATACACGCCCCGCGATGGGCAGAGTCTACCGTGATGATCCCGCCCCTATGCCCTTTTTAGGAACATGCTTCGTCAGAGCTGGGGAGGAGGAGTCTGTGAATTCACCATGAATTCCCCCGTGAAAGTGTGTCATTCTGGTAAACGGGGAGGAGTGAGGAGGCGCTGTGTATTCTTTTTTACAGTCTATGCTCCGCATCCACTCCCGGACCGCACAGAGGCTGGTTTGAATGCTCTCTACGTTTTTTCGTCCATACGGCAGCTGTACGGACACTGGGCCTGGTGTCAGGGGTGATTTGACTGATAAAATAGTATTTAAGTGCACATAAATCCTGACTTAGATCCTGACTAAGATGGCATTGCAGTGACGGAAAATTCTCCACGTCCTGCAACAAACTTGTGCATCAGTTCTATTGCTCTTTCTGTGTCTCTGTTATGTATTCTCCAAGTCACAGACGGTCGCGGCAGATAACCGCTTGTGCTGAGCCTGGTTCTGCCGGAGGTTTCTTCCTGTTAAAAGGGAGTTTTTCCTTCCCACTGTCGCTGCATGCTTGCTCAGTGAGGGATTGCTGAGAATTCCACGACGCAATCTTCTGTGGTTCTGTAATTTCTACACTAAACATTGTATTGTAATAACTCTTTTTGTAAAGTGCCTTGAGATGACATCTGTTGTGAAATGGCGCTATATAAATAAACTGAATTGAATTGAATTGAATAAATACCTTTAAAATGTTATTTATATGCTCCTCTAGAGTTTAGAGGGCCTCATAAATGGATGCATTTGAGTGCTCTTGTTAACATGGCTGAATCAGAATGAATTTTGTAAATATTAAAATCAGAAAGTCTACAGAATTGCCCAGAGTACACGGTCAGGTAAGCGACCAAAGTATGTGAACATCCTGAAGTGTCAGTAATCTGTGATGTAAGTTGATTACTCATATAGTGCACTTAGACACAATGGCTGAAGTGGTTTTCTCAACTTGAACATATTTTTGAGGAGAATCCATATGTGTATTTTCTGAAAAATATGAAAATCATCTGTTTAAAATCAATAAAGGATAAGTAATGTCCTTTTTTTCTGAGTTCAACAAAGAAAAAAAACATGTCAAGATAACAGTTGAGTGGTTAGATCATATTTTATCTTTAAAATCAAATCATTTTTTTTTCTACAGCACAAAATGAATGCAGCATGGAAAGATTTAAAGCAGTTTATTTAAAAAAGAATCTAATCGAATGCAGATAAAAGCTATATAGCAAGGCATTGTGGACTTGCAATCGGGAGTGTTGAGAAATTTCCCGGTGGCCTGGCAGCTGAATTCCCCCGCTCAGGTCAATGGTCAGGTCAGGATGTGCTTGATTTTTAAGTAAACAATATGTCCTGTGGCTCATTAGGGCAGCCGCCCCTTTGAACATTGGCGTACACGCGTGTGGTATGCGTGGGAAATGTCCCCTGCACTTTCCATGTTCCTTTCCTATTTCCCCTGCACTTCTTTTAGCCATTTAATCTGTTAGTATACGGTAATGCTTTTTCCAAGCTGTCTTTAGAAGCACCCTAAGCGTTCACATGCTAATGTGGGCAACAGTGAAACATACATATAGGTGCTGCTTCTGAGCAGAGCAGCATGTTCAGCACCTGATCCAGAGCCAACAAAAAAAGAAAAAAAGTATTTGACAGATTTTTTTTATTTCAAGCACGCACTACAGCTTTATGCAGATGATGTAGCTAAATGATGTCTAGTTCAGACATGTCAATATGTAATGTTAAGCTAGTTAACAATAATAATGTTACGTATTTTACAACACTTACTAGTAGTGTTGGGCATAATACTTTGTAAATGTATTTAGTTACAGAATACTGAATACCTGCTTTAAAATATATTTTGTAACGTATTCCGTTACTTTGCTGTATCCTGGTACTGTATTCTAAATACTTAAAATACTTCCCCTTAAAAACAAAATTTAAGTCTATTAAATGTCACAAAATGCACTGGTACATAGTTACTCCCACAGAAAAACAGAGGGCATATTAATGCTAAACATTAGTTACTGACTGGGAAAAAAATAAAATAAAAGTTTTTAATTAATTTTGGTTAACTCTCAGTGACCAAAACCCAACCAAACAAACTGTTTTTTAGTAAAATTTCTTTACATTTTATTAGATTTTATACTTAGTTATTTGAAATTAAGTTTAATTGTTTTGCAGCCACAGCCAATTAGGCTATTTGCGACTTTCTGTTATAAATATGAAAAGTATTGTAAACTGACATTCATTGTACTCCAAATGGGAAGCTTTGATCCTTTTAGCTATAATTTTCAGGAAACCAATCATAACAACATAATCAAGCTAATTTCATGTCAGATACAACCACTCTAACTGTGAGAAATGACCAAACTAACACAATACAGGCCCCTGTTGAATAATGAACAAAAAAACTGTGGTTTTGTTTTTGTACATCGTTGCAGTGTCTTTTAATTTTTGTGTGACTTTCACATACCGTGAAAGGCTGGCCAATCAGATGTTTTATCTTTCAAGTTGCTGTTGATATTGTAGCTTGAGACCCAGCAAGAAAGTTTACACAAAAATGTAAGAATTTTCCCAGTAATGTTACAGCCCACTTGTTAGGGCCTTCCATTTTGATAGTGGGACTACCAAACTATACTCCGTAAATAATTTTCTGTGCATTTCTGCTACTCAATGAGGCATTGCCTTTTTGTGTTCTTCTTTAGGTTCTCTATATCTATTGTTACTGCCCTCCCATTTACTTTGGCCAGCATTGTAATGTCCAATTGGTTAGTTATCACCTTTATCAGGATTTAAAAGTCCCATGACCTTTGTCCTGCCATACTTAAACTTCCCACATGTACTCTGGGATTTTCTGCCTATACTAGATGTCTCTTTGCGCTGTTTCTGCAATTTCATTTCTGGTTCTGTGGCTATCTGCATCTTGCATTGTTATGTGTGAGACTGCCTGAGGAACATATTTGCACAGTCTGGCTCTTTAGTTGTATTTGTTATGGACATTGGGTTCTGATATTCTTGTGCTAATAATAACTCACTCTTAATATTTAGAAGGCACTACAGAATAAAGCTTTCCATGACTAGTGGTTAGTTTGACTCCCTAATTAGAATTGTTTTTTTTTTCTCATTCTCAAAACTGAGATTACTTATATCTCAATAGAAAACCGTTTAAAAAGGCTAAAGAATCCTTTTTAAAGTTAACAATGACAGTGTTCTCTTTAATTTAACTTTCTGAAAAACTTTGTTCCTTTCACATCGGGCTGTCTAGCATCCATTGAATAATGTATGCAAATGTATATTTGGTTTGCTATTTCCTTTCAAGTCATGCCAATAGAAGTGCCATATTGGTGACAGAACAAAAGAAAAATATGGGGTGTATCAAAGAAAGCAAAAAATGTATGTAGTCAGGGTGTCAATTTGTAAGTGACAGTCTATGCACGGTAGTCAAAACTCATTTGTAGACATGGCTGTAAGGAAAGTTTATATCAAGGAGTTTGATTGTGCTGCCGAAGAGGACAGGAAATATAGCCTACATGAATTTGCCTACATGAACACAGCAATCCAGCTTGATGGTGATTAGCAGAAACACAGACAATGGTGGACAGTGACAGAACTTAGGCCTGAAAGGAGCCTCCACGTTTGCTGCTGACATCTAAACTTTTGAGAACTATGGATACTGAGAGAGATTTTATTTTAATTTTAACAAAGAAATACATCTTGAAATGAATAAAAAAATAAACATTTGTATTTTGAAGTGGATTAAAAGGGTTGCCAGACAGAAAGGGGAAGAAATTAAATTGGAGCATTTATGAGGTTTCTCAAGACTGCAGGATTTGGGTCATTTAAAAGAATACGGCTGAATCAGCAGCACTGCTGCCACTGCTGAACTTAATCTATCGACTAGTCCTGCAGGCGGAGGCTGAGTGAGAAGGAGAGGAAAAGAGGAAGTGAACGAAGGGGCGAAGATGTCAAATGGGAAGAAAGGGAGAAGCGAGAGATGAAACAAAAAGAGAAGGAAGAGGGTGCGGAGGGGGGATAAAGCAATAGATACAGTCCTGACAGGAACGGCCAGGAGGGAAAGAAGAGAGATGGGGAGAGACAGAGGAAGCGAAAAGCGGTGGGTGAGAGATTTATCAGAGGAGACGGCAGGAGCGGGAGAGGAGATGGAAAGAGGAGAGAGGCGAAGCTAAAAGAGATAGAGGGAGAAAGGGATAGAAGGGAGAGAGAGAGTAGGGGAGGGAAAGAGATATGAGCAGCAAACAAGAGAGAGATGGAGAAAACTCACCCACTGTCTGCTGGCAGCCTGCCGCTTCTCACTCGTGGATTGTTCTCTCCATCAGATTAACAAGAAAAGAGGTTGAGAAGTCTGCACCCCCCACCCCCCTCTTGTTCCTACCCACTGCCAACACTCCTCTTCTACGAGAGGGTGGTGTTAGGGGGGTAACATGCTGCTTATTTCTTTATCTTTTAACATTAACACAGATTTATCCCTCTGTGTAGCTCACTCACATTCACACTGGCTTTTCCTTTCTGATTGAACACATGGTTGGACATAAATTGTTGCCATTTAAAGCCAGCTAGGAGTGGAGGGGGAAAATCCTTGCAAATCCTTCTGCTTTGTCCTCTTTATATTCATAAACAGAGACAATATGTCTGTCAGTGTCATGCTCTATGTTAGCAGGGATGTAAAACTCTTAAATGAATAATACTTAACGGATGTAAAATTAGATACATTGCTTGAATTGCTTGAATGGAACCATGGATGATTTTTGGTAGAGAGTTGTGTTAAACATAAACCCATGGAGAACTAATATGCAGCACATGAGTTTAAAAAGCTGCATCAAAATAAAACAGAGTATGATGACCCTCATGTGTCACTGCAGTCTGCTATGAGGAATATTAAGGAAACCTGTTCAGCTACAGCGACAACAGAGAAAGAAAAGTAAACTAAACAAAAACGTTATGCCTGTATTTTTTTAACGGCAACAATGTATGTAGCTCACTCACACTGGACTGAATTTCTCAACTGAAAGATTGTCAAGTTGAATGTAACCATCACCGTTAAGGAGAAAAATAGGCTAGTCAAATCAGACAAATGCAGCATTCAGTGAGCCCAAAAAGCCACGGGAGTATTTATAGTAGCATAACATGCAACCAAACACTGGCAGTGTGTAAAAAAAGTCAGTCCAATCAGAACTATTTTCCAACAAGGTGCATTTTTATAGGGCCTTCAGGTGCAATTACTTCACTGGACTATTCATATATATATATATATATATATATATATATATATATATAATAAATAAAAAAACATTTACAAAGGGATTTAAACAATTCAAAATTTTAAAAGAACTTTACAGATCAATCTGAAAAAAAGTATAAATAAATATAAAAGATCTAAATCTTATATATAAAATGTGGCATAATGAAACAAAATCACACATCTCCAGTTTTGTTTTTTGCTGGCATGTTCTTGCACAGCTAAAAGCTATTGATAAAATCAAAATTGTTGAAGGAAAAAGTTACCATTCTTTGTTCAATACTGAATAAAGTAAAAAAAAAAAAAATTGTTCGAGTCTCTTGAATGGAAAGTAACAAAAACCATACTTTGAGTTTTGTGTACTGTTACAGCCTAGTATTGTACTCAGTCAGGGTTGGCCAACACAAGCAGCATATCCAGGAGTGCCAATTATTGTTATTTTTTCTTAGTGTGAATTATTGCACATCAAGGAGTGTTTGGTGATCTAACTATTTAAAATAGACAGTTATAAGGGATTAGATAGAGTATTTGCTGGTGGTTGCGGTCCCTGACCCCTGTGAATACCAGGGGCCCACTGTATTAGGAAAGTAATGTATCCTCATTGGGTTCTCATGGAATATGTTAAGTCCCTCTTACCAGAGTAGTGGTTGGATGCAAAAGTGCTGTGATGTGACATAAAATATAAAATAGGGTTTTAATAAATTCGTATATTTTAGAGAGTAAGGTTGCTATAACATGACATAAATCCACTTTTGAAACAAGGTTTCAACTAGAAAGATAAGAAAAAGGATTCACTGATATGAAGATTCTAAATTGCAGGTTAGAAATGTACTGCTCATAATAACTTAAAATAACAATCTAAGCTATCTCTTAAAATCTGTAATCTGTATCTGAATAATAAAGAATCTGTATTATGCTGTCCTTATGCTTCAGCTTGGCATTTACATACATTACTGGCAAACACTTAATAAGCAATGTGCTAACAGTTGGTTTTTTGCATGTTGAACTAACGTGTTATGCACTATTTAATGGGACCTGACCATTCATTATATGCTGAATGTCTCTTTTGCTGAGAATACGCATTTTGTTATAATGTGCGTCACAAAATATGACAAAATACTATCTGATTGTGCATTTCTGCACTGGATAATTGTCCAATTTATTTAGCAACTGTTGTTCACAGCATGTACCAGCAGTCTGCAGGAAGTTATTTCGAACACAAAGCAAGAAATCTCTTATCATTGCAAGAGTAATAACAGAATAAATAATTAAGATTAGTTCTTGCCTGCAATGAAAATCTTTTTTCAAACCTAATGCGAAAATTGGATACAACAGATCTTATTTTACCTTCTCAAACTACTGTGTCGTGGTTGGAAATCTGTACTGAAGACTGAATGTCATTAGAATGTCCGTGTTTGAAACTGCTGTTCAAAATCTGCATGGGAGTGAATTTCATTTTGAGTAAAAACAAATCATATCTAAAACAGAAAGAGCACACTCTTGTCAGTACATCTGTATGCTATTTAACAACTAATAAGCAAAACCAAAACTGTTGTTTCAGACATGAAAACAGCATGTTTAAACCGACTTGTCTTCGACTTTGCCTTTCATCAACATGGATGCTGATTTATCACCCAGAACCCAGCCCATGAATCTGCAGCCTCCTTTGGCCGGAACTCTTAGTTCTCTTCTCTCACCACTAGATGGCAGGCATGATGTACTCCAGCACCGGCACTGAACACTCCCGTCTCTCTGCTGAGCCTAATGGCATGTGGCGGCTGGTGCCTGTGAGTAATGCTGCAGGAAAATGCGCTCCATAACCTATTGTTCTTATTGTAACATAGGGAGAAGAGACGAGAGGGACACCGTCAAAACAAACAGGGGAGAAAGAAGATTTGGAAAGCGGATGCATGGGGAGAAAAGAAAGACAAACCAGTGACACCAGATGAGTTCTGTGCAGGGAGGCTTGTGTGGTCTTCTGACAGGAGGTTGGGGAGGGTTAGTGAGATACAGTGGTTAGAAAACGGTCTGCTGATGTGCTTAGGTGGGTTTAACACTTGCCAAAACACAGAAAGCTGCTTTGTGATGAAACAAAAACAATGCACAAGAACACAGAGCGGCATCCATCTTCAAAGGCTGTGTACGCATATGGAATAGTGTTTGTTTTTTGGGAAGGTCAGAGTCAGCACCAAGCAACCGTGGCCATTTTCAAAAGAAATGTTCATTCAGGATGGAGGCAGCCTGAGATTGAAGTTAACTCAGTACAAGCCAAAGGGTGCTGGTAAGTCCATTCCTTCATTTTTTAGAATTTAAAAATTACTCCAAAGGAGTCAGACTTTCCAGTAATATTCTAAAGTGGTCTTGGTCCATAGTCATATAGCCTATATTCAATTCAATTCAAAAATACTTTATTGATCCCAGAGGGAAATTAAGTGTTGTTGTAGCTCATTACTAATTCATTTTTCAAGTAGTTGTTGTAGACCATGATGGCTGTAGGGAGAAAGGATTTCCTGTAACATTCTGTGTTGCAGCGAAACTGAAGAAGCGTCCGACTAAAGATACTCTGTTGCTGTAGGATAGTCTCACGAAGAGGATGCTCAGGGTTGTCCATAATCTTTTTAATTTTATGAAGAATCCTTCTTTGCATCATTATCTCCAGTTGTTCCACAGGTGTCCCCAGAACAGAACCAGCTTTCTTTATCAGGCTGTTGAGCCGTTTTAAGTCCCTGGCTCTGATATTAGGGTCTTAAAAATATTCTTTTGATTTTGGTTTCTTAAAACCATATCTGTACCTGACCATTTTATAGAGTAATAGGTTTGTCGCAATATTGTCTCGACACATAACAGATATCGTAGCAGAGAACAAGTGTTTAATTTTACCTTTAGTCACTGAAATTGGACCTCAGATCTGGAATCAACCCAAACAGTCTCGGTTTAGTTCAAAGTTGGAACAAATATATGGAACCAACTATTATTAGAAACAGAAGCTACAAATAATTCCTATCCATTTTGAGCACTCTGGCACTACATTGTTCTTCCAAAGAGCCAAAATCTCTTGTAATCATTTAGAGTGCTCTTTATAAAAAGGTCTTCAGGCTTTCTGGAAGTTGTTCAGAGTTTTTCTTTGGACTTTGGCTGTTCATTTTGATCTTTTTAACTCTAACCTATGAAATATTCAAGAATAAAACAGCTTCTGCACTGAAACGTTTAGCCAGTGTTGCGCTGACAAGCAACAGTTTACTCAAAGAGGACATATTATGCCTCTTTTAAAACAAAGTGTAACAGGTCTATGGTCTGTACAAAACATTTTCAATGAGATTTCTAGGTACATTGTTACCAGCAGGCTGAATCTTAAACTTAACTTAACTTAAACTATCTGACTGATCCAAATGAAGTATTTTCTCCTTACACATGAAACAAAACGAGATCTACTAATCGACGTGCTGTTAAGTATTATTTGCAATTCAAGTCCATACTGAATGTCCCTCCATTTAAAGCTTTTAAATGCTTAAAGAACATGTTCAGATATATATGTTGTATCTGTGCCATTTTGTAATATGATAAATAGAAATCTTTAAAAGAGCAAATCAGCCATGTACTCCTGCAACTCCCACATGGTATGTGAAATAAATGTGTAATAGTCATATTGAATATTAAACTCTGCGGTTGGTTGGGGACCTTCAACTCTTCAAAAAAGACGTAGTGAACAACAAATGATCGACCAGGGGATGATGCATATCTCTGATCATGTCAGATCTTTGTTGGTCAGTGATAAAAAAATAAAAGCAAGCTTAGACATCACTATGAAAACATTTCATAATTAGGAACTGAATATTCGATAGGGGGGTCTAATTGCCTTTTTGAACAACTGAATGGGGGATTGTATTTGGAAGCAACATAACCCTTTGGTAACTGTTGTGCCTTAAGTTCTTCAAATATTTTTGCTGATTCATTGACTCTATGGTAATAATAGTACATGCATTGAGAAATATATCCTACAATGTGCAAGGTTAGGCATAAAAGGCAGCTACTAACTCTGGGGTTTGACGCCTTTCAGTATCCTCTTTCTAACTGTCTTCCACTTGTCCATCTTCACTTTAGTCACACAGTGGACAGTTCCGTTCTCAGGGTCAATTGAAACGGGACAGAAAGTGATAAAGGGTGCAGACAAAGCCTGAATAAAAAACTTTGAAAAACACATCCTCGCAGCCTGATAACTACAAATCAAGACTACTCTATAGTTCTGCAAGGAGCTTTGGCTACTTTGAAGTATATTTAGAGGAGCTGAGATGGTCTAAATATGTTGCACTGCACTGTTGCAGACAGTGCAAAATGGATCCTCTAATCAGATTCTAATTAGCTCAACACCTTAGTCAGCCTTTCATTAATAAGTGAGTCCTACCAAAAGAGCAGCTCTGGGCTCTTCTCTTGTTTTAGTAAATGTTTACCTCAACATTTTAGGGATAGATTAGAGGTTACACCTCTCTTTTTTTCCAAAATAAGAAAGGTCTCCTATGTAGCTAATGAGCTGTAATTACCCAGAATCAATCACAGAGAAACACATATTTCATACATCCTAACAAATATACTTACAAAGCCCAAATGAACACAGGAGGGTTGGCCACAGAAGTAAATAAAGCAGAATTTGCCGTAATTAGATTCCTGCTGATGAATTCTTCCCATCATGCCGCATTGGAGCGAGGCCTATGGGAAGCAAGTGGATCAATCAACCTGAATCTTGCTCGGCGCGTTGAAAATCTCTGGCTGGAGTAGCAGTTGCTCAGCAGGGGCACGAGAGAGAGACGCGAGCCCCTTTTTGGAGGTTGTGCAGCCCACTGGCGATGACGGCAGTGGGAACACGGAGTGGAAGAAATATTTGACGGACCGGCAGGGTTGTAGTCTGCGTTCGTATTCATGGTCCACGCTCAGAGCAAAGCTTTTCCCGCCTAATGTAAGTTCTTTATCAGCTTTGACTTTGTGGCATTTCCAGGTCTCTCATTGGAGGATCTTATCTCAAATCAAATATTTATTAAAAGCCCACTACGGTTTTGATCTCACACACATGGAAAACACAGATATATGCAGCCGTCACCTTGACACCCACCCACGTACTGTACTCACTAAGCTATCTTCATGCAGAAGAAATGAGAGCGACTCGTTTTTTCAACATCCAGCTCAACCTGCCCCACCTACGAGAGCCCCCCGGTGTCTTACTTACGCATCCTCTTCTTCCTTTACTCCAGTTCTTTATTCCCTAATGTCGACTGAGATAAAAAGCAAAACACCTTTGTTTGCTCAAAAAGAAGGAGAAAAGAAAAAGAACGGTGACGGTGGGCGGGCGGGCAGTGCGGTGCGGCTGGTGGTATGACTCATGTGCGAGGCTTGATTTCCAGATCGTTATATCTTCCCGAGAAGCCCCTGAATGTAGCCGGCACAGCAGAGGAAGAGGCAGGGAGCCAGCTCTCTAGAATTTACTTTCCCTCATATCCCCGCTGCTGGCTGAATGCTGCTTCCCCACTGAAGTGGTGGTGACCTTTAGAAGAGAGGGGCAGGAGTTTGATGGGGCTTTTTTTTTTGTCAAATTGGGTACACAAAAAGTAGAAGCACAGTGAGGGCCCATTTACTGACTGAAGCCCCTCAATGAGGGACAGGACTGCGGTGTTAAAACAGATTTTTAGACATTTATTCAACTTTAAATCTGATGTATTTATACTATACCTCACTTTTTTTAGGATATGTCATTTGTTTTGTCTTAGTTATTAGATATGCTAATATTATGTCTGGAATTGAAACATCACGGATTTAGACACTTTATTAAAGTTTGAAAAATTGCCTAACCTTTTGCTTTTCGATTATAGTGGTTAATCTTTTTTTCCCAGCAAAATTACAAATGTGCACTATTTTTTTTCTCTCTTTTCATTTAAAAAAAGGAATATTTGGTTCTAAATTAGCTTCATAAATCTCCATCTAATGAAGTTGAAATAAATCATTGTAAAGTGTCTACACAAATTCACTGTACTTGTAATTAAATCAATTTAAAGATTTGTATCATAGATATGAAAGAAGTGGCATCGTGATTTTTAAAACAAATTTTCTAAACTGTTTTATGACAAAAATTGAATTCCAAAGATCTGGCCTCACTTGAGCATGGAACGTTGTGTCATCATCTGCACTATTTTTGTAAATGTATTACAGCATATGGCATTCTTCTGTGCAATCTGAAAAAGACGAAGTGGCTTCAAGAATGTCAAGTAACATGCTCTGGGTGTAATTTACATGAGTATAAATGGACTAAACTTACCTGCTTTAACCAGGGAAACTACCGATCTGGTTTTGCATATTTGGTGAAATTGGGAAATACGAAACCAGCTTTGCACTCATTTGAAGGTTCCCTCTTAAATTTATTTGAGTAAGGAAGTGAGAAATTTTACTGTTTTTTAAGACGCATAATTTAAACAAATATTTGTGGTTACAATTTAGACTATGGATCTTGTGAATAAATCTTTACTTCAATGCGTGGATGAACACTAGCAATGTTTTTTTTTCTGGGGTATTTTCAGTCTTCTAATTTTTAATCAAGGTGTTGGTGATGTTGTGACATTGTTAAAACATCATCTTTGGGAGTTTTTTTTATAAAAAGAGTCAAAACATATCTGTTTAAATAAACAGGCAGAGCCAATTTCCACGTGATTGACTTAACTTTTACTTCATGATGTAATTTTAAGAAAACTAAGAATGATCAATATATTACATACATTGCACATACTCCAACCACTGGATATTTTTTTTCTCTCTCCTGCTCTCTTGATATTTCTAAATTACTTTTTTCATTTATAAGTGAATAATCCCGTTCTCTCCTTTTATCTTTCATTCACAAGACTTGTCATCTTGATATCAACTTAAAGTAGTATCTTGTCATAGGCAATCAGACAAATTGACATAAAAAAAAGAACTCATCCACATTGTATCCATCTGCTTTCTGGTCATTTGTACTTTTCATTCCTTCTTCCTCATGTTTTCAGTCATATCTGTTCTTGTTGCTTTGGATTCATGGGAGTTTCAAGTTACCACATCCAGATGTTGAATCTTGTCTTCACATCTGTTTTTGACACAAATGGGCTCTTTAACAACATATTTCATCCATCTATAGGTAGCTGACTAGCTCACTTTGTATGTTCATATTTTACATTGTAGCTGTGTTTACTTGAGTTTGATGACTTTTCAAGCCAACGTTCCTTATGTATTCTTTTCATTCATATAAATGCATGAAGAACAGCCTGACAAAATGAGAATGAAAGCAATAAAAAGTGTCTAGAGGAAGTAAAAAGGCCTTAGGACGTGTCAGGCTACATACATAAAGAAACTTGGAACATATGGTTGATGTAAGATTGACCTAACCAGATTAAAGTTTAACAAACAAGAGGAAAAGGAAAAGAGAATTTGAAAGAAGCAGTAAAACACCAAGGCAACAAACCTTTTGTGATAAAGAGCTCATATTCATCTTGGTAGACTTACTGCATCATTTGTTTCTGTGCAACCTGTTTCTTTGTTTGGACTGCGAGCCGACGTGTCCTGCGTGAGAATACTAAATTCCCGCTCCACCTGCACTGTCTACATTTATATCCCTACACGGAAAAGGGGTGAAAAGGTATTTTTCCTCTTTGTAATTTCTTCAGCTAAACGTTTAAGCTCAAGAAAATTCCAAGATCAACGTAAGATAACAAATGACAAAAATAAGGTTTTTCAAATGATGATTTTAGTAATTAACAAAAAAAAAGCTATCCAAACCAACTTGTCCCATCATCAACCACATTTATGGCAACTTCTAATTAGTCATTTACAGAATTATTTTATTCAACAACGTTGGAGGATCTTAAATCATTAAAGGGATACTAGGCAACATTTTAACGTTAATCAATCATCTTTGAAAGTCGGTATATGGTTAAATGACTCATTACAGGGCGAATGAAGACTCTCTCGTCTGCCCCTACTGCCTGAAGACAGAATATCCCACTTGCAAGTGTAGTGACCTGGTGTCCTTCAGTCTCACGAAGCCTTCAGTCTCACGAAGCCTCAGACATCGCGAGAAGCAGGATCAGTGCCTGGTTGTACTTTATCATTGAGTACATTATTATCTGTACATATGTTTTTTTTGTACTTTGTTCCCAGTACATAACTTCATCGGGTTGATGAAGTATTGTTGGTAGTTAGATGAATGTCTGTTATGGGGTAGCTAGGTGGCTAACGGAGGCTTATGTGTTTTCTAGCAAGCATGGATATTGTTAATCACGTTTCTTACACCTCTTTTCTTTTTTGTGTGGCAACGCATCATATTTTTAGCCCGGTGGGACTCCTATCTGCTGCAGCTGCCGCTAACTGCACGGGTGACAAAGGTGACATGATGCCAGATGATTGTAAGAAACTATTACTTTACTTACCTCGGTAAGATATCCGGTTGTTTTGATAACTGGTTGCTGCGCTCAGATGGGTTGGCAACTGATCAGCTGGGTTGCTCGAGGGGGGGGTACAGTTTGTTTTTACGACAGTGTGTTGGAAAGCAACATTTACTAACGGACGCGGAGGGGGAGCATTGTAGAGAAAACATTCAGACTGGCCTGGTATCCCTTTAAATGCAGTGGCAACTCATTCCAAATAGATTTAACTGTAGAGTGTGACTAGGCTAGTTTAAAATCTGCATTTTGTTCAAGTTTTTATATATGCAGAATATATATGCTTCACATCATTGTCCTGGTCCATAACCCTAGTGTGTTTGAAATGAGATCTTGTGGCCAGAGATTCTCCTTTAGGATCTGGTTTAGAGCAGAATTCATGTTTAAATCAATTACATCGAGTTGTCCAGGTCCCAAATCAGCAAAGGAGTTACAAAATATCACACTACGACCTCTGTGTTTGACTTAGGCGTAAAGTAATTTTTTTTAAATGCTGTTAGTTTAATGCCCGATGTAAAAGGAACCACAGCTTGGACAGGCTGTTCTTTTTGAATTACTAACTGGTAAAAATAATATGAAAAGGGTCTAATTTATATGTAAAATGGGCAGTAAGTGTTAAATAAAGATTGCAGATGTTTTTCAGGAAGTAAAACCAAGGTGTTTTTCTCTCTGGATTAAAGAATGTCTTCATAAGCTGACATCATAATTCAACGCTTAAAGACCTGGGAGCATTACATCATTCAGCAGCTGTGTGCTTTGCCATGATTCATGTTTAGCTCTTGACTGACTGACTGGCTGTTTGTTTCTTTCCCCCCCTCAGACTTGTCGTACAGATCTCAGCGGTGATTTTTGGGAGAACAGTGTCATCCTAATTGACGTCAGCGACAGCCAAAAACTTTGACAACAACATCAAAGTCGCGGCAAAATGAATCATTTAACATGTGAAATCAATCCAGACGAATAACAGGTGACGGCTGATTTTGGAAATAACCGAAAGAATTTCCAGATCTTTGATGTTTAAAAATGTTTGTCGTGTGAATAGAAGATGTAATATGTCTGAGTACACGGGGCCAACATATAAGCTTACTACAGACACTTGCACCCACAAACAAGCTATTAATGTTGTCAGCACATTCATAAATGCACCAAGCCCTGGGCTAATTTATACCATGTGCAGTGGCTCTCAGGAGATTTATCTTCTCTCTCATTTCGTCTACTGAACTCTTAAAGACCTCTAGCAGCCCTACTGATTCACTACAAAGCAGCAGAGCATATAGCAATACCTCTTTATCTATTCCACATTTATGTCCTGGTAACTGGGATTTTTTTTTGATAGGATAACACAAAGTCATGTCTAATTCTAAAGCAGAAGGAGAATGGTTTATGATTTGAAAACGTTTTTAATAATACATTCTAATAAGTATGGTGTACATATGTATTCAATTCAGTTTATTTATATAGCACCATTTCACAACAAATGTCATCTCAAGGCACTTTACAAGAAAAGTTATTACAATACAATGTTTAATCTAGGAATTAGAGAAATTCGTGTTGTGTATTCAGTTCCCTTTACTCCTAAATAAATTCCAGTAATGGCAATTGTCTTTTAACATCCTCTAACTCATTAATACAGTCAACCCTGTATGTAATTTAATAATTCTGAATTAAATAATAAACAAATACAGTTGATTTTTTTTTCAAAACCATTAAACATCTCACAGACCAATATATAAATCAGAGAATAAAAGTATGGCAGAACTGTGGTTCTACTAGAACATCAAAGCCAATGAGGAGATTGAGCCAAGGAGTAAATAGGCTCATGATAACTCTTACGGGGCTGTGGAGATCCACGGTTCTGAAATCTGTTCATAGAACAAATATGGGATGCTTGTCTGGCCTGTAAAAAAGAGTGGCAAGAAAAATGATGCTGTAGAAAAAAAAATCATAACAAGTCCTATTTCCAGTTGGCCACAATCTATATAGAGAACCAATATGTAAGAATTTACTCTGGTCAGATTATAAAAAATATATATTTTTTAGTCCTGCATGCAAACTGCTAAGTGTGACCGAAAACTAACACTGCAAGTCATTCTGAGCATCACTGCCATGCTCAATTATTGTGGTGGCAGCATCATGCAGCGGGATACTTTTCTTCAGCAGAAAAATGGAAGATGGTCAGAGCTAATGGGAAAATGTCTGGATTGACATGCAGAACATTCCTTGAAGAAAAAACATTAGAGGCTGCAAAATACTTGAGTCTGGGATATAAGTTAATATTTCAGCAAGAAAACAACCCTAAACGTACAACCAGAGCTACGAAAGAAGTGTTTAGATCACAGCATATTCATGCATATTAGAATGGCTCAATGAAATGACTAAATAACTTAAACCAGCCGAGATGCTGCTTGAACAATATTCACAATCTCCATCCAATATGGTGAAGCTTGAACCATTTTTTGCAAAGAATGGAGCAAAATTACCCTTGTATAACTGTAAAAGGCTCAGAGAGACATACCCAAAATGACATGCAGCTGTAAACTTCTGTCACACACTTCAAATTCCTTTGTAAAAATCTTTGGAAATCATGTCTGATTTTTCTACAACTTCTTCTTTATGAGTTACTTTGTGTTTGTACATCAGTAAATAGAATACAATGGGGTTTGTGCTGGTAGCATGACAAAAAATGAAAAAGTTAAGGCGTATGAATGCTTTTGCAGGGTACTTTATAACCCATTTGAAGTAGACAGGTCAAGAGAGGAGAGAAGAAGGAGAGTGTCCATGTCGTATCCCATTCGCTCTTATAAACTGATTATGATATGTAAAATCTTCCATGAAGGTTAGAATTACACAAGGACACGCCCTTATCTTTATGGTTCTTTGAAAAGGGATGTTCTCATAAAACACGCAAATAATTAGAAAAATTACTTGGAGATGGAAGATTACCGTCCACTGTGTTACTAGCGAGTGTTGAGAAATCTCAGACATATCCATACAACTATCAGGTTCAAAATGACACATCGCTACTGCTACTATATTAATTCCCAGCCTTGGCGCATATAAAAATAAATCCTTTTGCTAATCGTGCCTGGAGATGCATGCCGACAGAAAGGAAAAAAAAGAGAGAAGGTTTTGTGTAAATTACTAAAAGATTAGTTCCTTCTCTGGTTTATCTCCAGGTCCAAACCGCAGAGGTGCATTGCTCAATCACCAAAAATTTTCCTCTCTAACTTCCTGGAAGGAACGAAAGGATTTTCCATGTGTCTGCTGCTGCTGTTGAAATCCTGCAATTGTCTCTGGCGCAAAAAGATAGTGGTAGTGCTTTGAAGTTGTAAATCTGTGACAGGACGAGCATTACCTGCTTCGGAAATAAGTGTTTCCGGACAGCCGGACGTTCCGTCTCATGTGATTGGGCGACGCCGTGTTCTCATGAGATTAGCACGGATTAGGCAAGGGGGATACCAGTCAGAACACACCCAGCTCTATTTTCCTTATTTGTGCTTAATCCTTTTGGCAGGAAGTAAACATTTATAGCTAAAAGTGTGTTAATCTTCCCTCACTTTCAGACCCCTACATCCAGTAAACACTCATGCCTGGCCTATTTAGCACACACTTTGCCTTGAACTTGGCTTGAGAAAAAAGGGAGATGGCATATGTTGTATTATACACTCAGCAAAAAAATGTTAAAGCACCTTGGTAGGTGCTTAAAGCCTCCCTTGGATATGATCATATAACCAAAAGCGACTGAAAAGAGCGCTTAATGGGGAAAAAGCAAAGTAGCGGAGATGAGACAGCTATATTACCCCAATAAAAAAATAAAATTGAATTCTAACACCTTTATAACAGAGCAGGATGAGCACTGTTCTGGGTAAAGAAGATATTACATTTTTATAGATTTTCTTCCTTTTCATCAACAAGGTTTATGAATAGCTTTCATGACATGGGAATGCACCAACTTCAGAAGCTTAAGTCTGGCTGTTTCAGATGATCAATTAAAAATTCCAAGGGTGTAAAAGAATCATGAGCAAAAACAGGAAAATCACAATGCTATTTGAGGAGTTTTCTCAGTTCTACCTCCCACAATGCTTCGCAAAGGACTTCATACCTCTTGGGTATTTTCACTTTTTTGTCACATTGTAGCCACATATCTAAATGTGTTTTATTAAGATTCCATATGACAGACTAACACAAAGTGCTTAATAATTGAGCAGAAGGGAAAGGATGTTTGGATTCAAATTTTTGTTATTTACGCTAAAAAAATCCAACAATTTCCAGTCAACTGAATTGGATTGATTTAGCAATAATGAATTTTGTTGAGTGAACTAAATGTAAACATGTTGGGTCAACCTCATACATTCAGGTTGCTGTAAGGCATCAAGCTTGTTGACACAAATGCCGCAATATTCCTGCCTCGCCATGTGGCCATGGTGTATTCATTCATTCATTCAGACATCCTGTGATGGCAATATTACGCCCAATATGCCGGCACGGTGTGTCTTATGAAAGTGCCTCCTGATTGAATTCAGTATTTTTTCGTCTTTGCGGAAGCCGTACACAGTCCGCACCACATCCGTTTTGCACCCGGTGGGAATCAGGCGTTAGAGTCAAGGAACAGGTGAATGATGATTTTTGCACCTGCGAGTCTAGACTTTTTCAGAGAGTAGAAAGAAGGAAGCCATTGTTAAAGGAAAAATGCAAAAAGTCTTGTTTGCAAGCATGTGAAAGAAGGTGCTCTGGTAGCACAAGAGCAAAACTGAACTGTGTGACCTGAATGCAAAATGCTATAAGTTCTTGGAAAACTCTAAATAGACCTCATCCTCAGCACAGGCGAGACATTGAAGTTGATCAGAACTAACAGAAGGATGGATGGAGCTAAATACAGAGAAAACCTGAAAGTTAGCCTGTTAGACGCTGCAGGAAACATGAGACCGGGGTAAGAATTCACCTTCAAGAAGGACTATTACCCTTAACATTGAGCCATAGCTACAAGAGAGTGGTTTAGATCAATATCAAGTCATCAACATCAAAACATCAAGTGGGATGTAAAAATTTCGGCAGCCTTGTTATTCCTTATGATAGATAGATGGATGGATGGATGGATGGATGGATGGATGGATGGATGGATGGATGGATGGATGGATAGATAGATAGATAGATAGATAGATAGATAGATAGATAGATAGATAGATAGATAGGACCTCTATTAGTCCCACACATGGGAAATTTAATCATTACAGCATGAAGAGGACAGTACATTCAGAAAACAGAGAAGATAAAAACAACATGATTTGATATTAAAAAACATATTTACCATTTAAAAACAAAATGAATAAATAATGATTTTTCGAAATTAATAAAACGAAAGAAAAATCTTTCTAAATCAACGTCCGGCAACTAGGGCATCATTATAAAGTCTGACTGCCGCTGGAAGAAATGATCTCCTGAACTTTTCCCTCACACAGCGTGGATGCAACAGCCTGCTGCTGAAAGAGCTGTTCAGTGTTGCCAGGGTCTGGTGCATAGGATGGGAGATGTTAACCATCAGAGATGGTATCTTAGCCACTATTCTCCACTCACTCACCACCTCCACCAGGTCCAAAGGAGATCCGAGAATAGAGCTGGCTTTTTCAACTAGTCTATTCAGTCTCTTCCTGTCCCTAGCTGAGATGCTGCTACCCCAGCACACCACACCATAGAAAATAGCGGAGGCCACTACCGCATCATAGAAGGTCTTGAGCAGTGGACCCTGAACTCCAAAAAACCTGAGCCTCCGCAGCAGGTACAGCCTGCTCTGCCCCTTTTTATAAAGAGCTGTTGTTTTGTCCGACCAGTCCAATTTATTATTTAGATGAACACCAAAGTACCAGTAGGTCTCCACAACTTCAATGTCCATACCCTGGATTTTCAGTGATTGTAATGGACGCTTGATTTTTCTATATAAATCATTGGTTGTTAGGATAAAAAAATCAGTTAAATATATCATACAGGAGAAATACACAGTGATATTTGAGATGTAAAATAAAGTTAACATGATTTACAGTAAGTGTGCAATAGTTGGTTAAACAAAATTTGGCAGGTGCACAAATATGGGAACCAAAAAAAAATAATAGCTCAATATTCAGTGGATCCTCATTTTTCAGAAAAAAACAGCCTCTGAACACTTCCTATAGGTACCAATGAGGGTCTAGATCACACATGTCAAACTTTAGGCCCGGGGGCCTAAATCCGGCCCGCCATAGCCATTTATGTGGCCCTTTAAACTCTAGAAGACCCTACAAACAGATTATTTAAGTTATATTTATGTGCACCCTAATACAAAATCAAATCTGTGTTTATTTGAACAGGCCTGAATCACATCATTATGTAAAGATGTTCAGTAATATAATTTCACAATGTAATTTTTAAGAATTTAAAGAACATCGAAAGCAGATGAAGATTTTTTTACACATATGTTTTTGGTTTGTTATAGTTTCATCAATACAACTGGCCCTTTAAGGATATTCATGAGCTTGATGTGGCCCAAAACGGATATGAGTTTGACACCCCTGGTCTAGATGGTTTAAAGTATTTTGGACCATTCTTCCTTACAAAACATCTCTCGTTCTTCAGGTTTGATGGAATCCGAGCATCACACCAGAGATTCTCAAAAAGTGAAAAGGCTTTCTCTTCATTGCTCTCGCATACTCCAGCATCTCCTTGTGTAAAGTGAGGCGAATAGTTGAACGCTGGACAGTGACTCCATTTGTAGCAAGATGATGTAATTATTCGGTGCTGGTCTGTGGGTTGACCCTGACTGTTCTCACCATTCTTTGCTTCTGTTTGTCTGACATTTTTCTTGGTCTGCCACTTCGAGCCTCAACTTGAACTATGCCTGTGGACTTCCATTTCCTCAATATGTTCCTAACTGTGGGAACAGCACACTGAAATCTCTGAGACAGCTTTCTGTATATTTCCTCTAAACCATGTTGGTGAAAAATCTTTGATTTCAGGTCATTTGAGAATTTTGAGACCATCCATGTTGATGCTCTTCAGATAATATTCAAAGAGGAGGAAAACTTACAATCTTTCTCATTAATGGATTCGCCTGTGTATGGAGGACAAGGGTCACTGAGCTTACCAAACCAATGAGTTCCAATAATTAGTTCTAACGGTGCGTTCACACCAAATAATCATAAAACGTGCTGTATGCCCCTAGTTGGACGCATGAAGATCCGTACCTTGACACTGGTCCAAAGAGAACTTGACACGCTTCAAAATATGCAATTTTGAGGAGCATGAAGCCGGAAATACACAACTTGCCGAGGACCACTATGTGGCAGTCCGCTGGCCTCCTTCTTCTCCCTCCTTCTTCCGACCCTCCAGGAGCTGCCGCGGCTGCCAGTGGACTCTGATCTCTTGGATGATCGCTAAATTCCTCCTCTGCCCCGCAGCAGACCCTCTGGTGCCGGGCGCAGGGCACCAACTCCATTGAGCCCGCGTGTGCTGCCGCAGCTGCTGGTGTACTATGGTCTCTGAGCTAACCGTGTTACGTGTTCGGAGCTAAAGACCCAGTCGAGCAGTGGCAGGTGGATCTACAGACACCAGCCCCTCGCTGCCTTGGAGAACCTGGCCTGCCCACCCAGTTTGAGGAGCTGTTGTCCCACATAGATCCAAGCTTCGCCCGCCAAGACACCAACTACGATGAGCGACTGTGCATATGTTGCAGTTAGTAAAAGTGTACAATATAATATCTGAGCAGCGCGGGACGTGCTGTGGTGGAGCCATTGCCTAGCCTGGGTCGTGTCTCCTCCAGAGAGGCTGTCTAGGTGAGGAAGCTGTCCATGGCTCACTTCTCGGCGCAGAGAGCAGTGCCTTTGCAGCCACAACGGCTCTTTTAAGCTATATGTCTCTGTATAGAAAACAGCTGGTGTCATATAGCTTGGGGTGATTAGCCATGGTGTTTATCAGTATTTACACATCAGGCTGATGCTGTGCAGATCCTCTCAATCCGGCCTTACTGAGCTTGAACTCTTTTGCAGAGAAGAACTGGGAACAAGTAAATTCAAAATGTAGTATCACTACATGTGCAACGCTGGGAGAGACATATCCCACAAGGTGAGAGAGGCAGAGTATTTTTACATTTCTATCTGTAAAACAACCAAATCCTATACACCATGTATCATCTTCCTTCTACGTAGTACAGCATTATGCATTAAGTTATATTAGTCTATCATACAAATTACCAAAACAATTCTTAAAAATTTGTGGTTGTGCCATGACACCATGTGAAAAAGTTAAATATGGATGCTTTTCAAAATTATTTTTAACTTTATAGCCTCATAATTATGAAATAATCTAAATATATTTCAAGACCACCGAGTGTTCAAGTACTATAGTGAATATGACTACATGTTTCTACAGAAATGTATGGTTAGTAATGAACAGATACCTTATCTTTGCCAGATCTCTGTGTCAAAGCCTTTTCATGGTGAACTCCCTGAGTCGTGTCTTTAGAACTCACCATCAAAGTCCTAAACATCTTTACTATCTTAAAGAGATTTAGGCACAACTATGCAAGGGTCCACACTCATAGATCCTTTAGATTTAGATAAAAAGGCTTAGGCCTACACACACCTTTCTTTCTACCTCTCCATCCCCTGATTTTTCTTCTTTCTCCTTTGCCTCCTTCTCATCCCACACGGTCATGCACACATACACATTCTCAAACACCCCTGGAGCTTAATTTGCAATAGAAGACTACTTCATTTGAATGTCTTTGATGTAGCGTGGCTTTGCTCAAATGAAGTATCTGATCCCAATCCCCCGGACAGATCCACGTGGGTGTATCGATGTAACCAACCACCACCAGAACCACTCCCCTCCCCGTCCTGCTGTCAGCTCGTCTTTCATTGTGTTCTTCATCTATAAAACACCATCCATCATTATACTCATAATGCCGTCGATCCCCTCCCAATTTAATTCATTTACACTTTTAACAACCGTGCTTACGTGCCCCATCATCCGGGTAATTTATGGAGATGGAGTCTGGTGTTAAGTCCCTCGGTGGGCCACATGGCCTGTTGGTAAATCAGGCTGAAGCAGAAAGGCAAAAAGCCGAAAGACAGAGTCTAAGCCGTCTAGAAGAATTCTTACAGGTTTTCATAAAAGAATTATGCGCCATTTTTCACTGTGGATGATTGTTAGTACTACTCACATGCATACAAGGTTTAGAGAACATATAGGAAATAAAAATACTAAGTAGTGTTTTTAAAAGATTTTAATGGTACAAAAACAGAGTCAATTATATCCTTGATTGCAGGAGTCATCCATAGAAAAGTCGAGGATCGGTTAGAAGAGGATGACGGTGGTAAGGAATATATGATCTTTATAACCAGAGGTTGTGCCTGTAGGAGGTTCAGGAGGAGATGCAAACGATCGTGAGGAAATGCACAAGATGAGGCTTCAGAGGCAGGTTTGAGTTTCTTGAGATCCTGAGCAGATGCCCCATGGTAACTGGTTATTTCCTCTGAGAACAGACTCGAAGGAACTGAAGACTCAATCCAACTGAGGACCATAGAAACTGCAATAAAAACCCAACCTAGGAGGCACAGACAACACAGGAAGTTGGTGACAAAAAAGACATAGAGACTCTAGAGGGCTTGAATCTACTCTGCATAGTCTAAGTATCAGCCAAAAACTGGGTGTCTAACAACTCCTTAAATCCCCAGCTGATGAGAACAATTGCAGTCAGGATGGAGATGTGCAGGTAGCTGCCCACAGTGGAAGAGGCAATTCACACACAAATAAGCACCATGTCAGATCCAGTAGATAGAATTTGAGAAATTTAGGGAAACAAATGGAAATATTTACAATTTAGGCATCAGATGTTGTAAACTTTTAACTCTCCTTTAAGTTATTTTATTTTGCTCATTTGCTTCTTAAAAGGAAGTTCTTGTTTTTCCACTTGGACCCTATTTTTAGCATTTACGACATGTATTTACTCCGATCAGCATATATCCATATAATGGGAGTCGTGTGGGTTGAAGAGTGCCGCCTTTAAATAAGGCATTATCGGCTCCAGAACTCCTTTATTTAAATAATATTCTGTTATGAATAGTTAGCAATATTCCCCTGTGAGTTTGGAACATCTCGGAGGTGCTGCAGTATAGGCTTCTGGGGTTTTTACGTGCTTTAATCCAACAGATTCCAATTTACAGTAACCTGGGATTTCAATGATGTCACAGCCACCATTACAGCTGTAGTCTGCGTTGGTTGTGGAAAGGAAGCCTGTGAAAGCTGAACTTAGTCTAATTGACCATTCAGTTACTGCAATTTGGAAACACGCAAACACCTGGAAGAGAACAACGACGCAATTCCGAGAGGCTCTGAATTCCGACGGAAGTAGTGGTAATGATTAATAACTTTTTACATCTAGAGGCAGCACTTCGTCTGCCCCCACGACTTCCATTATATGGCTATACACTGATTGTGACTGGATATAAACTTCTTCCAAAGGACTCCTAGTGGCTCCAAACTTATCTGGGTGAGTAAATGAATGTAATAAATGTTGAGTAAAAAAAAACGTATAAAAAAGGAACTTCCCCTTTAAGCAGACTTCTGCATTTACAGACTAGCTGCCGTTACAACGTTGCGTACTATAAAGTAAACTATTATTCAATTTCAATATACATTTTTTCTTTATACATTTTGGTTAACTGAGTAACTACTGAGTATACACTGGTTTGATTAATTAATTAATTTAGAAATGCACCAAAACATCTAAATAAAACTTCAGATTTTTAGAGCGGTATTAATATGATGGTCGTTTCAAGGTGCTCCATGTGAACTTGCTTTAATTTCAATTCACTTCAATTTGGTTTAATTATAAAGTGCCAATTCCCCACAGAAGTCATCTCAAAGCACTTTGCAAGAAAAATCATTTCAGTACAACTATACAAACATTCAAATTAGTTAAAAAGTTTTCTATTTAAGGGATCCCAGCAGATTACATCAAGTCATTGGCATGAGGTTGGGCCCCACTGATATACTTTCCAACCACAGCTACCGTCTCGGAAATTCCTTATACTTCAGTATCCTTTCAGTGATGTACAGTGCTAGAAAAAAAAATATTTTAAACCTTTTCCTTTTCCAATAAAATAAAATAAACTTTTTCTTACTATTCTGTTTTGCTTTTTTAGATTCACGTTCTTAAAGGTCTCCCTCATCAAATTCAGGATAAATAACTAATAGCTACATTTTACATCATTACAAAGATGTCCTGTAAATGAGTAAAATGTGTTCCATTAAGAGAAGGAAAATGTAATTGTAAGTGTCTGCCTCTGACTAAGATATTGAAACAAGCTGGAAGCCAGCAGCTTGAGACCTACTAATCATGATAATGGAGGATGCAAAAGCTGTGCTCGGATCATTTGTCTAGGAGAAATAAATCTTAAACTGGTGAGGCTTTGATTATACTTGGCATACAAAAATGTTTAGTCAAGCATAGAGTGCACCCCGTTTTAACTCACTACATTTACTGCATTGGACTGCTTCAGGCATAACAGACTTGTGATTAATATTATTGCATGTTTTACCAAGCATAAGCAGACTGTCAAGTACACTGTTTCAAAACTTCTGACCAGTTGGACACTTCTGAAGAGCGCATAAATCTAGTTACCTGACTTAATATTAGCTGCAGGTGGAGGACATAGATTGAGCACTTCACTCATAGAGCATTTTTTCTTTCTTTGCACTTTAAAAAAAATCTCACTCAAAACAAGCCAACACATTTCATTGGCATTTTTGAGTAATTTCAACTTGACAGTGAGGGGAAGTGTCAAGTTGAAATTCCTAAAAAAAGCTAGTGAAATGTGATGACTTGTTTTTTTTAAGTAAACTCAAAGTTTTTTTTTTACAGTGTGTGTATTGAGAAAAATATATGTATATTGTATACAAAAAACAGAATATGTTACTGCATCAGAAACTATATTATTTTTATTTTTAGACAAGATAAAATATGCAGTTCTTCTGAATAAAATGACTCAGAGATTGTAACAAGTTACATTTACCTGAGCAACTTAAAACAAAAAGCTCTACTTCTAAGTGTAACCTAATTTATCATGATTTACCTTCTACTTGGTAATATTTTTCCTTACTTGAGTTTAATTTGTGGCTACTCTACCTACCTCTGGTCAATGGTTTTTAGCTAAACAGCCAGCAGACACAAGCACACAGTGCATGGTTGTTATATGTACAATTTGTCATGCTCTCGCATTATTTTCTGTCTGCCAAACTTATTTAGCTCTTTGTTGGGCAAAGAAATGCATTATAAAATATATCTTGTCACTAGAAATATTTTTTACAGTTCAAACATACGTATGTTACCCACTGTCATGGTTTTAAAGCTTAATGTAAAAAACTACAATTCAGAAATCTTTTTACTCTGCTTTAAAGGAACCCAAGGCAGGATTTCTAAAACAAAACTAAGCATGCATGTCCAGTCTTTCAATTCTATTGGATGATGAACCAAAAAGACTGAGTCCACCTACATTATCGATCCATTTTCTCGAACAGGCTGGGTGCTGCAAATGTGCTGCAATTCGGGCCCAAATTTCCCGCGCTGTCCTACTGATGTGATGTCAATCAACACTGCTAGCGTGTTCTCGACAACTTAAAACAAGAAGAAGGTGGTCGCAGCTGTTTCAACTGTGGGAATGGATTCTCTCGCAACCAGCAAACGACCAAGAAACACACAAAGCTCACTGAAAGTGGCACTAAGAAGAAGAATGTTTTTATCAGCGGCATCTGGTGAGTCAAAAGCAAAATATGATTATTAGGAACACCTGTTCAATTTCTCCTTAAGGCAATTATCTAATCAACCAATCACGTGGCAGTTGCTTCAATGCATTTAGAGGTGTGGTCCTGGTCAACACAATCTCCTGAACTCCAAACTGAATGTCAGTCAAAGAAAGGTGATTTAAGCAATTATGAGCATGGCATTGTTGTTGGTGCCAGACGGGCCGGTCTGAGTATTTTACAATCTGCTCAGTTACTGAGATTTTCACGCACAACCATTTCTAGGGTTTACAAAGAATGCGTGAAAAGGGAAAAACATCCAGTATGCGGCAGTCCTGTGGGTGAAAAGGCCTTGTTGATGCTGGATGTCAGAGGAGAATGAGCCGAATGATTCAAGCTGATAGAACAGCAACTTTGACTGAAATAACCAGTCGTTACAACCGAGGAATTACAGCAAAGCATTTGTGAAGCCACAACACGCACAACCTTGAGGTGGATGGGCTACAACAGCAGAAGACACCACCGGGATCTCCACTACAAATAGGAAAGAGAGGCTACAATTTTTACGAGCTCACCAAAATTGGACAGTTGAAGACTGGAAAAATGTTGCCTGGTCTGATGAGTCTGGATTTCTGTTGAGACATTCAAATGGTAGTGTCAGAATTTGGCGTAAACATAATGATCCATGGATCCATCATGCCAGGCTGGTGGTGGTGTGTAATGGTGTGGGGGATGTTTTCTTGGCACACTTTAGGCCCCTTAGTGCCAACTGGGCATCGTTTAAATGCCACGGGCTACCTGAACATTGTTTCTGACCATGTCCATCCCTTCATGACCACCATGTACCCATCCTCTGATGGCTACTTCCAGCAGGATAATGCACCATGTCATAAAGCTCGAATCATTTCAAATTAGTTTCTTGAACATCACAATGAGTTCACTTTACTACAATGGCCCCCACAGTCACCAGATCTCAACCCGATAGAGCATCTTTTGGATGTGGTGGAACAAGAGCTTCGTGCCCTGGATGTGCATCCCACAAATCTCCATCAAATGTACGATGCTATCCTATCAATATCGGCCAACATTTCTAATGAATGCTTTCAGCACCTTGTTGAATCAGTGCCATGTAGAATTAAGTTAGTTCTAAAGGCGTAAGGCGGTCAAACACCGTATTAGTATGGTGTTCCTTATAATCCTTCAGGTGAGTGTAAGTCTGATACACGATTGATGAATATAGGCTGCTTCATCTAGATTTGGGACTGCAAATAGATGCTGACATAGCTCATTTTCTAGTGATCAGGTAAAAAAGATGATAGGTCATGTTTAGAGCTTGATATGCAAATATGACCTCACTGATGTCTTGAGAGACCTAACATGCAGTAGCATTAGTTGTAACCATGCAACAGCTGCTGTGGAGTGCTGAATGTTTGGAGACTGGCCATTTTACAAAATGAACACCGGGTTCATTACAATTGTGTAATATTGGACATACAGCCCAACCTATAAGAAGAGGGTAGCATAGCCGCTGCATCCGATTCAGGTCCGCATTGGAATGATCTTCCCCCCAGCGAAATCTGTGGAGGCATTTTTGTCCACCTAGACCAAAGGAAGATTTCACTTCATCGCTCGACATGGTGTTTGTTTTCATAATACCAGTATATGCAAAGTGGTATGTCAGTATGTCAATATGAAGCCTTTTCTTGTTTTGTTTTCTGTACTTGAATTGCTTTTTCACTAAATACTTTTTTACTCTTATTTGATAATTTTCTTAAAGTAAACTTTTTACTTCTACTTAACTATATAGTTGTGTGACAGTTTTGGCTGCATTATCCACATGTTTTCAGTGAGGACGAAATGTTAAAAAAAAGTTGAATAAATTCAGATTAAAAAGATCAATCTGGGACTGACCAATAAAAGCTACTGATTTTAGTCAGAAAACCTCTGCCTGTCCATTGCAGCTCTTACCTGAAAAAGAAAAATTCAGCTAACCTTCAAGCAGGAGATGAACACTCATAAGGTGCCCTTTGTAAAGTGCTCTCTGAAGCATTCTTTGAGTGGGTTTTATGATTGAAGTGTGCATAACATCAGTTGAAGTTAACAGAGGGACGAAGCGGTCATGACTAAGTTAGCCTTAAAACGTTATGGTGAGCTTAAGTATCCCATCAAAAATTCTGTTTGTAGCTTTATTATTATCCAGAGCCACTTGTAGTTCAATAATATAAAGTTATCTAAATGCATTCAGGTAAAGTTGATCCCTTCTTTATATAAGTATTCCACCCCTAAGTGAAATTTTGTCTGTTGCTATATTCCCCAAAGTTAGATAAGCAAGAAAAAGTATTCTGTAACCGGCCCGGTCATTCTCCTATCTTGGAAGCAATTTGTTTTAGCTTAATATACACAATGTAAGTGAATGGAAGCATCTAGAATTTTGTATGAAACTTGTGAAAATTACTCAATGATGATCCTAATTGTTTCTGGTTAGTTCATTGATCACATCGATTAGAAATGAAAGGAATTACAGGAGCTAATTTTGGAATTTGGACTACATTATGACAACACACCGCTGTAAGCCGGCGCTGCAAGGAGCAAGGAAACTATACTTCCATAAACATTACTGTGTGAGTTTTTACTGTTGTAGTTTGAATACTTTATAGATCCATTGCAAGAAAAGGGTTCTTTTTATTATTGCAAAAACGATCCAAAGACATAAAGAAAAATAACTTTTCACAGAATCCCGTCTAATGTTGTATGAAGAAGGCATGGCTTGCTACCCTGGTAATTCCTCCAACTCGACCCATGAAGAAAATTAAACAACATCTGGTTTGCGAGAACTGCGATGGGCTGGTGTCCGTCCAGGATGTACCCTGCCTTTCACCCGATGAGTTCTAGAGTTAGTTACCAACTCCTTCGTGTTCGTTATTATTGTCATTTTTCATGATTTGATGTGAAATACTAGCTGTTACCATCCACCTACATTCTTTATGCTAAGCTAAAGCAAACAGACTGCTGCCAGATCAGGAGAACGACTGGGTCGGTAACAAAAGCCTTTTTCTCACTTATCTAACTCTGGAATATGGAAATAGATGCAGTTTCACTTAAGGGTGGAATATTCCTTTAAAGTCAGGTCTATGTGCTGGATCATCGTGCTTTACTCTATTTAAAGCAAACTGAGCACAAACAGAAAGTTCTTTCACCACAGCAGTCATTTTATCTCCTTCAATTTGTTGTTTGCTTCTAAATGACTCTGTTTGCATACCTGATAGGAAGAAGTCGCCCTTTGGCTCTCCATTCGTTAGAGGCAGGGATTTGCAGAGTTTAAATTTGATGTTGTCTGGCCTCAGCGTGCTTGTTTACCTCTGAGGACAAGGCGAGGCTGATAATGTGGCAGCAGAGTCATGGCCGCTGGCCTTTTTTGATGAGAAGAAAGGTCTGTTTGACTAATTACCCTGGCGGTCGCACCACTTGTTTTGCCAGTGCCAGGTTTACACATCTTTTTTTTTTTTCTCACACACTCTGGTTGTTTCCCTCCTTATTCTGTGAGTGCACACACACACACACCGATCTGTGAACGTCTGATGTGGAAATTAGCATTCAAATTAGCACCCCAAATCAGTGGGTATTGACTACCTTTCTTTTCTTCTAAACTTTAGTTTAAGAACATTTTTCCTCCTTTACTGGATCATTTCTCACCTCTTCTCAGTCCAGCACCTTATTTCCTTCTTTAATTACACATTTTACAATTTTATTTTTGGTACAGAGGAAAAGGCCTACACAGTGTGGTTGGGCTAATGAACAGAGCACTTTAGGATGTTAAATCAATAATTTCAAAACCGAATAAAATAACTCAGAAGTCACCAGGTAGTTATTGGCTGCTCCATCGATCTGTAGGCAAGGGAGAGAAAAGAGATGAGAAGAGATTATGGGGATTGTGAGATCATTAATCGGGAGTTGCTATTTACAGTATGTTGCCCACATTTTTCCAGCAATTACAGAGTTAAAAGATAATTGGACATTAAATCACACATTACATTCTTTTTCTCTAGTCTGCTTCCCAACTCTTTGTCACCCTGAACTAGAACAGAGAAGTATGTGGTTGTTAAAGATATTTCAGTCCATGGGATGCATTGTCACCACATGTTCACACACTGGCTGTTCAGGACTATTGCCGTCACCTTCAACGTG
This sequence comes from Apricaphanius iberus, assembly GCA_028564705.1. Taxonomy (NCBI): domain Eukaryota; kingdom Metazoa; phylum Chordata; class Actinopteri; order Cyprinodontiformes; family Aphaniidae; genus Apricaphanius; species Apricaphanius iberus. The sequence goes on from JAPXFQ010001546.1 coordinate 413,098, forward strand.
CTCCAAAATCATCTACACCAACTACAGTAGCAATAAATCTGAGTAATCTCTGAGTTCAATTTAGTGTATTTGGCATAAATCTGCTGAAAATGCACCAAACATAAATGTTGACTAAATAAATAAAAGCAAGGGTGTCAAACCTGAAGGTTCTCTTTGTGCGAGACAATTGCATCGTATGCCAGAAATTGGAATGGGTGTTGCTATTCTTGAGGCAGACAAACTCAATTTGTAGGACACATGCTCCTTTTATGTTTTAGTTTAGGTTCCATTGTGTCTCCTTTGTTTGGGCCACCTGCGCTCAGTGTCTAGACGAGCAAAATTCTAGTTGCACGGTTGACGGAGTACATGCACCTTGGGAGATTAAGTGACACTTAAATGTCACACATCCTTTAGGGTTTAGGCCATCAGTCCAGACTGTCTAAATACATAATTTAAGAAAATGAAGAAAACAAAGCGCACAATTCATTGGTTATAGAGGGATAGTTTAGATATTTCAAGACCGGTTCGGTCACGTTATCTGTAGTAGGTCCCATACCTGTAGCAGAAAGATGTTATATTGCAATGAGTTTGTAGAAGAGTGAAAGAAATCGTCAGAGTAGAGAAAGGATATGAGAGATTCAGGCTAACCCTTCATTTTAGCTGATTTTAGCTATTTAAATCTTGAATAAAACAATCTCATACACATTGGATACAATACTGCATATTATGACAGTTTATATACTTGCACAAAAACACCAGTAAGGCAAAAGTTATGTGGGTAGAAACTACAGACGGTGTCAGTACACTTGATCGACTGCCTGTAAATTCCCTAAATTATGGGACCTGGAAAAAGAACAGAAATGGAGCATCTTGGTTGCTGTTGCACAGTATGTCACAAAATCCAGACATTTAACCCACTCTTTAAATCAGATTGCTGAGTCGCATTTGATCAGGCAAACTGGCAAACCCAGTAACAAAGCGATACTTGTTTAGCAGAGGAAAAAAACATTCCAAGGATTTTTGTAAAAATCCTTTCATATTAATGTTTCATATCAAACATTTTATATGAAGTAAAATAGGATCCCACTAATATAAACATTTTTAGTTTCAATAGCTAAATTATATTGAAATAGGGAGTTTGATACATAGGCAAGCTTTCCACTGCTTCTTTTGTTGTGACTCTCTATTATAAAACATCTCTCATCTACAGGTGAGGGGAAACATTACTGATAACTTAAAACGGTCTCACTTAAAAAACAAAAATATATCCCTTTAACCCTCTTAAATAGATGCTGTGTTTTAAATTGAAGATCTTTTCTCTCTTTTCAAGTATATGAAATGCAGGGGTGTGCCTGGGTGGAACAACCTACCCATACATTGGTCTTTCACTGTACTTACTGCCAGGGCACCTAGATCCCTGGTAGTAATTACAAATATATATATTTGATCAAGCAATTGTATGATCAGACTTGTTGAGTTAGATCTTGAACACTTTAGCAGAGAGAGAAAAAGAGATTTCAGCTGATTGCCATACCTTGTAGTTTGAGATGAGGGAAGGAGAGGCTTATAGAAAGACTTGGTAAACCCAAACGAGCGGTGAAAGTGAACTTGAAATGAGTGGCATAGGGTACAGGCCAGAAACCTTTTTAACCTATATACTCTTTCCTGAATAGGTTCTCTGATTTTCCAAAGAAGTTGTGGTACATGGAACCCAAATAAGCTGTAGTCAGGACCTACATTACAGATGCTGTTTCCAGGAGTTGTGACCTGAAGGTCTTTAGAGTCCATGGTGGAGACTTGTTAACCACCAGTGATGATAGAAACCGTCAAAGTAAAGGAGGCGGACTTTAGGGTTTGGTTATCCGCTGAGACTCCCAAAGCAGCAAATGTATACCGGAGACCCATTGAAACTGTGGTTTGTATGTTTCCAAAAAGCAAGAATTCTGGTCTGTAAGGATATCTGAGAGGCTGTAGAAGAAGACTTTTTGTTAGCCTCTGAGTAGTTGTGACAAGCTGTTTAATATATCAGAAAGAAAAAAACAAGGTCCAAATAAAGTTTGCTTCCTACTAATACATCAACATGGCATTAGCTGGAAGTTCTGAACCCACCTCATAATACATTTACCTATTACTTTGCTGACTAATAGCTCCTGGCTTCTAACAGACAACGGTTATCTACTGATGAGTTTGCTCTAATCCAGTCCCATGTTTTCAAGCTTCGTAACTTGCTATTTTAATGTTTCAAAACATGAGTGGTATCATCATTCTCCGGTGTGATGTGCACTGGCAGCCCTATTGATCTGACAAAACAAGTGGACTTTAGACTGATCTGGAGTTTGGTAAATGATGAAATACCTTTTTAAACAGCTGACTAACAGAGTGGAAAAGCAGCTCTCTGGGAGGCTTGCCAAATGTGAAAGTGCTCCATCTCGCTTAAGTCTGAGTCCGATAATCATGTTTGAAGAACCCATTTGAACGGTGTGGAAATAAACTTTAATACTCAGTTCAGTTCTTCTGTAGGTTAATAGCTAAATAGGGACTCTAAACCAGTTAGAATTTCAAGCTGCAACTGCATACATCAGGCCTAATACGGCTATTAAAGACTCAATTGAATGTTTCCCTCCATTCAAAAAACAAGGTTCAATTATGTCTCCTGCAATACAGTGTCTGGCTTGATACTGTAACCAATTAAAAACACACATTCCCCGACTAATGTCTGATTATGGGAAAACTACACCTGAATGCTATTGCGTATTGCTAAAAGATAATAATTACCACCAGTGATCAGAACGGAAGTGACATGATGGCCACCTCTAAGTGTGCGTTCTTAAGTGACTGAATTTAGGCAGATTTGCCCTCTTACTGTCAAACTACTGATGATGGCTTCAGGTGCATAGTGAAAATTATCTGGTTTGTGTGTAGACAATTTACTCGGGAGTACATGAGTGGGAGTGAATTAAAGAAATGTCCAATCAATGTTATGAGGCAGAGAAAAGAGAAAGAGAGAGAATGAATTGGCCCATGGACAAAATAACCAGATGCCAGAGAAAGTAGATGTTGGAAGACACATTTACATAACCTGGGTGGAAAATAGATACAGTGGTGGAGTAGGGGGAGAGAGCGAAGGGGATAGAAGAGAGAAGATTAAGTAATTATCCTTTCAAGCCTAATTTGAGGTGCTGTTTGAAATTAACCTATGCAAATGAAGTGGCTAAATCACACCGAGGACAGGAGTGACTAAGGCTGTACAGAATGTGTGTGCTCATCTTTTCATAATGCCGTCCAACGTAAATGTTCAGGTATGGTGGAATTTTAATGCAGTTCATTTGGTACCTATTTTCCATACCACTTGAGAGCATCACAGTGCATGTTAGTGCATTGTTCCATCTTAACACTCAAAGTACAGTACAGTTATGTGAAGGGATTCGGACTTCAGATGATAGCTAAAGGTATGGCAAAAATGAATATGCAAAAGTTTTTAATGTACATTGTGTTACCAGCCCGTCATCAATATTCAGGGGACATCCACAACAAAACTAATAGTGTGGGAGCCGTATGACATTAAACAAGAGTCTCGCAATTTGTGCTACATGATTCTAGATGTGCAAACTGAAGTGCAGTGAACGTTGTCAGACAGTCACTATATGAATAAAAACCTTGGAAATGTTTTTCTATATATCTACAGCTACAGGAGGAGAGAAGTTTAGAGGCACACGAAATACATTCTTACCTCATATTCTTTTTTTCTTTTTCATTACACTATTTTTAGGTTATGCACCAGTCGCAACACTTATTGCCTATTTCAGCAGCACTGTTGCTGAAATACTACAGTCAGTAATACTGTTTTCACACAGACGTTATTGCTGATCGCTTTCATATCGTGAACTTGATCTATTAACGTCATAGTTGTTCTGACAGCCTTAACCCTGTGCCAGCCTATGCGGAAAAAAATGATACTTCAGTGTACTGTGAAGCAAGAGATTACAGCAAATTAATTTTAGAAATGCTTTAAAGTAGTTAAAATCTATTCTTTTGAAAGTTAGATACATTTATTTTGTCTTTTTGGTTGCTGTAAAAGTACAGCACTTTTTCAAATGTAAGTGAATGCACTTAAAAAGAATAAACTGACCTTACTTTTACCACTTGTAAAAAAGAATACCTTGAAGAGTATATTATACAAATATACATGAGAATAAACCTTCCGTGAAATTCCAGTAATACTATGCACATTACTAAACAGCAGGGTTTCAGATTATCTTCACCTAAATTTCCCATCGACCGCTTGTTCTACACTGTTGATTGCTTGTCATTATGTTACGCATGCCATTTTCATTGCATTTTTTTCTTTCCTTTTTTTGGGAGTGGGGGGTCTGGTGCATTTTCTCAAACAGCGATTCATCCCATTAATTCAGTCTCAGCCTTTTCTAGATTTTGTTTGCAAAGGTTTTCCCCCATTACTAACCAACAAATTGCTCTCTATCTTCCCTGCTGGCACGACAGATTCCACTTTCTGTACTGGATGAATCCCGTAATAGCTGGTGCAAATCAATTGGCATTTAGATACTTAGTTTTGTATCACACTACGTGCCCACACAGCATGGCATGTTGCATGACTGCCTCTTCAGAGTAGGGCTGACTGGATATCATAAGATCCTTGCTTGGAATTGTCTAAATGCAAATCTAAGAAAGGCGTTAAGGAAGTCATTACCTACATGGCTGGCTTTGATGAACCGCTCAGGGCGTTTGAAGCAGATACCAAAGTAGAGCATCACATACATGTGATTAAGATGATTAATTACTCTTTTGAATGTATTCCTCATTTTTTAACTGCCTACTGCAACCTCAAGCAATCACAGGATGTGTGTTAAGATCTTGTGATGCTTCTTGTTTCAGAGAGCTCTGGGGAATTTGAATGCAGCGGTTGGTACGGGCTTTCCTGAAGCCAGCCTGTAATCAGTATAGATGTTTTGAAGTTAAACAGTGCCTTTATATAAGGAGTTGGCTACAGAAGACAGAGTTGATATACAGTGCCTTGTAAAAATACCCAAACCCTTTGAAACCTAAAATATCAATCTATCTTATGATACTTTATGACCCAGACGAAAAATAAAGTAGGCTAAGAATGTGAAATGGCATTATGCAATTATACATACACATCTGAATTTAGCTTCACACATCATTCCCTTCAACAGGCAGTGTTAGTTTTCCTCCACACCTGGCTTCTTTTGCATTTACATAGCTCAAACATTTTAACGTTGGTCTCATTGAATCATGCCACCTTCTTCATCCACATGCTTGCTGTATTCCCCACATGACTTGTGGCAAAGTTTAAATGCTACTGGTTTTTTCCGTCACCAAGGGCTTATATCCTGCCAAAAATCCATGGCTTTCCTATCACCTGAACTCTGCATCCCAACAGCTCCTCCAGATTTACTAAAGGCCTCTTTGCAGTTTCTCTAATTAATGCGCTTTTTGCCAGTGTCCTGTGTAGGTGGATGTCTATTGCTAGTTTGCAGTTACACCATATTCTTTCCATTTTCAGTTGATGGATTAAACAGAGCTCTGTGATATATATATATATAAAGCTTAGGATATTGTATTCTGATCTATCCCTGCTTTAAACTTCTCCACAACTTTATCCCTGACTTGTCTGCTGTACCCATTGTTCTTCATGATGGTAATTGTTGCTAAATGACCTCTGTTGCCTTCACAAAAAAGTTGTATGAGATTATATTAAACACAGTTGGACCCAGTTTACTTTGTAGGTGACTTCTAACAGCAGTTGGTTACACTGCATTTCATTCACTGTTATCAGAGTATATGGGGCAAATGTAAATGTCCCACATGATGTTTCAGATTTCAGGCAGAATTCAAATATCCACTTGCTATCCAATCCCATTCTCCCTCTTTGATTCTAACAGCTGACCGAAAGGAAACATACTGAAACTTACCAGGGGTGGGGGTTTTCTGTGCACCATCCAGTCGAAGCCGAGAAACTGTCTGTGAGCTGGTGTGCATCCCAAATGTGCTCTAAACTCCATCCTATCTCTCCTGCGCCATTTCTATACCTCCTCCATCGTCTGATCGTGGACTAAAGAACTTATCAAAAGTAGGAATGTTCCAATTTCTTAATTCCTGGGTGGAAAAGATATAGATACCTGTGTGTATGTGTTTTCTGCTGAAACTGATTACTGGTTGTAGGTAATGTTTAGTTACTCATTTTTCTTTTATTTGTAGAAGTAGTGTGTTGCTTGCTTGGTGCTTTGTTTGTGACTGTCTGATTTTCATGAGTTTGGGTTTTGCGGCGCAATCACTCTGAATAGAGGAGGAAAGCAACAGCCAGCATCGTTGATAATTCCTTTGTCTAGCAATAGTGCTAAACTAAGGCTCGCTAGTTAAGGCCATGTTGTTACCTTTGTCTTCCTCAGTTCGATTGCACTCATTTGATAAAGTCTCACCTTGTTGATATGGTGTCTGCCTGTCACTCTCCCGTTGTCTCCTCACACACCCACTATGTACGCATATGAGGTTGGGAGTCCCTGTGACGTCTGCTTGTTTTTTATTCTGGTCTTCCGCTTCCCATTTATACTCTTTCTGATAGAATAGATCCATCCATTTAGTATAGAAGCATAGTTCATTTAAAAAAGATTGAAATTATTTTGTGACTGCTTCTGATAAGGGTTAAACCTTTTTTAATGAATTCCTTAAACTTTAGATAAAATCTCTGTGCTTCTTTTGGTGTTGTGTGGTTCAATACATTAGTAAAATAATTCATCCTTCAGTTAAAGAGTGATAGTCTGGTATAATCAATATTGTTTCTTATATAGATTGAGAAGACTGTGCCCTGTTTTGCTCATTTTGTCACTGACAATTCAAGTTTAATTAGCAATTACCCAGTATTAGGTTATTGGTATAATTATTCCAAATTATTATTAGCCAGACAAGTATAGCTTCCTCTATCCCCAACAACTCATTGTTATTATGTCTTAATTATTTACTACTTTGTCTTGGTCTATTACATAAAATGCATTCGACTTTGTGGTAAAATACAAAATGTGAAAAAGCTGGGGGGTATGTGATTCTCCTCTGATACACCATAATACTGTAGAATGAGATTTGTTGGATCAAGTAAACTGTTCATTTAGAAACACCAAAATGGCAGCACGGAAAACTGCTACTTTTAAAATGTCAGCTTGTACCACTCCTTGAATCTCACTCCCCCTATAAAAAAGTTGTTTGCTCCGATCCCCTTTTATGTAAAAATCCACCAATTTTTGTCACTGCTTTTGCTATGATTCCCAAGGACATTTCCAGCGAGAGTCCTAAACATATGCTGATGTGACATCACTCGCTGACAAACCCACATTAAAGGTAAACTCTTAAAAAACACTCTTTGAGAAATAAAAGTCACCTTTAGAAGAGGGAAATACTGAGAGTGAAATGAAAGCAATTTTTCCTCCTTTTGAAATGGAAATGCACTGTGATTTGCTGAATGCCTTTGAAGAATCGTGTTATTAAGAATCAGGTGTCGCCGTGCAGCCACCATTGATACGGGGTTCATAATCTTAAATGAAATAGTTTTCTTCCCCTTGCAATTTCTTCACCCTTTTCACTCCGTTCTAAGTGGAGAGCAGGCTTTTGTGTGAAAAGGTCATAAGGCTTTCATGGAGCTCACACTCACCTGCTGACAGCCGAATGTCACCTTTTTGGCTTTAAACTTAGTAATGATTCTTTTTTACAAGCCTTCATGCGCTGAAACATCTCTGTGTGGCTCCTCCTTTCCTCATTAATCTTTTCAGAATGTTTATGCTAAATGATAGGCTCACTGAACCGTACAGATCTCTTTGACAAGTTTTATGAAGCAAACTTTAAAATCATAATTTGTGTGAATGAAATATATCAATTTTCAAAATTGTTCACTTTTCAAAGTGTTTATTAAAGCGAACATACCCTATCCCCCAATCCATCAAATTAAAGGATGCATTATAACATTAAAGCTGTCCAAAGAGTTTTCTGCAGGGTTGTTTTTTGTGGGAAATGTTCATGCTGATGTTTGAGAAGGAAATTGTTGCTTCCTCTACAGTCACAACACAGGAAAATATGGCTTGAGGGTCTGGAGTGCCACTTAAACTCTCTCCATCCAGCCCCTCACTGTCCCAAAGGAAAACCCCAGCTCTTTTAAATCCATGATAATATAGTTTTTTGAATTTATCTTATAAAATTAAGTTATAATGAATCAAATAAAATCTTCTTTATTTAAAAAGGATATAAACAATCACAGCTTACGAATGAGCAGGGAAAACAAATGACATATTAAAAAAAGCAAGAGATGGTGTTGTTAGAATCTACTCGAACTTGAAATGTGTGCTTTGATTTCAGCAGCAAACACTCTTTGGATTTGCCTTGCACCAAAACATGAATATGTAGAGAAGTCCCTTATGTCCACCAGTAAATATGGTGGGGGATTGATCGGTGATGCTGTGAGACGTTTTCTCTTCTAGGGCACTCCTGAGTATAGTTTGAGACTGGGTCCTTCAACAGGATAATGATTCAATATATATGATAAAATCAGCAAAGTTATGAATCAAATACATTTTTCTTCCTAAAAATGTTCTATGTGAGAATAAGATACTAGAAGATAAGAATTATATTTTTAGCCTTTTATTCATCTTTCCTGTTCAGATTCACAAATGACGCTTTCATATTGATAATAAATATTTAATGACAATAAATAGTTTTTGTTTGATTATAATTCCAACTCTGACTATTTCTTTTCTATTCCATTTGACTATTTTTGAGCTTAAGTTCCACTATTTTTGTTCTTATTTGTACCAAATTGTGGCTCCCCACCTTCAGTATTAGGCACATTTGAAACCAATTAAAAGTATAATATTCAACTTTTTGAATGCTAAACACCATCCACAAAGAAGCTCAGACTTGTTAATCCCCGTGAAAAATCCCAACTCGTCTTCTAGAGGTTTTTCATCTCTTCCTAAAGGTCTGTTCCACAAGTGTTACAACTTTTTAATCTTTACAGCTTGGTGTTGCAGCAAAAAAAGTTTCTCATAGATGTTTGCTTCACTGGAATCTCTATTCTAGCTTACTTTTTGTTTTTTGTTTTATGCATCCACTTTAATTCACTTACAATGCACAATCTGAAGCAGCCCCTCCTTTATTCATCCCCTCTGGAAACAATCCTCCTTTGTTTTGTTTTTTTTCCCAAGAAAAACCAGTGTGTACTGCATCCTGCTGAGAAAAAGCAGTTGGTTCGGTACACACCGTACTTGTTCAGCACTGCTGCCATTTGGCATGGAAGGCAGTCTTCAGAACCAACGAACAATTTGCTTCGGGGAGTCTTTCAAACTGTTTTGTCATGTACTTCATATGCCTTTGTAAACCCACAAACAGAACTCAACTGATCTGAAAAGACAAAAACATAAAAATGAAATATACTTTTAGTGGCTGGGATTTTAACAAACTTCTCAGTGGTAGTTTAAAAGCGCCACACCAGCCTGGACTCTGATGAAAATGTATAAACTTTGTTTATAGAGTCACCTCAGTGCGAGGGAATGAAGTAAAAGCATTTCGCCTCTTAAAAAAATCAAACATGTGGGCTCTCTACCTGTGACTGAGCATCAAGTTGAAAGCTATAAGGGAGCGTCTGCTCGCCTTTATCGCTAATGGGCCTCCAAACTGCTGCGCTTAGATGGAATATGAATGCACCTCCAGTGAATTATTAATGCGATGGTGCAGTTCGCATTCTGCCTGGCACTTCCAGAGGTGATCCACCTCCCACGCGGATTGGGAGCTGTCACCCATAATTGGAGAAATCACAACTGCATGGAGTTAAGTGCAGCTCATTCCCCTCCGGTGAAGAATCCAATCCTGCAGCACCAAGAGGTAGGAACATTTGCCTTTATGTTTTTTTCTGAATTTAAATTTTTTTTATTGCCGTGTTCACATCGTGTTCTAATATTTTTCTTTCTCTTGTTCCTTCTGTTTATCTGGGACTTTTATAGCCAATGTCGTGCTGCAGGTAGAGTTTGAAGGAAATTGACCAGAAAATCATTTCTAAGGATTTCATCCTCAGTGAGCACTGATCAAGAGGTGATGCGTGCTCAGGATGACAGTATTCGCTCAAAGTTTGGGACATGCTACAATGAGTTCTCATCATAACCTCTGACCTGGATGACAACCCATATTTCCATTAAACATTTTCCACAGGCTGCGTGAGGTGAACCACATCTGATGGAAAACATTGTAGCTTTCACAGGGCAGCCTTTCATGAAGGCTTTGCAGAATATTTTTCTGACAGAGTGACAACTCTATGCAGAGCTCGTGGATCTCCGGTCCCACGGAGCGGCCTGGGGGCTTCGTCAAATCAACAGCTCAAAGCATGGGACCCCCATGTCCCAAAGACGGAGGCAGAGTCGTGGACGAGCCAACGAGGTTTTGTAGTTCGATTATCCCTGAACGAAAGGGAACCGTCATTTTTCTTGACAGGGTCACACAAGATTGCTGTGTTTTTTCATCCTGGATGAACCATAGCATGCATGGTCAAATTGTGGCGGATTAATCTCAACAGTGCCTCTTTGGAGGACCATCAGGCTGTCAGAAAACAGTGTTTGCGAGTGATAAATTGTGCATCGACTAGGATTCAGGCCAGTGTAGGTTTTGTGTTAGGCAGTGACAGGGTCAAAAGGTGACAATTTTTAAAGTCTTGTCTATAAGATCTGACTTCTATAAATGGACCTTGATGGTTTTTTACCATTCCTAAAAGAAGCACAGCCCTTTGTCAAGAGGAATCATGCAATTTTATTTTAGAACCAATAAGTGGAACCTAATTACTTTATTCAATTCATCACCTTTTCTACTGCTGCTTTGTGATCAAGAAGTGAAGAGTTCATTAATTTCAGATATTGAATTTAAATTAAAATAAAAACAGCCAGTGCTGTGAATAATTATTTGCCCCTTTAGAGATTCATTTTGTTTTAGCTTTCATGTCACATATTTCAGATTTTCAAACAATGTGTAATATCAAAGATAATTTCAGAAAATAAAACATAATCTTAAAATGATGATTTCATTCATTGAGGTAAGAGAGCAATTCAAATCAGCCTGTCTCTATGGATTAACTGTGATTAACCACACTTTGTGGAATTCAATTGTGCCAACTCAATTACTTGCTCACCTGTAGAAGCAACAAATTACATGAAAGAGAACGGCGGACGACCTGAGGTAGGCTAAGATCTCAGAAAGTAACACATCTATCAGTCTGTGAAAGGTTACAAAGCTATTTATAAAGCTGTGAGGATCCAGTGAATTACAGTGAGAATCATTATCTACAACTGAAGAAGGCATGTGACAGAGCAGATCCTTTCCAAGAGCACCAAGCCTATCTAGGTTTTCTCCATAAGTGCTTCAACCACTCATTTGGGAGGTTAAATCAGGAAAAAAAATATACAAAGCACTGCAGGTCTCACTTACCTCCGACAAGGTCAGTTTATGATTTAAGAGTAAGTAAGAGAAAAATACTTCTAAAGCATATTTTGCATTTAATTTGTAAATTAAAGTACCACGTCTGGAGGAAACATCCAGAGCCAAAGTTTCTAAGTTACAAGGTTTTCCTTTCTTTTTTTTCACGAAAAAGCAAAAGTACAATGTGAAATCAGATCTTTATAATACAATGCTTTGCAAAAGTAAAAGCGAAAATAATTTGGAAACAAAGAATGCCTTCAAAAATGGAAGTTTTAATCTATATTCATTAGTCAACAAACATGCAGTGAATGAACAAAATAAAAATCTAAATCATTCAATATTTGGAGTGACCACCCTTTGCCTTCAATACTGAATATGTTATAAAGTACTCTTCCATAGCTTTTAAAGCAACTTGGCTGGTAGGTTGTTCCTACTAACCACAGATCTTCTGTGGATGTAATCTTCCTCACATCCTTCCGTCTCTTCATGTAATCCCAGGTAAACTTGATGATGTTGAGGTCAGGGCTCTGTTGGGACCACACCATCATTTCCAGGACTTCTTCTTCTTTATGCGAAAGATAGTTCTTAATGACTTTGTCTGTATGTTTGGGGTCGCTGTGCTGCTGCAAAATGAATCTGGGGCCAATCATATACCTCCCTGTTGGTATTACATGATAAAAGAGTATATGCCAGTATTTTTCAGCATTTAGAACACCATTAATCCTGACCAATTCTCCAACTCAGTTTGCAGAAATGTGGTGCCAAACAATGAAGGAGCCTCCACCGTGCTTCACTGTTGCCTGCAGACACTCATTATTGCATGGCTCTCCAGCCCATCAAATAACAATCTGCCTTCTGCTACAGCCAGGTATTTCCAATTTAGACACGTCAATGCAGACAATTGTGCCATTTTTTCTACATCCAGTTCCTGAATGTTCATGCATGCTTGAATCACCTGGCCTTGTTTTCACGTCGGAGGTATGGCTTTTTGGCTGCAACTCTTCCACGAAGACCACTTCTGGCCTGACTTTTCCTGACACTAGATGAGTATACCTGGGTCCCACTGGCTTCTGCCAGTTCTGTGCTGATGGCACTGCTGGACATCTACCAAATGTAAAGGATAATAAGATGGATGTGTTTTTCATCTGATGGACTAAGTTTCCTTGGCTGACCACTGCGTCTACGATCCTCAGCGTTGGTGATTTCTTTGTGCTTATTCAAAGGAGCTTCAACAGCACATCTTCAAACCCCAGTCAGCTTTGAAATTTATGTCTGGGATAGATCTTGCTGATGCTTTAGGACTACCTTTTGTCTTGTTGCTGTGCACAATCTTGCCATGACATGAAACTTCTTTCCACAACCTCACCTTGGTAACAAGAATTTGGTTGTTCAAAACCCGGTTTTAAGACTCCTACCCAGCTGTTTTTGTTTCAGTTGATGATGGGGTTTCAACCTTGTTTTGACACTGATAATTATTAACACCTGTTTGGTAAAACTGGTTGATAATACACCTGACTATAATCTTACAAAGTCCCTGATTTTGTACAAGTGTCCCTATTAAATGTCATGCTGATTTAAAGACAAAAGTAGCAACACCAAACAATGCTTTGAGTTAGTTTTTTCTATTGTTTGCTCACTTTGCATTTTGTAAATTGATAAACATAAACAATAATGATTTATATTTCTGAAAGCATTCTTTGTTTACAGCACTTTTCACACCTGCCTAAAACTGCCTAAGACTGTATAACTGAATAATCTAAAATAAAATGAAAAAATAATAAAATGATGTATTCCATATCATAGTTTTTTTTTCTAATGAAGAAGAATTATATATTTTTAATTGTTAGTTAAAATACCAAGTGTAATAAATCCGTATTTACAGCAGCATTTATTATAGGATATTAGACTGACAAAACTTATTTCTTTCTTCTTTTTTACACATAAGCACAAAACTTGCCTCAAGTGTTTTAAAAAATACTAATTTATAGCAGTAAATGTGGTAGTACTTTGTGCCAAAAATATTGAACGTTTAATGTAGAGTTTTCTATGACTGGCTATAACTTTACCATTGCAGAAATATATGAAACTAAGACGTTTAAGTTGCAACATTAAGCTTTAGTCATATACCTGAACTTTCTGTATAGTATTTATTTTTATTTTCAAAACCTAAAGAAGAGCAAATGAGCATGTGGTGCTGTGCATTCACCTGTTGCTCACTCCAGCAATTACTGACCCCGTATTTAAATGATACATTTTCAGAAGCTCTTCCCTGGGTTCTCTTGTTCCCGACAAAGTTCCTGTTGTTATTGTCACATAGTTATACTCTTATTTCTCTTTTGCTCCCTGTGTTCCTGTGCTACACTGACTCAAAGACTCTGTATGCCTTTAAAGTCCCGGTAAATTTGATCAAATAATGTGACAGGCATTTTACTGAATGGTGAAGTTTGTACATGTGGGAAAGGAGTTCAATAGATAGATGTATAATAACAATTATTACACACAGTGAAATGTAAAGTGTATTTTATACATCAAACAGAATATATAAACTAAAGCATTTTTTTCTATCTGAAGAAAAAGTTAGGACTCATTACCCCTTAAATAGATATTTTTACCCTCCTTAGGCCCTGTCCACATGTAGACGGGTATCTAACAGAACGTAGATATTTTCTACGATTTGGCCTGTCATCCACACGTTGCCGGAGATTTTCAGCACCAACATTATTTTTTTTTAAACTCCGGCCAAAGTGGAGATTTGTATTTTCTCCGTTTTTCAGTATCTTTGTATTGACGGTTGAAAGCGGAGTTTTAAGAGCCATAACGTCACTATCTGTGACAAAAAATGCTCCAACACCACATGTGCGACCTTTGTTTATTTTCAAAAACAGCATTTATGCCCTCAGAGCTGTGTTGGTATCGTCCATTGTTAAAGCGCTTTTTGTTTGTTTGCTTTTATAAACTGTATACCTGCTGCATGCTGAAGATAGAGGATAGAAAGTTACTCTGAGCAGATAGGATTTGGGAGAACTACTGCCCCCTACAGGTTTGCCACGTCTATGTATGTGCTGAAAAAAACATTTATCTGGTTACGTGTGGATGGAGATTTTTTTTTTCCATGGAGCAGAGGACATTTTTCGTATATATAAAAAAAAAGAGTATACGTGTGGACATGGCCTTAGTTAACCAGATATAGATGTACAGATATACTTTATTAATCCCAAAGGGAAATTCCTAAAATAATCCCCTAAAATAGCTTTTGTTGCGACACTTATTATAGCCTTCTACCAGTTTCTGACATAAATCAGAGGAAAATCCATCCCACTTATCATTTTAAACTGTGAGATGTTTAAGGCATTTCTGCACCTGCAGCTTGTTTAAAGTAACATTGACTTGGTCCAATCTTATTTTTTACTTTCTTAATAGTCAACCAGTACTTGGTGGAACAACTGGTATGCTTTTCATCATCGACATCTCAGAGTCCAGTTTGGATTTAAATTTGTTTTAACAGATGGACACACATTTTCCTCTGACATAGTGTGAACTTCATGGAGGAGTCTATGATGGTGAGCTGGTGAGGTCCTGCTGCAGAAGATCATGACACTCCCCCCACCATGCTTCACAAATCAAATGTATTTTTTATTTTCTTGGAATGCTGTATTTTGTTTATGCCAAACATATCCTTAAGTTGGGGTGTCAAAATAATTCAGTTTCAGACTCATCTTTCCAAGGAGTAAAACTCCAGAAGCCATGCCTACCCACCCACCAAACTGTAGTCTTGTAACAATGATGTTCTAGGAGAGCAACAGTTTCTCCTTTCCCATCTCCAAGGAAACTTTAACTTCAACTTTTTTCAGTCTCTTTCTGACTCCAAGGGGCAATAGCTACAACCTCCTCTAGGAGGTTGTAGCTATTGCTAACATCTTTTAACATCTTATCTCTCAGGGTGAACCAGTGCTTAGACAAACTGACATGTTGGGAGTTGTTCTTGCGTCCTCAACTTGCAGACAGTTTATCATGGAATGGCTGATTAAAGATTATTCATAAACCTCTTTAAATTCCTTGCCAGACTCATAAACTGATACAGTCTTCTTTCTGAAATCCTCAGAAGGCTCTTTGGATCTCATCATGGTGTTTGATCTCTATTCAACAATCAGGAGCAGAAAAAATATGTTTAAGTCTTAAATAGTCCAAAAGTTCTTCTTCTCTGCTAAATTACACGATTTAAACTATGTTCCCCCTGATATCAAACACCTGTGCTTTGTCATTTCAATGGGAATAAATGTGGGAATAGTCAGACTTTTTTCCCCTCTCTATAAATTGCATTGTTTTTTTATTATAAGTGCAGGGCAAATTTGACAGGTTGCAGTGAGATTTGAATTGATGTATGGATTCAAGCAAGGCTTGAATGGATTATATTGTTTTAAGAAACCTTGTACATTTTTTAGACAAAACCAGCAAATATATATCATATATATAAATATATAAGTCTTTCCCATGGCTGATTGTTATTTGTGCTTAGCCCACCACCCTGTTTTTACCTATTCCTAATTTAATTTGTCTTTAAGAAGTGGACTAGCTGCTTTTGCACATTTGTCAAAAGATCAGCAGCAGTACAAATAGGTTGAATGGGGGAGGCTCTGGAACGCTAGTTTGGAGTTTTCACAGGAGAAAATCAGATCAGCCATTGTGACGGTCCCCCACACACACCTTTGAGTTTAGATTGGAGTATTAATTCCTGCATACTGTAGTGACAACAAAAGCTGCTGACAATAGCCTGGATCTATATTTACACTGCTCTAGTTTGTCATGAAGTGGGTGTGGATCAACAAGATTTTCATATTCTTTTCTTCTTATAGCCATGTGACAGTGAGTTCTTTGTATTCTTACTCTACATTGTCAACGAGTCCTCAAACTTTTTTTTTTCTTTTCACCAGAGAAGAACCAGAAACCTTTCGTTTTATATTATGAGCAACAACAGATATGTAATTCAGTCACGTTGAACTATTAAAACACATTCAAGACACTAAACAGCAGCTGGGAGTGAATATCTGAGTGAGCTCCCAGTGTAGGAGGACACTTTGAGGGCCTGTTGTACAGCAGAAGTTTGAAGGTGAAACTAAGTAAACTTAGGAAAGTGATTTCTTAGAAATTTGTGGCCTTGCTGTTCCTCATCTCAAGGTGGGCACCACAAAGGCTGCCAGAGAGACAAAGTGTTTAAGAGTTGTTTGAGGTTGTGGTTTAATCTTTTTTTTTTTTTGGATCCAGTGCAAATAAAGATGCTGGATTTGCCAAAACAACTGTTTGTCAGCATTTTTGGCTCGCTGGCAAATATCAGATGCGGGAAGACATGATGGAGTAAAAAAAACAAAACAACAAAAGATAGTGAATACATGAAAGATGGATTGTGAAGAGTGAAACATCAGCAGAGGGTTTGATGCACTTATTGATCTTGGCAGACAGACACTCCCTCTCATCCTTGGCAGTCTCCTTCTCCCTCCCAGCAGAAATCTATTTTTTGCTCACATCAGCAGAAAAGGGGGAGGAGAAAATGGCTTTGGGTTGTTAATGAACTCAACCCTGGGTCATGTGATATAACTTTGTAGGGAGGAATTGGAATATCATTAGATTTTATAGGCCCTTGTAGGATCTAAAACTTTATTATCAGTTTCCTTCAATAGATATATTCTGTTCATTCTTTCTGTTACATAAACTGTTACCATAAAAGTTTTTAACAAATAATCAATAACAAACCGTGGATGTCAATGAATATGAACACTAACAAAAATGGTAAATGGACTGAATGTATATAGTGGTTTTCTAGTTGTACTGATCAATCAAAGCACTTTTACATTCACCCATTTATGCACCTAGGTTGGCAACGTTAAACTTGGATGTAACATGTGACAGCAGAAAGCTGGACTTGAACCTACAACCCTCATGATTGCAAGACAGCAACTCTATCTTCTGAGCCACTGTCAGAAATGATTATCTGTATATTATGAAGAATTCTCTAATTCTCTGCCACTTTCTGTGACACCTTATTAATTTATGGCTTAGCAGCATGATGGAAACTCTTAACCAGTGGTTAGCGCTGTTGCCTTGCAGCAAGAAGGTCGTGGGTTCGTATCCCGGCCCAGGGTCTTTCTGCATGGAGTTTGCATGTTCTCCCCGTGTATGCGTGGGTTCTCTCCAGGTACTCCGGCTTCCTCCCACAGTCCAAAAACATGCATGATAGGTGAATTGATCACTCTAAATTGTCCCTAGGAATGAATGTGAGTGTGAATGGTTGTCTGTCTCTCTGTGTTGGCCCTGCAACAGACTGGCGTCCTGTTCAGGGTGTACCCTGCCTAACGCCTGATAATTGCTGGGATAGGCTCCAGCTGCCCCGTGACCCTGAATTGGATAAGCGGTTAAGAAGATGGATGGATGGATGGACATCATAAGGTGGTAGCCATTGCATTCCAATTTTTTTATATACTTATATATAAACATTTTTTTCTAATAAAAAAAAGAAAAAGAAAAGACTGGAAATAACAAGGCTCGGAATTTGAAAGATACCTTTCTTCACAATATACCCAACGGCCTCATCAAAATGTCTGATGCACTTGTGATACTGTTCCTCATCTGTAGAGCAAATCCAGGCATCATCATCGTTATTTAAGCGGGACTTGCTGCTGCCCTGAGTTTTAGCGTGTCTGCTGCTACTATTGCTTGTTTTTATAGTCCTTATACTTCCGTCACCATTACCAGTGTTTTGATTGGTGTTCGTCCCTTCCTCCCAACCCAAACACATTGAAGCAAAGTATCGGACCCAGTATGTGCTGATTGTGGACTATTGTGCTGAACAGAATTGTGTCGCTACACGCCGAAAAGGCGTGATTTTATTTCTCGCTCTACGACTTGCAGTGCTAACTCTATACTCTGCCTGGTTTGCAGCCCTGTTGGATTAGGAGGGGTTCATTCCCAAAACAGTTTTTGAAATTAATGGGAACAATGTCTTGGCATGCTGACAAATTAACTCCAGATTACACCGGGCACGTCAGCGGTGCTTTACAGCATGGTCACTGCAGCAAATAGAAACCATTTTAGTCTATGGAGTGGTTTAGAGCAGATGTGCCATGCCGCGTTTCAGGGGTGTCCCCGAAGCGCCTCGCTGTGCTGCTTCCAAAACGTGTCAAGCTCCAACATTTAACAGAGCTAAACAGAAAAACACCAATTGTATCACTGTAAGCATCATATGAACGAGCAGATTGGCGACAGCGTAACTATGTAAACATTCCTTCATCTGTGATTTTTTTTTCCAGCATGGACAATGAAAGTTTTACCATGGCAGTGGAGAATGACAACATTAAATATAATACTACAAATCCTTTTTTATTGATCCATGGGGACAGCTGGCTCACGGACCTGTGCATACATGCATGAAACAGCGACACTGCATTTTTAGAATACTTTGCAAAAAAGATAACCTACGAGTTAATCATTCACCTGTTGACACTGTACCCGCTTGAATGTATGCATGCACAAGCCTTGAATTATGCCCTGAAGGTGTTTGCGGCAAACTGCGAGTCTTTATGATCCAGTGTGAGGAATGCTGCAACAGAAAACAGACAGAGGGCCAGAGTAATTTAAGTCAGCAGAGTGCCATGGTAACGGCTATGTAAAAGGGAAACACTGCCCTACCTGGCTGGAGAAACCCATTCTTCCTTTAAGTAATTTTTTGGGTAGCATACTTATTCTGAATGGCTTCGGCATTAGAGTAATTCCAAGATTACAGTGAGATTAATCTAGATAAAAAAAAAATAAATCAATGCTCACCACTAAATTTAATACAGAACACTATATACACAGGATCTTTGCTCGGTCATTCTCCACCACCTTTGGAGGTGTTTCCCCCTTTGTCCTTGGGGTATATATATATATATATATATATATATATATATATATATATATATATATATATATATATATATATATATATATATATATATATATGTATATTAGAGGTGTCACAAGCTCGATTTAGTATCGAAATCGATCGAAATTACGTCACGACCTTGCACATCGAAATCCAAAAGAGGATCACGATCACCTCCTCCTCCTATGTTTACTGTGAGTCCCACTCGGACTCCGTAGCAACAGTTAGCAGGTGACCGTCTATTTACTCAGATTTCCTCATCACAAGGAACCACACATTGTATTTTCCCTAACAAATAACTCTCACCAGTTCTCATACAACTCAGAACAACAACTGGCAACATTATTAACTGTCTGTATCACATCCCCCGTGATCAGAGCACACATCTAAAGAGCAAATTAGCTGACTTTAGCGAGTAGCTATTGGCTAAGCTGAAGCTCAACCACGGCTAGGATAGATGAAGCAGCGGGACCAGAGTTAAAGCCGCTCATATTCTTAAATCACCAGTGAGGAAATTTGTGTTACATATATTGTAATGTATTGTATATATGTTGTATATATGTTGTATATATATATATATATATAATAATTTATTTTAAATTCCCCTTCTGCGGGCGGTTTTTCCCATCCCACGCTCGGGTCCTCTACCAGAGGCCTGGGAGCTTGAGGGTCCTGTGCAGTATCTTTGCTTTTTCAAGTACTGCAGTTTTCTGGACTGAGATATCTGAGGTTCCTCCAGGGATCTGCTGGAGCCATTCCTCCAGTTTGGGGGTAGAAGTCCCACAGGATCTTTGCTCGGCCATTCTCCAACACCTTTGGAGGTGTTTCCTGTAATTCTCCGCCGTTTTCACCATAAAGCACACTCTCAGCTCTGGGTTCCTCATGTCAAGCTGGACATGACTTTTATTAACAATTATTTCAGAACACGATCAACTCTAGTACATGCTAGTTCTCAACTGTGTCCCCCTCAACTCCATCCGACCGGAAAATTAAACTCAGACCATAGATCCTATTGCTACATTTCCCACTTTGTCCTTGGGGTTTCCAGACTATAGTCCGCACAGATGTTTCTGTATATATATATATATATATATATATTATATATATATATATATATATATATATAATATATATTATATATATATATAGTCATATCACTATATATATATATATATATATATATATATATAGTGATATATACCATATCTTGTGAATTAGTTTTTAAACAGAATAGATAGTAAAGGTAGATAGAATGGATTTCTTGATGCTCCAATCTGCCACATTTATGCAAAAACACTTAAGGGATGCTTACAGGAACCCCCTAATACTTTTAAGCAGCCTCACAACACCAGAAGGCATTTAATGTCATGACGCATGATCACTGTTGTTTTACAATATTGTCAACATATCCATTTTCTCTTATTCTCTGACTTGCTCCATTACCTAAAAATTGTCATAGCTAAAAGTCATTCCTAAAATAATACCATGCAGGAAGGTATTTCCCGTAATGCAGGATACTAGCACTGTTAAAACCTACAGAGATCAGTTCGTCTTCAGCTGTTATTCACAAAGAAACATCAAAAGATTGTGTTCAGAGATATAATCTGAGTAAATAAAATTCTTTGATCACCTTTTTCTGTCATAGTTTGAAGCCTGTACAACAGATATCATGTGTAGTAGGCATAAAGTTAGTTTTAAAGTTATATTGGAGAAACTTCTAGTTTACTCCTTAAGTTGAATACAACTCATAATTAATGTTAACATCCAAATCCAGCAAATATCTACTGTACCTGTTACAGGACCTCTATTGACTTTTTTTTGTTATTATATGTAAGTCATATATTTTATCTAACTTCTTACTGCTTGGCACATCCAGCCATCCTTCAAAAAATCATCTATCAATCCATTTCACAGACTTCATCATTAAACAGGTCAGATCTTTTTTTTAAGGTAGGGCTCTATGTAGAGGTTATGAGTCGTCAATAACTTACCTACTGGAGAAGATAACGGCCTGAGCCTCTGTAGTTTAGAATTGTGTTTCCAAGAGCCTGAGGCTGACAGTGGGTAGGAGTGGGGTCAATGCAAAATTCAATTTTTGAAATCTTAAAATATTTATGTTTTTAAAGAGCAGTTTATCCAAATGTTATTTTACAAACGTTTAAATCACCGCCATGCTGGCAACATATAGCCTACAGTTTCTTTCAAACATTTTATTTTAATGTTTTGAGCTTTTTAGGCGGTATTACAAAAAAAACAACATATTTCCTTAGGATTTAAAGGATGGATGAAGAGGATCACATGATTGTTAAGTGAAGGAAAAATGATATCTGGTTTTCAAATTGTGTTACATCCTGAATCTATCATGATACTGTCTGCTCACTAATGTTCTTTAGTGAATCTCTGAGGCTGTCTCAGAACAGCTGGAGTCATACTTCGAGATTAAATTACACAAGCATTATTACAGTGCAGTAAAACAGTTCTTTCCAGATTATTGCCCTTTTTTACGTTTTATTCAACACTTAAATAATCCAAATCCTCAACTAACTTTTAATATCAGAAAAAGATCGATTAAATAGTAAATAAATAAACAAATAGTTTCAAAATGAAGTTTTAAATGTTAATTTAATTTATTATGGGGGGGAGGGGGGGTAAACTATTCAAACCAACATGGAAATATCTAAAATATAATAATAATAATAATATAAATACAGCCCAGTTTCTTTGTTCACTTACACCATGGGTGTCAAGCTCCAGGCATCAAGGGCCAACACACCTGATGCAAAAGGTCCAACTTCCTCCTCAGCTTTCCAAAGTTCTGTAGAGGCCTGCTAATGAACCATCATTTGAATTACGTGTGCTGAGCAGGGAAAAAGCTAAAGCATGCAGGATTCTGGCCTTTGAGGACTGACTTTAAACAACACTGATTTACACTAAAAAAACCTTAACCTGATTACACCCAGCCCTAGAATTAAGATGTCAAAATTAAACATTTTAAAACTTCAAACCTTTTGCAACAGAAAATGTTCAATTGCCTGTTCCCCTCCTGATTGATTTATGGACTATACACTTCAAATGTGTTTTCACTTGCAGATAATTTTGGAATTCTCTGATTTCTTTTTCATGATGTCCCATAAGCAAGCAGTGGGCTAAAGGTGTTGCCTTGAAATACAGATATGGATCAATTTAAATTAATTAAACCATGTTATGAATTGACCTCGTAGAAGCTTATTAAACAATTGAATCATTATTTGGGTGTTGACAACCTGCTTTAAAGGCAGAAAGTAGTAAAGCGAAATTCTGCACAAAAAAAAAGTCCTTCTCACTGGCATTGAGAACATAAAAATCCTTCTAGTGTTCCTAACTGATCTAAAACAGGAAGAGTTTTATATTATTAAAGTCAATCAGTGAGAAAATAAACAGGTGTATGTAAATATTTGGTTTCAATAGCGTTTTTCCAAGAATTTAAATTGAGAAATTCCTGAGAAATACCATAGCATATAGCTCTAGTTACGCTAGCTGCTATCACAACAGTTAGCAAATCTCATTTTTTACTAACTTGTAACTGGAATGGGGTTGGATTTTTAACTCATCCTTGTGCATGACTTCTTAGAGCAATGAAATACAGCATAAGCTGCTTGGCAAAAATCTTGCAGGCATTGCTTTGTGTTAGCAAGTTAGCATGTTGCTCGAGGACTTCTCTCAGTATTGTGTTAATTTTGACAGAAATCTATTTGAACCTGACTGTATTAACCAACAATTGATAGAAACAAAATAAATAAAATAAAAATGTATTTGTAAAATTAACGGTACAGCAAGTAAGACTGATATCTTGTGGTCAAACTAGAGTACTGCAGCCCATGAAGAAAAACAAAGTAGTCCGCTCTCAGTCACTCACCCCCTCCCTTCCCCGAGTTTAATGGAGAGTTGCCTGTTACTGATCAGCCAGAACATGAATTATGATGAGAGAAGATGAGAATACACAGTAACTGAGTAAGTTGATAAATACATTTCACTGCAATATCAAGGTGGTGGTATTTGAAAAAGTAGCTTGCGATAGTTTTGGAGGGGGCTATTCCAAATTTACTGCTAGCATTGCCAGCAAAAACTTGAGCCTCTAGCCCAGTCATTGTCAGATTACAAATGACCGTTTGCATTGAAGACTTAGCAACCTCGCAGGCTCACATGTGATTTACCATGGAACCAGGAAGTATGACCGTGCGAATGATATAATAAACAATGACTACATTTCATAGCATAGTTTTTAAAATGACAAAAATTTACAACCAACCACCGGAGATCGGACTCCATTTCAATGTAACCTTCCTTCCAACATGATTGGGACATTAGACAGCTGTGTGATTAATTCACTGTAAAAGTCTTAAATACTGCAGCTTTAAGAAAGGTAATAAAAGAAAATCTATAACTTCCTTAAAGCCAAAAACAACTGTTTCTTTATGATAGGCAACTATGCTCTGTGACTTCAAGAAAAACTGTACATAAAACTTTGTTAAAAAATAATAGTAGATTGATTACCTTGCATCCTTAAAAAGTTCATAGCTAACTATAACTTGACCCAGCCTTTATATTGTTTTGTTTAGGATTCATTTCTCATTAATAAATCAATCGAGTGAAGGCTTATCTCTACTGAGACCTTCTTTAATACGAACAATGCAAACACTTAATATGTCTTTACAATCTGCTGCTATATGAACAGGAAAAGGCCTTGGTAATTTAATTGAAGAATCAATAGATAATTGACAACAGTCTAAAAAAGATATTTCCTTTTGCCAGAGGCGAGCATTAGTATTGTAAGCTCTGATTTAGTGTTTGGATCTTGTTTGTTTTTCATGCACCCGTAGTTTCTCTTCTCCATGCTCAAAGCATTGATTTCATCCCACCAGTTGGGATTTTTCACTTCTAATAAATAGCCTCCAATATGCTTCAGTGAACCCACATTTTTTTATTGTTTTATATGAATTTATGGAGATGTCTTTAAGTGCTTAATGAGTTTTAGTCCTTTACATAACAGCTGAAAAATATATGTATTATTTTTTAAGTTGAACTCATTTATTAATATAATTCATAAATTCAATTTTGTGAGTCAAAAATGGAGAGAAGAAAATCAACAACAGTTTCTCCAACAGCTGGTAGAAATTAATTTTCGCCCTTGCATGGCTGGAGAAGCGAAAAGTTCTAAAATCAAAGTCTTGCAGGTGCAAAATTGAATCTTAAATGCAAATTGATTTGGAGATCAAACATTCTCCAGCCCCTCTATCATTTTAATCAGGAAAAGTAGAGACACTGGTGGAGTGGAGAGGTGCTTGAAATTTTTAATTCACAAGATGCATCTTCCAACCTTGATTAAGGGTACGCATATGTGTGTGAGTGTGGGAGGAGGAAGAGCCTCAAGCTGCTGGTGTTGCTCTCTTTGGACTGGTTTGATTAGTGATAGGTCTAGATCTCTGCATTTCTGGTGATAATGTTTATCACCTGATAACTTGGAGAGATCACGAAAAGCTATTTGTAGCATTGTCTATGGTAGCATTTAATTATTTCAGCTGTTTGAAGTGATACAGGAAGCACCTTGACCTTCAGGCACTGACACTGTCCCTATAACTGCAGTGGTGAGACGTAGCAGAAATGAAGAAAAATGTGATCATAAACCTAATTTGCTTTTTTTTTTTCTTACGAGCTGTTTTGGTAACCTGAATGCCAGAATTCCTGAGATAGATTCTGGTCAGTATAATGAAGTAGATTATTAGGAACTCAAAGAGCTAAATCTTTCCTGACATCTAAAATGAAAGACACAGGGACAAGCGTAAGGCAGAGATAGCTCGAATAAACCGTTTCGAGCTATGAAATTTTGTTGTACTTCAAAAGCGTGCCTATTCTACACAACGAGTTCCAAAGATACTGCATGCTTCCATCTGGTTGCATTCCTGTCTTATTGCACACATTTTGTCAAAATTGATCAGAAATGAACATCGCAAAAAATACACATCCCTCTTACATAAAGCTGGTTCCAAACTTAACCGGTACTGGTGCTTTCTAGGGTTGCAAGGATAAAAACTTTTTGTGGTACAATTAGACAGAAAAAATAATGGTTTCATAATTATGTTATGTGAATTAATTTTACCACAGTAATAAAATATATCAATAACACAAACACATTCTATAGGCGTATTGAATGCTGTTGTCACCCAGGTAATTTTGCATGAGCGTGCAACACTGGAGGACAAAAAAATTTTACACGTCAGCTTTCCAAAGCCATGTTTTGCCGTGGGTTATTGAACAATTAGGCTAACAAAATTAAACCTAGAAATGGAGATATTACATCCTCAGATAATCTAAAGACTCTTTGTGCATATGATTGAAATATGGATATACAAGGAGATAAATGGCAAAGCTAACTGTGTTTAGTGCAAATCTTCTAGACCCGTTTTAAATAGCTAACAAGCTTTGGGATAAAAGTCCTCAGAATTGGCCACTGCCGGTTCAGTACAGGGGATATCTAAAATTTCTTGATCGCCATACCTCGACTTTACACAGCAGAAGCAATGAAGGTATACCGGGCATTAGGCCAACTCCCAGTGCCTGACGCTTCATACACCGATCATCAACATAGGCAATTTAGCCAGTGGTGTGAAGCTCAATATGGAAGGAGTGTAGATAGGAATATCTGGAGAATTAGATGGCTGACCCGTACATACTAACATACCATCAACATGTCTTTATACACATCCACACAGACATACAGATTTTGTTTAAAGCACTTTCATGGTCATAAAAGTGCCATGCCTATTTATTTTATTTTTTTTACCGGGTAAGGAGAGAGATTCCCAAGTATGTGGACTATATTAAAACATAATAACTTTCCAGCAGCGGTTACCATGAATATAAAAATTTCTTCCTGTGGCAGATACTGGCCCTGGATGGACTTTGTGCCGCTGAGCATAAGTTTGACTGCACCACTGATTTGTTTGGTATCTCCTTTTGTGTACTGTTGGAAACCCCGAAATTGAGAATAAAACAAGGACTGGATTTTTTTCCTTTTTTGGAAGCTATTGGATTTTTGGTCGAACTATAAAACAATTGTAGTAACTCTTGTTGTTGCATACCTTTATGTTCAGTTAGTCAGTTGTTGTTTTCTGAGTTTATTTCATTTATTGTTTAGGGTGACAGGTATTACAGAATGTTTGCATCCTTTGTGGGGTTTATGATGTTTCAAGGATAACTTTCTGTTTTTCTTATATGTCAGGAGAGAGACCTGACTGGCACCCCAGTTATACCTTGAACTGCTAAACATTGACACTTTTTTTATTGACTATTTATGGCAGCCTATGTGAGGCACTCATAAGCTATAAGTGGATCTTATAGCTTATAAGTGATATCACTATTCTTTATAATACTGTACTAAGTACATGTTTTGCTTTTTACTTTTGTCTGAAATTTTAAACTGAAGCTGACCTGATTGATTTCATTGGATGTACAACAATAATGGTCATGTTATTAAGGAAATTAGTCTGCTAAAAAGTTTAGTTATTTGCTAAAAATAGAGCTTAGATCGGGACTTGAAATCAGATCGGATTTGGGGTTAGAAGATAGGATCAGGATGGGAGGCCTAAAATGCTGATTGGGACATCCCTACTAAATATGGTAGCAGCAGATGTAGCTTTGCCTGCTGGTAGGTTATTTAAAATATTTTAAATGATCTTATGAAATTATTTATGCAATATTTGATTTAAACGTCAACATACCTCCAATCAAATGACTGGCTCCCAGGATCTGGATGGATCATCCACTCTCCTCATGTCTATTAACCATAGCCACAGAAGCAAGTCAACTGAAGGATACAAGTTATTTTCTAATCCCCTTTGAAATGTTAATGGTTTTAACATATGATGTCCTTGAATTTTAAAGACACATTTTGATGCCGAGAAAGTGCTAATATTTGACAGGAAAAAAAAAAAGCCACCTTAGGATTTTGTGAAAACACATAGTGGACTACAACTAAAGAAGAAGAAATATGGCTGTGAGTTTAGCGAGCTTCACATCTTTCTTCCAGGACAAAGGAATAAGCATTTAACAGGGAGAAAACCATTATCAATCTGGCCATGTGGAAAGTGGCAGCTATGCTGGGGGAGAAATTGTCGGTGAAGTGAGAGCCAACATGCGGGACAAGCTCTAGTCTTGGTGAGTATTTCAAATGCTAGTTCTGATTTGTAATCATTTCAATTCTTATTAGCAAATAAATTACAAATCACGTGACAAACACAAAATAACTAGATATCATTTAAAGAGTAACTGAACCCCATGAAAAAGGATCATCCCGCCCCCAGACAACATTTGAAAAACTCTACCAAAGTGGGCGGGGCCAGCAGAGAGAATAATGATCCTTTTTATATTTTAAAGAGTATGTTTCTGTATTTGCAACTCAAAAACAAATTCAACAATTAAGAGGACTAAAAACTCCGGTTGCAATCTAGCAAATCAAACTTCTAATTATAAATAAAACAAAAAAGCCTTTTATGTCTCAGAATTTCTGATTCCTATCTTTTTATATAAAGGATAAGAAACTTCATGAGGAAACTTAAAGGTTTTTCTCCCTTAATTAAATTTTTAATTGCTTGGAAAACAATAAAATCAAATCCAGATGATCTTATGGTACGTTCACACCGCCCCAAACGTCAGCGTCAGCAGTGGCAACATTACATTTTAAATCTATGGTTTATGCCGTCAGTGGAGCGTCAAAGTCTCTGTGGCACTTTGTGTGCGTTGGCTGTGTCAACTATTCAAGCTTATCCTATGTTTTTAGCTCATTATTTAACACCAAACAGCCCGCTGCCATTTATAACATGACACCGACCGAGCTAACACTGAGCTAACTTTGCTAGCAGTAAAATGACCGGCTCTAATAAAACCTCAAGCTATTTTTTAAAATTACCATCAACTCAATATTGCTGTGAAATGCATTGATCTACTTATCAACTTACAGTGTATAACTCGTCTTCACTCGTCATCGTGTATGCTCTGGACGATCAGTAACTATCAACTCTCCATGAAACTCAAGGAGGGGAGGGGCTGAATGACTGCAGTACTCCAATTTGACCACGAAATTCCAATATTATATGTAGTGTCTTTAAGTGCTAGAACCGCTTTGGTGTAAAGCTTCATAGGGTTACCTGAATAATCTTATTTGATCCTACTGCAACATAGCAATATGAAATGTAAAGGTTCAAATTACCCACATGAAAACTATGACATAAGGAAATTGAGAGTATATTCATTCAGAATTATGACTTCACCCCTCACTCTTTCAGAAGGTTAGAAAAATTAGATACTTCTAGGCAGATATAAGGTCATGTCCAGACAACAGCAAAGATAAGCTGTGTAATGTTTGATATGTAGTTTAGTTATTAGAAACCAGGCATGGAGTTGAAGACGGATCAAAACATAACTTTTGGACTTGATATATGCAGGAACGGACTTCACACATTTGTTCCTTGAAGGCTACAGGACTCCTTTTGGTCTTCTGAGAGTGTCTCGTCTTCCGTTGCCATTCGCCCCTCTCACATTATCTTGCCCCTTGTGCATTCTCGCTTCTTTTACTTTTCATCTCGATTTCCCAACATGGCACATGGATGCTTTGTTCTCACTAAGCTCATTATAAGGGCCTGCATGGAAGAATGGGATAGGGGAGTTGAAGGTGTTAGCACACCGGAGCACAGCCTCTCATCCGTGATACGCCCAGCTAATTACGCCGCTTGGCTACCATCGCTACATTCCCTCCTCTCCTATCCAGGAATGGATTAAACTCCTGGGAATGACCTGCCCTAGATTTTATGCTACATTGAACTCTTAACAAATTAGAAGACGGTCATCCCCGGACAGCTAATTGCCAGAAGCATATGGTGCATTAACTCATAATCAAGATTAAATCACACATCTCCTGCTTGGACTGATTGACATTACTTTAAGTTCACCTAAAAAAAGTCTTCTTTGGTTTGAATTGCTGCTCAGATCACTGCAGATGTGCAAAAATAAATATAATTTAGATTTTGCATGAATAACAAGCCTCTCAAAGCGCTAATCAAAATATAAAAGAATGAAGAAAATGTGTCTATCAAGCTGTCATCAGAATTCCTTAATTTGACAAAACGAGAAATGAGCTAATCCAATGTTTCAAATAACTTGTGATTCTCTCTGCTTTGGCTAAACATTTTTACAAGAAAGGATCTTGAAAGCAACTGTTGACAAAATGAATAGATGAGCAATTATTGGTTTCAGGGGAATGACAGATGGAGGCAGAATCAAAGAGTGAGCAAATTGCGTGAGAGCTCAGCAGAATTTAAAAAGGGGTGGAAGAAAAACAGCAATGCAAATATGCCAGACCAAAAGAGAAGCTTCTCTTTCAAGCCTTCTGTTAAGCAAAAATATACAAATAATTCATAGTAACAACTGGGGAATCTGATGATAAACACAATCTGTTTTATGAGACTTATAACCTGTAAAGATAATATAAAAGATGCCCATACAATCCCTTGTGAAGGTTCTCATTTTCCTTTAACTTTTTCACATTTTAAGCAAACAATCACCCAAACAACACAAAGTAGTGGATATGTTTTTTGCATTTTTTTCACAGCAAATAACAAAAGAGCATATTTATTCACCCATCTTGAGTGAATACTTAATACCTTTTGCTTTAATTAAAGTTTCAGGTTTTTTAGGGTATCTCTCAACCAACTTTGCACAACTAGCAACTACACTTGTGTACCATTGTTTTGTACAAAGTGGCTTTCCCTTGTATGGGATGAAGCGTGTTTGGCAACATCAAATTTCAAGTAGGCTGCTGTCACAGATTCTCAATTGGATTCAGGTCTAAGTTTTTGTTGAGCTCCACCTATACATCAATTTGCTTTGAACTAAACCATACCATACAGGCTGTACATTTATGGTTTGTCCCGCAGGAAAGTGAACCCCCAACTGGGTCTTAAATCTTCAAAAACCTCTAACAGGTTTCTTTTAGGATCGCATTTAGCGCCATCCATCTTTCAATCCACCCCATCCAGCTTGTTACAGCTGAAGAAAAACACAATTACAGTATGCTTTATCAAAACTTCACAGAATAGCTTGATTTATATTATATCAAATCCCACACTGGTATATTTTGTTTACTATATTGATGACCTCTGATGGCAATATGTTATCCTGGATTCAAGAATATGAATAAAAGCTTTCTGATACAAATGCATACACATATTAAAAATATTTTTATATTATAATTAAAAAAAACTTTCATTTAATTTCCACTTGAACGTTTGACTTTACCGTTTGTCTATCACATACAATATAAATGCAATAAAGAAGTTTGAGATTGCAACATCACAAAAGCTAAAAAAAGTAATAAAATATTTACTATCTTCTTCATTTCTATTTGAGAGTGTCAGGTTTTGAAGTTTGCAGATAAAATTGATTACTGCCCTGCATGAGGTCTATTGGTCAAGCTATCAATGGCAGAAGCAAAGGCCTCCCGTCATTGAGCCCTGTGTGACCTCTCTGAAACATCGCACTTATCTGTCTCACAGTTCTGAGCCTGACCTCTTTTTGTAAAACACAAAGCTGATACTCAAAAGGGGCTGCCATTCACAGTGGCCTTTAAGTGGCCTTTAACTCTTTTTTTTATTTTCTTTAGAGAACTCTCAGAAATAAACTCGGCCAAGTTATGAGAGTATGACTTGAGCGGCTGTGTGTGTTTTGTCCTTTGGGGGGAGATGTCTCGGCGAAGAGAGTTTGGTAGAAGATCGAATGAGTCTAGGGACGGGGTCGACTCTCCAAAACGACGCACAAGAATGACAAGCCAGAGGATGAAGATTCCCCCCTTTCTGCAAACAACCCTGACATTTCTCCTCTCTGCATTCCAATATCTCACCAATAACAATTAGCTGAGCGATTGTTGTGCTAATTACTGTGTGATTAAATATCTGGCATGGTGCCAGCAAAGCAATCTACGCTGCAGCTTCTGTATATTTACCTCTAGCAGAGCAAATGTCAAAAGAGTCACGTTGTTGGTTTACAGCGAAGCACCAACGTAAATGCATGGAACTTTGTTTTCATCAGTGTCAACACAAGTTAACCTGTACAGGTGAATCTGTTTTTTTGTAGTTTTTTTTTTTTTTTTTTTTGTGCCTGACCTCAATTTGTATCTGGCGCTCGGATTTTTCTCCACCTGTAGGCTGTTAATTATCAGTATTTCCTGAAACGGAATGGAGATCGCTTGAGTGGATAGAAAAACAGGATGGGAACAGGCTCTTTGCATGCAAATTCCATCAATTCCTATGAAGGGAGTCTCCCAGTGTGACACCATAGGTGTTTGCTATGAAGTGAAATTAATGAGATAGTGAGTGATGCTGAGCATAAAGCCAGCGTTCAAGGTTACTGAGGAAGCTCTGTTTTATGAGGGCAAGATCACCATGGGTCACCGAGCTCCAGAGCAGGCTACTTTTATATTGAAATTAGCTGAAAAAAGGCTAATTCTTATTTTGAATAGTCAGTGAAGAGTCAGTGAGTTATATACTACTTTCTGTGTTATGATCTTTAGTCTGGTTTGTTTAGTTTGTTACTAAATATGTGAAGTGTTATATGCCTGTGTAGGGCTTGCACTCTTCATTGCTGTTTTATTTAAGTATTAAATGTTTAGATCTGCAGCAGTTGGCATTTGTCAGGAGTGGTCCGGTCTAATAGAACACTTTTATCAATTTATACTGTGCTTATTTTCCAACACTCGTTAATTGTGTATTGTTGAATTAAATAATTATCATAAGTAATTCAATGCATATTCAAGCAGAGACAAAATGGAGCCAATTTCCAGTTTAACATTTATTTTGAACAGATTAACAAATTGCAGTTTTACAGAGGAATTTTGCCCCCGTCGTTCCTCTGTGGTCCAGATTTAAAGAAATCTGAACAATTAACTGATCTTCATTTCACAGCTTTATAGACAACCGGGCCTCTAGGCGTTTCTAATCTCTCCAATCAGAACATTTTCATACAGTGTCTTAGCCATGATTTGCTGTCAGAGAATCCTGGAGTCAGAAGATGGGTCGTCTCTGTTCTGGGTCAAAGGTTCACCATAAAGAATTATGGCTCCATGGCCATCTGCTTCTCTAAAACTCCTCTCCCAGTTTCTTATCTAAACATCCTGCCCTTACAACATGCCATAAACTTTAGCCAAAAGTTTTACGACTTAAAAGCTTAGCCCCATAAACAATACTGACAAACATATCTTTACCATCATGCAAGCTAATTAAAAAAGACTTTTACTTTCTGAATACTAACTAAAGATTACACAAACATATCCAATACGAGACTGTTATATAAAGTAGCCCCAAAAAATATGAGTCACGACAGTATCTAACAAGTACCATGTGTACATGTTTTCAAAGTCACTGCTTGTCCATCAGAGGCTGGTTAGTGGTGCTTTTTGACCTCACCATATTGGGAGTTACTCAGGTCTGCATTAGAAAGAGGGAACAACAGTGCCACATAATAAATAAGAATGTAAGAAATGCCAAAGTTTTTGCTAAAAGCCAGAATAATTAAGTTTTTTTCTGGCTAAAAGACAGAATAAGGAGACTTTCTTCAAAGTCTGAAATTTACACATACTGGTCATTATTTATCAATGGTTTGTGCTTGTTAAAACCGCTGCGAACCGCACAGTGTCAGAAAAACAGGCTGTAGCTGATTTAATAACATTGCACAGAGAGCATTGCACCTGTTAAACCTGGAGCAAGAAGTACATAATCCATTTAGCTCTTTTCCCCATGCTCAATATGCAGTATGGGCATTTCTGTCGAAAGACGTAAGATATTGGGAGGAGAACAAGCAAATTAGTAGGCGTTCTAGGCGCCGTGGGATTGACATCAACATGTTTGCGGCAGCTATTTTAGCATCTATTTTTACTGCTTCTGAAAGGCATTTCTTAAATTTGCAGCACCACTTTTAATATTAGTTCATTACTGACAATATAACTTAAAGGTTGAATATGGAACATTTTAATAAAATGCTAAATTAAAAAAAAACTGCATCCACGGGGCTAATATAGTGTCAGGTTGTGTTCCCTGTGATTGTCCATCTCTGTGTTTTTATTGATCCCAGGTGTGTCTAGTTCCCTTGATTGCTCACCAGTGTATATATGTTTTCCTGTGCCCTTACCTCTCGGCTGGTTGGCTGTGTTGTTCTGTGATATGTTGATTTCATCTTCTGTGTCACGTCACCATCTCATGCATCACCCTCGTTGTCCTTCCGTGCTGTATGCCTTTTGAGAATTAATAAAGATAAGCCACAGTCGCTCAAACCTTTGTTCTGCCCCTGGGTCCTCCTTCAAACCCCAACTCATGACAGTACAAACCAGCACCCTGGACCCAGCAGAGCATAAAGAGGAACAAGCAAAAATATACATTTGGTACATGGCAGCAAAATCATTAGGAAAACAAGCAACAACAGCGGTAAATAAGGTCTTACATTCCTTCAACAAAACTGATGTTATTTTTCTGTCATCCAAATCAGCTGATTAGCTCCCTTATGGTCGCCATGTTTGTTTTGGCCTGAATCTGAGTACTCTGAGTCTGCCCCCCCTAGTGGAACTCTCTAGTAGTACATGCAATGAGTAAGCAAGTATGTGCCCAAGACATAGCCTGCAGCTTCATAGTTGCTGGTGTCAATGTGAAGTTAAAAAGCAAGTATATATCCAGCCTTACTGTTAAAATGCACTTCCAATAAAGTCAGTATTGGCAAAACTGGTAGCCTAATTGTTGCTATGTTGACGCAGTGGGACGTGTTATTTGGCAGCTGCTGAAAGTAACAAATTTAAGAAAATCTAAAAAAATCTGTAAAGTTACTAAGTTACTTTTGGAAGGAGTAATCAGATTACTTTTTCAAAGTAGCTGTGGCAACACTGGCCATGATAAAGTGTGGTCCATTTCAACAACATTAGAAGAACATGGACAACTTAGCGACCTGGTTCTGGACATGTTGCAGTATTAAATAAGTCTGACTCGTGCTATGTGCATGGAGAAAATAAAGGTGCATGTACACTGCACTCATTAAATTTATTACTGACAAATGAGAAATATAATTCACAACATTCTAGACCAATAGTAATTCATTCTGTAACAGCTATAGACTTGATCTGTGAGTTGTTTTTTTCCCCTTTCCATGCACATACTCCTCTCTCAAGCCGTGGAGAGCTCAAAACTATCTGTGCAACAAAATAATTTGTGATTTTCCTGTGTTGGACAACTTTGTGACCAACGTTTGTAGTAGCTGTGTCAGTCTTAGAGCAGATAATTTAGGTGACAAATGGGAACGATTTAGGATTTATATATATATATATATATATATATATATATACACGCACAAACACACACACACACAGCAGTGGTGGTAGAAAGTATTTGGCAGCGATCGATCATAGATTGTGCAAGTTGTCCCTCTTAAAGATGTCAGTTATCTGTAACTTTCGTCATAGGTACCAATGAGAGAGAATGTGACAATTCCAATTGTATGATTTTTAAATAATTTATTTGTATACTGGTGCTGAAAATAAGTACTTGGTCAACAATAAAAGTTCACCTCAGTACTTTGTAATGCAACCTTGGCTGGCAATGACAGAGGTAAAATGTTTTCTTGTAGTTCTCCACCAGGTTTGCACACACTGTAGCTGGTATTTTGGCCCATTCTTCCATGCAGATCTTTGTTAGAGCTGTGATGTTTTGGGGCTGTCACTGTTTAAGATAGACTTTGTGTTGCTGGTCAACACACATTTTCAGGTTTGGACTGGCTAGGCCATACCAGAACTTTGAAAGGCTTTTTACTCAGCCAATCCATTGCCTGGGTATTTCAAATCCTTGTAATGCTGGAAGATCCAACTACGTTTCATTTTCAATGCTGTCATGGAGCATGATGAAAGGAGGTTTTTGCCAAACTTTTAGTATACATGGTACCATTCCTCTTTTCTTTAATACTTACTGTTAAGTTGTCCTGTCCACTTTGCAGAAAAGCTACCCCAAAGCTTAATGTTTCCACTCACATGCTTCACAGTAAATATGCTGTTCTTTGGATGCAACTCAGCATTCTTCCCCCTCCAATCACGATGAGTGGAGTTTATACCAAGAACTTCTTTTTTTGATCTCATCTGACCAGGAAATTCTCCCAATCTTTATCTTCTCGCTTGTTTGTAAGTGCTTAATATTAATAATGCACCATCATACAAATTAACTGTTTAAAAATTATAAAATGTGACCTTTTAGATTTTCTTACATTTTGTCTCAAGCAGTAGAAGTGTTCTTATGATGAAAATAATAGAACCCTTATCTTTTTGCCTAGGACTATTGTTACAACCAGTGCCTGCCTAGCCGTGTATCCAGACCAAATGCGATAGGAGCGACTAGAGCTTCAGGTTTACAAGTAAAATCAATAGAAGAGCGCGATGAAGCGCGACACTTGGTCCCGCGACACTTCAGAAGCAGATTTGCGTCGCGAAAAAGCTTTTCTGCCTGATTTGCGTGAACAATTCGTGCCACAGATACGATGAAAAATTCGCGCTGCGTTTTATGTGGTGCATTTTGTGCATTCGCGTTCATGGCATCTACCGTTCGAGTTGGAAAAATCTGAACTCCAGCGTCAAATCGTGCCGCGACAACCAATCAGGGGGCAGAGTTTCAGTGATTCTGTGACTGTGATGGAGTCAAAGCCTCAGCAGGACATGGAAGAAAATACTGATAAACACCGTGGCTAATCACCCCGAGCTACATGACACAAGCAGTTTTCAATACACAGACAGGGAAAAAAAAAATTATAAATAGGTTAAACTATTTAGACAGGAATGCTCTTAAGAGGTTTGTGGGTGGCTCTTAAAAGAGCCGTTGTTGCTGTCAAAGCACCTCTCGGCCTAGAAGTGAGCCTCCTCACCTGAGTTCCTGGTAGCAGCTCCCGCACCACGTCCCACGCTGCTCAAATATTCTAAACTTTTACAAACCGCAGAAAGATGGACAGCTGCTCAGAAATGTATTTGGTGTGTCGGCAGGCGAAGTTTGGACCTTCCCGGCACAAACTGGGCGAGCACGTTCTCCTGGCAGAGAGCACCCGGTGTTTATGAGAGGCTCGCTGCTGTTTATGGATCCCTCTGCCATAGCTAGATTGTATCTGTAGCTCACCAAACCCCCAGTGCAGCGGTCCCAGATCTACCGAAGGCCAGGCCGAACACGTAATCTACTCTGTCCTCCGTCAGATCGGAGACCATAGTCCACTGGCAGCTGCCACTGCCACAGTGTGCATATGTCTGCCACTGGGATCACTTTATTCATGGTGTGCAGGGTTCTGAACTGCAGCCTGAGTTGACTCATATATGGCTGTTGGGTGGCTTCTTGTGTGGATGGATCTCCCAATATATAGTTGTCTCACAATAGTACAATTCTAGATGTTTGTTTTTATTGTACCTTCACTTAGATTAAGCAGTATTTTGGTTTGTAGATTTTCTTGCTGACATACACCTTTTTTAGCTCTGGTAAATACATTTTAAGATTACCTTCCTGTAGTTACAATGGCCAACAAGGGTGCCACCATATATCCAATCCATACCGGAAATCTCAAGGAGAAGTTAGTTAAACACCGCTCCGAGCTGAATAGATTAGGTTTAGGGATTGGTCCTCGAATGTAAGGATTATTAATAAATCAACAAGGCTAGCCAATCAGAGACAAAAAGGCTTTGTTTTATGTGGTTTCAGCTTGGGACTTCTGAAGTGGAATAGATATATAACGCCCTTGTGGGCCATTCTTACTGCAGTTGGGTCCCTCTCGAAATGTTTATGGTGACTGAAATCACAGCTTTGTCATGGATACATGACTGAGGGACTGATTATGATCTGCAGATGCTTAAAGTTTAATAAATTTTTTTTTGAATATGATACATCTTTCTACCATTAAATTACCTTTAAGCACTGTTGTTCCCTACCTTTAAATGCTATAATTAAATAAGAAATATTTCAAGCTTTTCTTTATACAATAAGCATTGAAACAATTTAGAATAAAATTAGCTGAATGTGACAGGATTTCTTTAGTCATGCTTTTAATGATAATTTAAAATTTCTTATACCTTAATGAATAAACAGTAGCAACTCGGATAAAATGGTTTCAAATTTATTTGATCCCTTCTTAAAACCTGTGCTGGCGGCCCAAAATGGGTACAGACGAGTGCAGCGTTGCTTCACCAACTCCTTAACCTGCAGCTCCAGTTGTAGAGATACTGCCACCGTTCCACTCCGAATGCTACCTCTGCCTCCGCCCTTTTCTACGTGCCTCCCTTTTTTTGCTCCGAGCCGCTCTCTCTGTTCCTGTCAGGTCCTTGTTGCCAGGCAACTGCTGTCTTAAGATTTTCCCGGCAGAGTTTGGAAGGTAATAAAACAATGCCCCAAGACAAACAGAAGCTGGAACCGGAAAGGCCTCAGGGATAAAGATGGGGAGGAGGAAAAGTGAGTGAGGACGATAGTTCCCTTATAGGACAATAAAAACTCTCGCCCAGGCTTAGCTGTAACAAGAAAGGATCCTTAAAGCGTCAAATTCATCTCTGAATTTGTGACTCTGACAGGATACTTGGAAACTTTAAAAAAAGCAAATTGAAATGTATTCCAAGGTGACTGAGCACCCACACAGAGAAACAGATGTCTTCTTCAAGGTTTCTGAGTCCCAAGGTTATACAAACATATGGTAATACATTACAACATTTTTCATCTATTGAAAGATACCCATATTCCCCAATGAGTGGGGAAGTATGGGAGTTTTGATTGACATATGGGCAAAGACTGGTCAGCTTTTTATCAATCCAGTGTCTAGCTTTTCAAAACCTCTTCAGAGATAAATGTTTACCAAAAAATAAATCAACCATGCATACTGTAATATAATTCATCAGACAGATTTAATTTCTATGATATTTACATTCTCTTTTTCTAAAGACACCCTGCTATACAAAGCCAGTGCAAAATTTAACATTTGAATTTTAATTACTGAATTTTTTTTTATTCATATACAAAATCAGCCTATAGGTGTTCAGACAGGTAATCTTGGACAGAAATGTTGTTTCTTGTTTTTTACACCAAACAACTGGGAAACATACTACAAAGTAATCATCAAACAATAGCATAGGGCCCTCTCTGTAGCTCCCCTCTCCAATTCAAATAGTTTATTGTAAAGTTTCAATCTGTGTGGTTACAGTTAGAGACGTCAAGTGGAATTGAAGACGAGAAAGATGAGAGATGTTCTGCTCCCCTCCCTCACTAATCAAAATGCAAATATCCGTCTCTCTACCAGGGTATTAGTGCATCTCTGAGGGTGCAAACCAAGGCTCTAAATTGAAACATGATGAATATACAGGTTATGTGTTTCGTATGGTTGCAGTGCTAGGCTGATCTGAAATAAATCAAAGAAAGTTTTGAAAATAAATAGTTTGAAATAGCAAAAGATAAGAGTCAGTCTATGGCAGCAAAGGAAATCAGGCAGAAGCCAAAGTGTCAGAGGCTTTTAGTGACAGTCTAGAGGCAATAACTATAGAACACTTCAGAGATGACTGGTAAAGGCTTGATTATATGGTGCAGTGACAAACTGACTGCTTGCTTCTTGGTATGTGACTGTCACTCAGATGAAGCTCCCCAGAAATATGACAGCCACGTCTCTGGAATACAGGGTTTATAATGAATCTGTGACACATGCAGCACTGTGTTGTAATCAAGTCAATATGCAATTTAGCAGTTTCTTTTAAAATACAACTTTAAATAAAAGCTAATAAAAAATGATCTGTGCTACTGTACTTTATTCAGCTCCCTTCTATCTGCTACCCTTAAACACAACACTGTACAATCTATGGCCATCAGAAGTTTGGTAATCAGTAGATGGAACATACCTTATGGTGCTCAGTTCAAAGCCTGCTTAGAACGTTGATCAGAGAAGAAGGTCAGAGGTCCACTGTAACTCTGGAGAGGCTGCAGGAATCTAAAACCTATGGTTCATTCACACCGCAGGCTTTGTCAGCGTCAGCAACGTCAAGATTACATGTTAAGTCTATGGCGGAGGCCGTTGGAGGAGCATCACGGTCTCTGTGGCACTTTGTGAGCTTTGGTTCCGTCAACTTTTCAAGCTTTTCCTGCTTTTCATGCTTCAAAGCTCATAAAGCCAGCAGCGCAGGAGTTCAGCTAGTTTAACTTTTGACGGTGCTGACGGCTCTGAAGCGGCGCGTTAACCAATCAGAGCTTATAATTGTAGCAATGTCACTACACTTAATTTGAATGTAGCGGGAGCAGGAAAAACCTACATTTTAAGTGTAGATAACGCAGATTTAAAAAATCATAAATAACACTTACCAAAGACAGATGGACAGGCGCTCTTCGGGAGGAATAGAAAACCTGTAGTTGGTGTCCTGGTAGAAGATTTAAGCTCCGATGCAGCCCAGGAGGTCGTAAAATGTGCGGGACAGACAGAAGTACCGCTGAAAGCGAACCTCATCCATATGTAGCTCCTGGAGCAAATGGTTAAACTCCCCAAACTCAGAACGCATCCGTAGAATAGGGTGTATCCACAAACGGCGCTTATGTTGCCGAAGTCGACGTTGTCTAGCTTTATTTAGCAAATAAAGCCAAGCCACTCTCTCAATACTATCTGCCATAGTTCAGAACGTACAGCAACAGAAGCAGCCCCGGCCATGCGCTCTTTTTTGCTCAGAAGTGGCAGACTTTGCAAGCTTCAACATCAAGCTATATGCTTTGTGAGCTTGGCCTGACGCTGATAAAGCCTACGGTGTGAATGCACCATTAGATAGAGGGGTCTGTACAGTTGGCATATGTCACCCTATTCAAATAAACCATCCTTATTGTCAAACAGATGGTGGCATCATGGTGCTGAGACAGTTCTGCTAATTAGGCACAGAGAAGCTGGTCAGAGTCAATAGGAAGATGGATTCAGATAAATACAGGAAAATCCTGGAAGGAAACGTGGTCGAAACTTCAAAAGACAACACTGGGCCCTACATGCCATGAAATGGTTAAGATTGAAGCCAAAATATGTTTTAACATAGCTCAAAATTCAGTAGCACAACTTTGGAGAGTGATGTTCTCACAGATGCTCCATATGCTGTCTTACCAAGCGTGAGTTGTTTTCCAAAGAAGTTTGGCCATGATTACATTCACAAGTTTAAACATAACCCAATCAGAGCGGCAGCTGCAAGTGGAGAATAAGGTTTTTCCAGTGTTGACTTAATGGGACTATGTAGAAATTCATCCTACACTTTCTAAATTTTATTTTCATAATTTTAAGAAGATCCAAGGGAAAAACAACAAATTAATTTATTAAGTTAAGGAAAAATATTCATCATCTAAATATGCTTGCTACTGATGAATTATTTGGAACACAGAGATTTTTAAGGTTTCTGTTTAAAGTTCTGAAACTGCTTTATTTTTTTATGTGATGTGTGTTCATTAAAGGTAGTGACAGACTCCATTCACCAGTGTTGCATGCATAATTTCCCAGTTTCCAAACATAGCGATTGCTTTCATTTTGTGGTGTTCTGTTATTTTCGCACAGTGCCTAAGATCTGAGGTCATTCCCAAACAAGATCCCTGCCCAATCTAATCTGTGGAGCTTTAATCACTCACTGTCATCTATTGCCTTGAGCATTTTTCTTCTCCTTCTTTGTTTCTTGTCCACTTTTTCTTCTGCTTTAGAAACTCTCAATGCTTTGAAAGTCTCCTTCGTTCCCTAGCGTTTTTCCTCAGGAGCTCCTCCAGGAGCCTAGATGCTTTATGAATAACTTTTATTTTTACAAGGATCTTTAATTTTCATGCGAAACACCCATATCCAATACATTTTATAGATGTTCTTGACTTGGGGCTACTCTTCGCAGCAGGAAGTTTTATAGATACAGCTGAAAATGATTACCCAAGAAAGCCAGTTTCATTCTGAGCACCATGGACCTCAGTGCCGTGTGTCAATGATATTCGTAATTACAAATGCCCACCTCATGATGGTGCCGCAGGAGAAGCCGCGGGCACTTTTGTAATCATTCCGATTAAGATCCGTTCTCTCGGGCACAAGAACACCAGGATAAAATTACATGGCACTATATTGGTTTGGACCAAAGGGGTGGATTGGATGACACACTGATTGACACCACAGTCCCTAGAGCTGCATAGAAAGCACTTCAAAGAATACTAATACCATCAAGTTGTGAGAACCATGCTGACATCTTTCAGACATTTTATTACATCACATGATTAGGTTTTTTTTCAGGCATTAAGGCAGATTCGAAATACAATCCAATAGGAGAATAATCTGAATTTTAGAAGTCTAAAATAAAACGGGAACCAGAGATCATGGTAGAATAACCAGACATGTATGTGTGGTTTGTAGGAATGACGTTTGATGAATAGAGATTGGTGACAATTAATAGGAATACAGGAGGGAAAATGTCCACAATTATTATTAAATTAACTAAAAGCTAAGCAAATATAGCAAGCCAAAAACACTTAAAGTATAAGATGTTAGCGTCAGTAAACCAGTGGTGTAGATTGTAAAAAATATGAAAAGGGTTTTATGGTTTAAAACCTAAAAAAACTAAACAAGCTAAAGTTGAAGAAACAAACCGAAGAAAGCCTAAACTGAGTAAAACCATCTGCCTGGGCTGGCTGCTAATAGGAAAAACGACAGCAGCAGCAATGGGTATGAGAAGGAGCCACGTTTAAATAGGAACATCTCCCCTCAAAGATGGAATGTCAAATGTGTGATAGGCAAAAAGAGAAGTCCTCAAAACATTTTATCCATAAGGGCCAGGTTTTAAAGAATGCTTAAATAATCATGGGATGTTGCAGGTACATGTAGGACCCAAACATAGAAGGTTTTGGAGGCAGGATCAAATAAAAATGAATTTATTATTGAAAAAGGCAAATCATTCAATACCATTTCGGGGAACATTTGACTGAATAGAACAGGTGGTTGTTGTGAGAGGAGAACAGGCAGGCAGGCTTAAGGAGAGAGAGAGAGAGAATGGCACAGAAGGGGCCGTGGAGGGGATAACACAACCGGGAAACAGACAAAACGTATATATATAGAAAATAAAATCAAAACAGAAGAAACAACTGAAAAGGCCACATCCAAGAAGTAAATAAACAACTAACAGCAAATTGTTCTAATAAAAATGGAAAACAATTACTAACTAAAGCTAAGCGTGAATAAACAGAAATGACAAAAAAGGCTGACACAGAAGAAAGCCAAAACCCAAACGGACCCAAATCCTCTTAAGTTGTCCCGTCAACGTAAACGTCCACCTGAGCTGTAGATCTCACCAGCTCCTCCAGAACTACTATTAGACTCATAGCTGCCTCTCCAATTACTGTATTTTCCAGACTATAAGCTGCTATTTTTTCCTATGCTTTGAACCC
Organism: Apricaphanius iberus; assembly: GCA_028564705.1. Taxonomy (NCBI): domain Eukaryota; kingdom Metazoa; phylum Chordata; class Actinopteri; order Cyprinodontiformes; family Aphaniidae; genus Apricaphanius; species Apricaphanius iberus. The sequence goes on from JAPXFQ010001546.1 coordinate 455,947, forward strand.
TGCAGCCTCTAGTGTAGTGTAGTTTATTTATGGATTTTATAGTTAATGGCCACTAGAGGGCCTTCATGATCTATGGATTGTACAAGTTAAGTCCTTCACCTTAAGGGATACTGTACCTTTAGGAGGACAGAATAGAGAAAAAGAGGAGGAAGTTTGTGCAAACACTCAAAGCAAAAGGGGAACAGACAGATGTAACGAGCGCAAGTTTTCATCCACAAACCCTCATTGTGGAAAACAAACAAAGAAAGATATGATGCTGATTTTTAGTTGAAGACAGTCGATCTGGCTTTCAGAGAAAGAAATAGAGGAGCTTCATGTACTGTTGGCATCAATTAATCAATAGTGAGACTCTCTCAGGGCAATAAGGCAAAAAAAAACTTTCAGAGAAAGCAGATGACCTAAACTTGAAGTCTTTCTTGAAGATTGGCTGAATACAAACACAGAGGATGGCTGAGGTGTTTCCACTGTGTTGAAATGTTATTAAAATTGAAGCTTCCCCAAACACCAATCACTTTCCTGACAATCCCCTCTGCATGAACCCTTACATTTGGTAATTAAAACAGCTGCAGCTTTTATTTGGATGTAGCTTGTATTTGTACACATTTTTCCCTGAAATAGGCTTTTGCGGCTTATAATCAGATGCGCTTTGTAGTCCAGAAATTAAAGTGATGCTGTTGTTACCGTCCTGTAACTTTAGCTAGATTATTATGCGTTAGCTGGTTGGCAAAAGTGTCTAACTCTTTGTTTTTAGATTAATGTAACAATTGTCTAATAATTCTCATTGCTTTATACTTTTTCATTGTTGAAAAAATGAAGAGGCTTTCATAAACAGTTATCCAGAAATTAAATTAAACAAATATGTATGTCTTCCTGCCTGTTGGATTAGTCATGAAGGTCCCAAGTTGCATTGAATTTCACCAATATTAAAGTAAAGGGGCCTAAAAACCAAACACAAATGAGTAAATTATAGTGATACATTTCTATCAAAACAGAAAAAGAATACCTAAACAATTAGGAAATCTTTACATATTTACTTTTCCTGCTGATTTCAGAGATAAACACAAAATAGGTAAGGAAAAAAAACCCTCAATAATCAGCTCAAATGCGTTGTTTCCAGAGTGACAATGAGATACAGCAATATGCAAGGTTACATGTGATGTCTCCTGATACTTAAATAGATTGGATGGATGCTGTCCCTCATGTATGATTATATGCTTTTGTCATATTCTGACACTTGTGTTCGTGCAGCAACTGCTTTATCAATTGTCCCCCGAGGTTTCTGCCTAAGGTTGAGCATTTAGTAATCTCCTAAAGCAATGGAAGATCAATAATAGTCCTTCTAAATGCTGCTGTTCACAATGAGGAATTTGCACCTGATGTGATAATCTAAAAAGCTGGTCGGCTTTTGGTTGAAGTAATCGTATGAAGTGCTGTGAATCCTTTAATCGGGAAGTCTTAAAAAAAAAAATTCTGGATCATCAATTTAAGAAGTAGTTGTCCTTATCCTTCACTCTGCCTAAAAGACAGAGACCCTTTAGATCAAGAGGGACTTTGTTCTCTCCCGGTTTCTCTGTCTAATTCTGGCGCACCATTTATTTGGGCTCTCTCTTGACCTTTAGTAATGTATCCACGCTATGTTTGAATAGCAGTCACAGTGAAGAGAGCTAGGACTGAAATCAAATTCTCAAGATGAATATGTTCTTAATTTCACGCAGGGTCTGGAGTGCAGAGTCAAGTGGCATTTATTAAACTGCATGTAGTACTGCAGTAATATACAATTTATGAAATATATGAATGGCTCGACTTGCAAAGCCATTCAAGGATTTAAGATCTAATCACATTACAAACAATAAATATTTTAGCGGGATTTTATGAGAAAACATAAGCCCCTAAGGTGACATGGGCAAAAACTAAAAAAAGTTAAGTTTGTCATGCTCACCACGTACTTTCTCATTCTCACCAGATAATATCTTGTGCGCACCACAAACTTTCTTGTCGGTAAAGAAGGGCGTCGGTTTTTGGCAACTATAAATTTGAGTGTGGTTTAAAGAATGGTGAGGAAAATTATTTATATGTATTTACTGTTTTCATGTGTTTGTCATTTCACTGCAAAGTGCAGTTCAGTTTATGTAATCTTTATTCAATCACCACCCTTAGGCTGTTGGCTAGAAATGATAACTAAAATCTGCATTTTAACACAAAGAATAATGTTGATATTTTAATATTACTATACTCACAATATATGACGTGATGCTATAATGCGACAGTAGTGGCGCACACGAGAGAGTAGGTTGTGAGAACAACAAAAAAACATTTTGTTTTTTACCTTTAGGGGCTATGTAAATGTTAAGGATATTTTCTTTTTTTTTTTTACAAGTTCAATTGTGAACATTTCCTTGCAGAAATTTTAAGCGCTGTGTACACTGATACCCTTAAATAACATATGATGCAACTAATTGCCTTCAGACATCATCCTAATGTAGTTAGAAACAAGACTATAAAGCAGAGAAGCATTTAAGATGCCTATGTTAACTACCCTCTGAGTTATCATGGGCATTTGAGATCCACCTGAGACTCACATACAAATCGGAGATTCACATCTCAGGTGAAAAAGAATACTAAGAATAACGCTTGAATAATGGTGATGGCATCATCATGCTGTGGAGTTGCTCTTACTTTAGCGTAGAGGGGGAGGTTATTCTTGGGGACACAACTAAACTCAATAAAAAATAATAAATACATTTTTAAAAAAACTATTAGAGACTGGAGAAGACTTGAAACTGAGGCAGATGTTCACTTTGGGTTGGTAAAATAAAAAATACAAATTGGTCTCCAGTGTACTAAGCTACCCAAAAGATTGGTAGGTTTTAGTGGTTATGAAACGTTTCAAATTTCAGATTTTACATACCTCCATATTTCACCATATTCCCATAACTAATGATACTTTGCAGGAATTCGGTTTAGGACTCCCATACCAGCATCTGCGATTTTAAACAAATTATCTTTTACAAAGCAAATCAAAACATGCTAATATCTTCTTTTAAACTTTCAGTGGTATAATAAAATCACAGCTGTACTTTGTCTTGTACTGTGAGGATATCCTAAAGAGATGGCCTCTGATTACTTCTAGTAGCACATAGTTGCTTGTCAACTCGTTCATCTACTGCTGTGGAGAAAATAGGCAAAAATAGAATTTAATTCAACATCGTTAAGCTGTTTTCTGCGCTTTTAATTTATTAAAAGCTAATCAGTTGTGATTTTGGATATTTTTATGTCACAATTTTATTTTTCAGGTTGAGAATATGGTCTAGGATGGAAAGAGCTAATGAACAAAATTACCGATCATTAACCTTACAAGTACTCATTATTTCTTAAAACCTAAAATTTTATCTGATCTCCTCCCAGCAGCATGCATAATTTCCAGAGGCCAGCTTTTCTTATGTGGCAGCCCCTCTGTTCCAAACCATAATGTGCGCTTAAGATTTTCCTCTGTCAGCTTTGACTTGACAAAGTGGAAAGAGCTAAGATGCAGAATTTTCAAGGGTTGCTTCATATTTAGTAACTAAATTTATCTGGCTTTATTCTGGCTAAATAATTCACTCATCACAGGAATGATCCCGTTTTAACTTTGAGTGCTTGTTTAACACACAGCCACTGAGACCGTCAGTAAAGCTTACTCTAATTAGAGAAAACATGCTGTAATTACTTTCGAACATTTGTGAGCTTTGTAGAGACATCTCTTAAAGTTGGTGAAACAGGAAACAGATTTAAACATTTGGGAAGCTGCAAGCCGGTTACTTTAAAAATTCAATTCGCTACATAGTAGGTACCCAAACAAACTGCTATAGTGTAACAGCAGTTGTAAATACAACCAATCTATAGAAACACCACCAAACATAAGATTGATGAAAAAAAAATCATGCTTGTATTATTTTCTGTCTATCGCATAGAATGCCAGTAAAATGCATTGAAATATGTGATTATTATATGGCAGCATTAAAAAAAAGTACAAATAATGTGAATAGTTTTTCAAGGCAGTAATTATGCTCTGTTCTGCATGGAGAGTTGTCAGGGCAACGTTTGGACTACAAAATGCTGGATCAAAGGGTTGCAGAGAAGGCGGGATTCTGGCACAGTTACAGGTCAGATGGCGGGCCCTCTTCTCGTCCTGTCCAGCCACCGAGCTACTACAGGAGGGTCATTAACGGCAAAAACATATGCCATTCTGCATGCATGGTCTCTAGTCCAATTAGTGGTCTGGAAGCAACAGTCAAAAGCTGAACAGGGAAAGTGGCAAAATGCATGCAAACATGAGTTTGAAATGGTCTCAGAGAGATTGTGCACATGTATTTGTAGCATCTGCAATTGTGGATTCCCAGTTTTGCATTATAGTTTAAGTGTAGTTTGAGAGGAAAAAAGATAGTATTTTCTCACCCTCTACAGGAGTGTTCAGATACAGGAACACAGCCACTCACAGTGGGTCTCATAAATCTTTTAAACTCCTGTCAAGTTACACCAATATCCCCCACATACAAAGAAAGTGTGTCGCCTCTCTGAGACACATAAAATCTTAGAAGAAAATATCTTTTCCAAGTTATTTATTTATCCCTTTCCCTCGCCCACACATTTCTGGCAGTTTTCATCTGCTTCACCGGTACTGATATCCAGGATTCGAGGTTGTTTGACATTTTTTTTATTTGCTTTCAGAAAAGGGAGGCAAGGACGTAGCTTAGCAAGTTCCACAGCCATATACAGCCAATTCTGCAGTTTGCTATACATCACAGACAAACAATTTTTGTGTACTACAGCAATGACAAATAAATAAGAGTCCTGACCAATTGATGTTTCACTACTCTATAACTAAAAGCAACTGAGCAAGTAAGCAAAGCTCTGCAGAGAAAGCAAACAGAGTAAAAGATGGTCTGCCATCCAGATTACAAAAAAAAAAAAGATAAATTTCCTCAAGGTTTTTCTGCCTTTCATTTCTATGGTAAGAAAAACTCATGTTGCATGTTAGTTTATGGTTACCCTGTTAAGTAAATGTTTGTTACCACTTTTTTAGCAAGCGCTCACCAAGCAATGTCCTGCCTTGTTGGGCTTACAGATGTTACAGTGGCTTTTGGGAATGTTTCAAGTTTTTCAGGTCAATCAAGACAGACCACACCAGGAGACGATCCACTAGAAATCTTCTGTTGCCATCCACATGCCTCTTTATAATGTCATCTTGCATCAGGTGTTAAAGACTAGCATTTGTTCAACTCCAAGTTCACTGTCTCACTCCTAGATTGCCATTTATGGCAGAACAGATATGTCTGCATTGCAATGATGCTCTACCTGGAAGGCTTGGATTGAGGATCGCTTCATATCTTCTTTGAAACACATCTTTTTGCGGTGTGTCCATCCTGTTATAAGCCCTTCTAACAGTTTTTTAGAGGTAGACAGCATATTTTGTACTTATAGAATACACTTCTTTTTACAATGCTTTGAGCCATGCAGATAACCGACACTCTCACTAAAAAATATTGTTGATCAAAGCAAGGGATCCTAAGAGTTGCATCACAAGACTGATTGAGAATCATTTTGAAGTTGACGTTTCTGATCAGATTTTTCATTGATCATATGTACAGTAGGGGAAAAATTGTGTTAGGAGTCTGGTGTGTTTGTCTGTGTTTTTCCTTGTCTCTATGTGTTTGTGTCCATTTGTTGGCTTCTTGTTTCTCCCTATTCCTGGAAGATTCCTCCAGAGGTTCCTGGCTGAGCTGTGGACCTGCCAATCAAGTATAGGGAAGAGCCTGGCTCCTGCAACACACAGGTTTGGCTCATTGAGTTCATCACCAGCTGAGGATATATAGAGCTGGCTGGCAGATATTCAGTGACTAAGTGTTGTATGCTAAAAGCCTCAAGTCTTTCGTGTGTCTCCTGTGTTCCCGTGTTCCTCCTAAGGTGTTCCTCATTGAAAGAAACTCCTTGTGATCTGTTCTCCAGCTTCTTTGAAAGCTCTTGTCTTCAACCCCAGTCTGGCTGCCTTCAATCTCCAAGTACCTCTGTGATCCATCGTCAATCTCCAGGCTCTGCCTACCCACTCTTACTGATAACTCCTCGCTCCCAGACTGTACCATCTCCTAGAACTCAATAGGAAATTTCAACAGACATCGTAGACTACCAGGTCTCCCCCCCTAGTTTTCATTCAACCATCTACCGAGTAAGCCTTACTTGAACTCATATCAACAAAATACATTATCTTCAGGATTCTATCAAACCTTTGGATTCCTTGCCCTGTCTTTCAGCTCTCTTCTTTTCCCTTGTGTAGTGTCCTCAGTCACTGTGCCCATTATCATATCCAACTTTTATAATTTTACTATCGGTCTCCCTTGTGGTGTTCTGCACGAGGATCAAAATAACTAACAACACTGTGCCACGTGCAATTTGTCCAACATAAATAGATGTTGTAAGTGTGTAACTTTCATCATATATTGCGGGCAGAGTTCAGCTGTAAGAGATAGAATGAAAAAAAAAATGGCGGAGAAGATTTCAGGAACGAAGCTGTGTCCCTGGTGTTCTTAGGCAGCTCTCTAGTCTCTGCGATGTTTGAGGTTGGAGTCTGACTGGTTGAAGGTGTGGACATGTCTCTTTATATAGATAATGCGTTCAAACAGGTTCCATTAGTACAGGTAACAAATGGAGGATAGAAAAGCTTTGTAAAGAAATAGTAACAGGTCTGTGAGGGACAGGATTCTTATTTGTCAGTGCTAAATACTTATTTTCTGGACCATTATATAATTAAATACTTAAAAAGCCTCCATTGCAAGGGAGGGTGCTCTGTCCTGGGGCACTTCAATTCAGTTTGGGCACTGATGACCTCAGCAAAGCCAAGGACTAGTGGGGTCCAACAACTCAAGAAAGATGGATTTTGTTGCCCCTGAATGGGCCAGTATTATCTCTACTGCACAGGAGTCGGAAGAAATGGTGCTACTGAGCATCTCTGCGTGGTGAAAAATGAGGGACTGAGATACGATTTCTTCTTTAATTCACAAGGAGTAGCTTGGCGCTGATAAGACACAAGTGAACAACTTCCTTTGATTCGGTGGGTCCCCCCTCTTCTGCTCTGCTGATATGCTGGATGTAGTTTTCCTCAACAGGTTACTGTTTAACGACAAAAGGGAAAAGGAAAAGGAGAGTGAAGAGAGATGGAGAAGAATCATCTGCAGGTTCAAGGCACAGAGAAGCCATGTAAGTCTAAAGCAAAGATCTGGATTTATGATATTAGTAATAGAGTGAGTTCCATCAGACATACTAGCTTCATGTCTCACGTTTATAACCTACTCATTTTCATTGTTGTTCATGAGTAAATAAATAACCACACATACTGTGTCAAATGTTTTGAAGTCCTAGAATCCTGATAAACGGACTGAAAATATTGGGCCACCCTCTTTTAAATTATTTCCAACAGCAACTACTTCAGCTCAGGTCCTCGGTTTGCTTCTGAAACTATCAAATAACACAAGCGATTAGTATTGCGACAAAGGAAATGTGCCGCCAAATTTACCATTGATGATTTCTGCCTTTTTCAGCAAGACAGAATATATGATGGATACGTAACACCTTTTATCATATGTTTGGTTTCTTTACCACTGAATATTGTAACCACAAGTCCTCCCTTAAGTTCCTCCAACAGACTTTGATCGAATAAACCTTTTAGCAGCTGCTTTTAAAACATATTTAACCTTGTCTTCACAACAGTGAGAGCTGCCTTCTGAAAAGCATAAACAAAATGCTTTCATCAAAGATAAACATTAGATTTAAAGAAATATTAATTAAAGGAGCTGGGAGTGTTTACATAATTTCTTCCTGATTTGGGAAAAATGTTCAACTGGTACATGTGGGTTTTTTACTGCATAGTTGTTAACTGATATTATGAAATTATAAGGAAAAGCCACATAACAAAAGTAATTGAATTAGACAGGACATTTCATGAAAATTCCACTTTTTTTGCCCTTAAATTGTGTTGTGCATTTAGTCTGTAGGAATGCATAAAAAAATAAATTAGTCTTCCCACGTGTTGTAGAGATATTTCTATATACCTCTACAACATTTTATATTTTTTAAGCTGTTCAGGTTTTTTTTGTTTTGTTATCTATTCAATTTTCTGATCCATTACGTCACAGTACTTGCACACGAACCACTAAACAAGGTAATAGGCTTCTGGCTAAACATTGAGTGAATCCGCCATCTTTGCTTCTCATTGCCATTTTTTAGTACAAGTTCAGGAATGCCGAAGGTACACGTGAAACAGACAATTATTTTAACCCTGTTCTCCAGCACGAGAATCTCTGTGAAGTGCTTGGTTATGTTTTATTTTTCACAGTAGTTTACCCGTATCTATGGGGAAAGTAGATTTTTGTTTGTGGGAAGGAACAGATAGCTTCAGTAACCTCAGCCAGCATAAAAAAATTATTTGCTAAAATACTTTGTTTTATTGAGGGTTGGTTCCATCTCTAAATGGAAATGACAGACACAGAAAAGCATAGCATTAACATCAGAGTTTCTGGTTATTTTAGCGCTATATGATCGATATTTTAGCTCCCTGATGACATACGTCTTTTGATAGTACTATCACAGAAAATAGTGGGATTATTTTTCAGTTTTTAGTCTTGAAGAAAGGCACGATCCTAACACATTCAATGATGATAGCTTGACGCCAACAGTAGCACACTATTGAGCAACCACCTGTTGTGAATTGGCGCTAGCTAGATAAATAAACTGAATAGAATTGAAGACGTATTCCTCTCAGTATAGCAGCATTTCTGTAATTACATGGTATCTGACAAGTGGCTTGTTTTGAAGTGTTGTCAGTAATGCGGTCAACATATGTTCCTGTAAAATCGCTAATGTTTTTTTTTGCTATTTTTAATGTAGTCTGCTTGCTTAAACACACGATTGTCATTTAGTATAATCTCTTTCTTTAACATTTAAAAAACTCCTCTTCGCTACAGCTTTTATGTTACACAGTATTGTTCTTTAGCGATGGTGTTTCAGATCCTCTGCTAAACATAGCACATTACTATACGAGGTTTAGGGCCATTAAATAGTTGTCTTAGTTGATGTATGTTAGGTAAACAATTTCTGACAACTTGCAAATATAAAGTTTCATACCATTATTGTCGTATCTCTATCAAACTACAAAACTGGCTGACCGGGGGGAGTGGAAAGTTCTAGGACCTAGATGGGGACGGAGTGTGCACTAAGAGCTAAAATAACGAGGAATTCAGGCCTAAGGCCACTTTAGATAGTACATAATTGAATATTTAGATTGAAAAAGAAATAATTTAAAAGCAAGATACGTCGACTTTAAGTGTTTTTCATCAACCTTCAATCTAAGAGGTTGAGCAAGTTCTGAAGTCTCTTGTCCTATCTTACAAAAAACACCAACCTGCCTCATTCCCAGCTTTATCCAACCAAATTGAGTTGGGTCCCTTTAAAACTCTTTTTCACACTTTTAAAGGACATTCTATGTATGTCTCAGAATTAAGAGTCATGAAACGACACTGAAATGATTACCCTTCCATTATTATAATGATTAAATAAAACACTGTTAAAATTGTTTATTACTTTAGTTAGTTCCTTTTATAATTAAAATTTAAACCAAGGTATGTTTCCTGCAATTTCCTGGCGATTTAAATAGGTAAAAAGAAACGCAAAACCAAACGAGACCAAACACAGATATCTCACAAGTTCAACAGAGTACTACAAGAGCTAAGGAGTTTTGACTGTATAAGAAATTGAAACTTAAAGGTTTCCAACAGGTCCTCATTCTTTTGACTAAAAAGGAAATAGCTTTTTCAGAGGTTAACACTGTCAATAAATAAGGTTGGAATAATCATGAATTATTGAAGAGTCTTCTCTGAATTTCAAAATTTGAAAATGATTAAAAAAAAGAGATAAAGTGTTATAAAGATTAGTAATTTAAAGCATAACTGTGTCTTACACCTCAGGATTGCAAAATAGATATATATTTTGAACATTTTGTGCACCATCTGCGTGGGATGAGAGGTTTTCATACCAAATCTAAGATGTCTGTCATTCATCCATCAATTTGTTGTTTTTGCAGTTTTTTTTCTTTCATATTTGAATCCAGGCAACAAGATAATATATGCAAACAATTTAAAGGGAACTTTTGTACTTTCACATCAAACTCTGGAGTCTGGAGAAATAAGGAAAGCTGTCATTTAAAATGTAAGGGAACTCTGTTCGGACACTGAACTCCAGCTCCACGGTTTCCATTGTTCCTTCACCCATCCCCATCCTCCCACCTTCGAACAGGGCCACAGTTGTCACAAACAGTGTCAGCAATGGTCCCTCAAAGCACCCGAGCCATAATTAAATCTCCAGATTTGAAATGCCAGCGTTTCTGCTGACATCTAGTCAATATAGGCTGGTAATTACGTTCTTCTAATTTATTCATCTCAAAATGATAATTGCTCACCTTGACATAAGTCAACTACGTCTGATCCAGTGCAGCAGAGTGTTCTAATTGCATTTACCAAGTGGGCTGGGAAAAAGCTCATTTACAAACAAATAGAAGGCTGAAAAAAAACAGAAGAAGTTGGAAATGGCTTCTAGACTATGGAGGACTACGGGGGTCATTGGAAAAGCTATACAGCATTTTGACGATAACTGCTTAATTGTGAATTAAAAATATAGATTGCTAAATATAATTTCAAATTCAACAATTAATCCATACAAAAAAAGATACATTTGAAAAACATTTTGTAATTACACATTTTAAATTTAAATACTAAAGAGGAATTGCAAATTGTATTTATTATTTGATTATTAAATACTGTGATTTGAAAATGTTTTTCAAATCCTATTTCAAAATGGAGAATTAAATAACACAATTAATAAATGACATTGTAAATATCTTTCCTTTTCATACATTTAAAAAAGTTATTCCCTTTTCTAAATCCGTTTTCTCTTTCCAGTTCTCATTTTCAAATCCTTTTTGCAATCGCATTTCCTAAATGGTTTACCCTCCCCTTTTAGCATTCGTGTGACCCTCCTGGTCCCTGAGAACACTGAAAACCAAGTTCAACCAATCACAGCTGCTCCTCGAATGTAACCAGCTCTCTCATTGGTTAGACAGCCACATTTGAGTGGAGCTTGCCGAGCTGTGCGCGCCAAATGGTTTTGATTGGTCATCAAACCTTGCTATGTGCAGACGGTTTGAAGGAGACATATCATAGCTAAAACTCGAAAATGGAGAACGAAGCAGCTGGCAACATCTGGAGCCGCACTATAAATGATTTAATCACTTTGGCAATGTATGTCGACAGTGCAGATGCCGATAATGCAAGTACTTTAAGGAGACTGAAGCAGATAAGGCGAAACTTTGAAGCAGTTACAACTCTGTTTGCACTGGCGCGCGCACAGCTCGGCAAGCTCCACTCAAATGTGGCTGTCTAACCAATGAGAGAGCTGGTTACCTTCGAGGAGCAGCTGTGATTGGTTGAACTTGGTTTTCAGTGTTCTCAGGGACCAGGAGGGTCACACGAATGCTAAAAGGAGAGGGTAAACCATTTAGGAAATGCGATTGCAAAAAGGATTTGAAAATGAGAGATGGAAAGAGAAAACGGATGTAGAAAAGGGAATACGTTTTTTAAATGTATGAAAAGGAAAGATATTTACAATCTCATTTATTAATTATGTTATTTAATTCTCCATTTTGAAATCGGATTTAAAAATACATTTTCAAATTGCAGTGTAGGGACCAGGAGGGTCACACGAATGCTAAAAGGGGAGGGTAAACCATTTAGGAAATGCGATTGCAAAAAGGATTTGAAAATGAGAGATGGAAAGAGAAAACAGATGTAGAAAAGGGAATACGTTTTTTAAATGTATGAAGAGGAAAGATATTTACAATCTCGTTTATTAATTATGTTATTTAATTCTCCATTTTGAAATCGGATTTGAAAAACATTTTCAAATCACAGTATTTAATAATCAAATAATAAATACAATTTGCAATTCCTCTTTAGTATTTAAATTTAAAATGTGTAATTACAAAAGGTTTTTCAAATTTGTCTTTTTTTGTATGGATTAATTGTTGAATTTGAAATTATATTTAGCAATCTATATTTTTAATTCACAATTAAGCTGTTATCGTCAAAATGCTGTATTGCTTTTCCAATAACCCCCGTAGTCCTCCATACTTGACAACTTCTGGTAATTGAATGTTTATTTCTTATTGTTCGTTTCCACGGTTTCACATATATTCTCATCATGTTGTGGCACAATGATTTAGTGCCAATGCATAAAGTTTCTACTGATGTTGCAGTTGTTAACATAAAACATAATACAAAACTGAAAAGGTCACTTGTGTCTAGGCTATCAGGGTTTGGATGATTTTTGTCACAGCAAAATCTACCTCGCCTACTGGTAACATTAAGATTTCTGCCTTTCAACTGAGTTCTTTCTTTGAGATTATAGACTGTAGCAACCCCCTCAGCTCTGCTCCAGTGATATAGCAGGTATTTGCACCATTAAGTTCAATAAATTACATGAGCCAGACAGGAAGTAAGGTGTTGGCCAAAAAGGTGCATCCAATATATTTCAAAATAAAATCTGTGTTACATTAATTAATCATTAATGACAGGGAGATCAATTGGCAGTATATGATAGTTCACATTATTTTTCCAGTATACCTTTAAACAGTTTATGTCAAATTTTTACAATGCTTTGCATACTATTGCATAACATTAATCTCTTTCATTTAGTGCTTCCCCGTAGACATTCTGCACATGGTCCGCACTCATTGTGAACAAGGCATTATGAACGAGACTATGGTCTACTTAAACTCTCCCAAGGGCTATTCACCGGCTATTTGTTGGGAGTTTCGCATTTATCTGTGAGATGCATGTAAAAATGTAATATGGTGAAGAAGGCCAACAAAACCTGTGATGGACTGGCGACCTGTCCAGGGTGTACCCCGCCTCTCGCCCGTCGAAAGCTGGAGATAGGCACCAGCTCCCCCGTGACCCCTGGAGGACTAAGCAGTTCAGAAAATGGAGGGATGACCAACAGAACAACAGCAATGATAAAAAGCTAAATTTTGAGGTTTCCAAACCAGTAACCCAGCTCTCCAGGAATACGCTTTGATATTCAGCTTTTTGTGATCCTCTGTGCCATGCATGCAGCCAAATAGCGCTTGTGCTCCATTTCTGGATCATACAGATCCTGGACAGAATTTTTTTTTTTCTTTACAGTAAAATCGCAATTAAGATGTTGTCATAGGTTGTTCTTAGTTATTAAAGAAAACCATATAACATAATAATTTTTTTTATCAGTTATATATAAATATATAAATAAAGTTATGCCAAGCTCTATCAAGTGCAACATTGTTCTGATCACCGTTAAATTTGACAGTTTAAAATTTAGAATGTCCTTTAATTGTTAAGGTTAAGGTTTGAATGACTGTCTTATCAGCTGTTTTGATGTTATGAATATATGCATCTGACTTCTTCAGGCTCATATTATTATTTCATCTGTTCTGCAGTGAGTAGCCATTGAAGGTTGAAGAATGGATCATTTCCTTTGCATTTAGAACATCTTTGAAAAAGCTTTCATCACATAGATACAAAGTTCATTATACAACTACATTACACAACTCTTTGATGGTTGAAGTATCCTTGGTTTACTTTCACTGCCTTCTAGTTGCATCTGAAGTTCAGAATCAGAAAACTCGTTTTACAGTTCCTGTAGTTGCCAAATACAATTTTTATTTCAATTTACAGGTGCTAGTCATACAGTTAGAATGATAACAAAAACGTTAATTTATTTCAATAATTCAAACTTTGAAACTTGTTTGTTTATTTCTTTTATTTTTTGATGATTAGACAACTAATGAAAGTCCCAAATTCAGTATCTCAGAAAATTAGAATATTGTGATAATATTCAATATTGAAGACACCGGGTGCCACACTCTAAACAGCTTATTAGCTCAAAACACATGCGAAAGCCTCTAAATGGTCTCTCAGTCTAGTTCTGTAGGCTACACAAACATGAGGAAGGAGGCTGACTTGACAGTTGTCCAAAAGATCATCATTGACACCTTAGTGGGAAAGACACAGAAGGTCATTGCCGAAGAAGCTGGCTGTTCACAAAACTCTGTGTCCAAACACATTAATAGAGAGGCGAAGGACAATATGTGGTAGAAAAATAAGTGTATAAGCAGCAGGGATTACTGCACCATGAAGAGGATTGTCAAACAAACCCCATTCAAAAGGGTGGAGGAGATTCACAAAGAGTGAACTGCAGCTGGAGTCACTGCTTCAAGAACCATACCGCTACAGGAAATCCTTTCTTCCCACAGCCATCATGATGTACAACCTTGAAAGAGGAATTAGTTATGAGCTACAACAACCCTTAATTTCCCTCTGGGATCAATAAAGTATTTTTGAATTGAATTGAACTGAATGCACAGACATGAGTTTCAGCTGTTGCAATCCTTTGTCAAGCCACTCTTTAACAAGAGACAGCATCAGATGTTCTCGTTCTAGATTGTTCAGCCAAACACGCCTAACTCGCCCTAACCCCATAGAATATACATGTAGTATTGTGAAGAGGAAGATACAACATGCCAGACCCAACAATTTAACCAAACAATTCAGAAGAGCTGAAGTCCACTATCAGTGCAATATGGGCTCCCATAACACCTGAGCAGTACCACAGACTGGTCGACTCCATGCCACGCCACATTGCTGTAGTAATCCAGGCCAAAGGAGCTCCAACTAAATATTGAGTGCTCTACACGCTTATACATTTAATGTTCATATTTTCAGTTGGTCAACATTTTTAAAAATCCTTTGTTTGCATTGGTCTTGATTGATATTCTAATTTCTGAGATACTGAATTTGGGACTTTCATTAGTTGTCAGTTATAATAATCAAAATTAACATTTGAAATATGTACTGCATTTAATGAATGAATGTAATACAAAAGTTTCACTTTTTCAATGGAATTACTAAAATAAATCAAATTTTTTATGATATTCTAATTTTATGACCAGCACCTGTAATTTCAAAACAGAAACAAGCTAAATACTAATTTTCCCACTCACTAAACGGGAAATGTTTTCAAGAAACACAAGGAAGTGAAGGAAAACAAACATGTGTCTAAGTAGGAACATAAAACTGCAGTTAATTGGCCTGTATGCCAACTTATATCCCACCATACAGGTGAACACACTATGCAGATGATTGCACCATCTTTCTGCTTTGACATATCATTGATTTCCTTAAGATTCAGTATAGTTAATGCTGTTACCCAATTCCACCTCTCTGACACAAGCTATGCATTTTTGGTTAAAAGAATAAAACATTTCTATTTAGGCCAATTATATGTGGTGAAGATAAAGGTTCCTAAATACTTGTGTCTGCATAGGAAAATTCTTGCACAACAGAATCAACAATGTAGCTATAGAAACTAAAACTGTAATAAGGAAAAACGTATCTAGCTACAGATCATGACCCACTGCACACTCATGGTGAAGCTTTTTTTTCTTCCTCAGAGGGTTCTGCTCGTTACAACCCGGTCTCCAGCTGCTGTTTTTCTTTGCCTGCTGATTTATAATCCAAAATAGATTGACTACATAGCATACTGCTATGTGCAATGAATAATTCAATGTTTGCTGTGTTGTCATCTAAGTAGCAAACACCTTTTAACTGCTTCCTAAAGTATGTGAAATTATCAAATATTTAATATAAAGTACCAAAATCTCAATTGACGTACAATTATTGGAGGTGTAAAAGGCTACAGATGCTGTGGTATAGAGGTGAACTGGAATATAATTTGAAAATTTTGAAGGAAAAATGTGAAGACAGAAGTTATTGTTAAGGTTGGGAAATGGAGAGCCATAGCTCATGAGCCACAATCCAACTTTCAGAAATAATGTGTAACCTCAGAAACAATTATGTAATGACATTTTCAGGAATCGCCTAAGAATGTCTTTGTACTATTTCAGAACTGTTTCTGCATCTCATCTCATTGCTTTGCAATAAAAGCTCACTGTTCATTTGATAGATTCCTGGTCTCTGGAATTAAAGCGGATCTGCAATGGTGCATCTCCTAATGACATCCTATTTCCCACAACAGTCCTGACATTTTGGCTGCCTTATTTGTTTTGCACTCTTTGCGTTCTCTTTGAAGGTCACTCCTAAATTACTTTAAAGCATGCAAATCACTATGTCCACAATCCACCTTTAGTACTCAGTGAGCTGAAGCAAGTGGAAGAGACAGCCAAACGGCGCAACTGGTGAGAATATTAAAAATTATTTTAATATACGTCTGTTTTCAGCAAAATCACACTGCAAGTTCTTGTTATCAACAGAAATAGTCCACGGCTCTAGTTAGTAGCAGTACGATCTAGGAGGCTAAACAGATCCCACTGAGTGGACAAAAAACATAATATTGCACGATTTTCTGAATTCTTTGGCTGAACAATCATGCAGGCTTACACTCAAACCTCAAGGCCTCCTTAATACAGGTGGAAGGTCATGTGAAAGTACGAATCAAGTCTAGAAAAGGTGTTTTAGTGCATATTAAGTATGACTTTCTAATATGTGTGTTATCACAAAGGAGTTTTGCTATTTTGAGCAGGCACAATAAGTCAGTATCACTGCTGTAGTGGATGCATAGTGGTGGAGCATGGGGTAGGTGGCTACACTGACCTCATGCCAATATTACAACCTCATCAAGCCCAACTGGCTCTGTAGTGCTGAAAGTACAATCCTGCAAAAGCACTTGCTGACTTCAGGCCAAAAGTACTGCCCCCTACTCTTAATATAAAGTTCACACTCTCCGCATACCAGTAAATACTGTGCCCTACAGGGCCTTATTGTTCCAAAGAAACTTGCACTAACTTTAGAAGTTTCAGTCCTATTTGCTAAAAAGGCCACACAGTGTGCCAAGGCCCTGTTTTTTTATTTATCAATGAAAAGAAGGCAAGAGTCTTAGCAGTGGGTCATAAAGGCTCATCAAGGCAGCCTAAAAGAACACTGTAGTCAGGTTCAATTTCTTTTATCTAGAGCACAGCAGGCAGGATCACCCGCTCACTGTGAGCCACCATTTTTATAGATAACTGCTTTAACTGCATCTTCTTAAACTAGCAAAGTTACTTATGGTGTCTGTTACCCAATAACCAAGTAGGCGCTAGTGGAGTTGCTGAAACTTTGTGCATGTAAAGGCAGGTTTTAAACATTATTGTAAGTTAAACCTTGCAGGTGTTATGACTATATACCTTGCAGCTGCATCTGAACACAGTCTGGAAGCTAGGGCCCAAGGGGTGCTTCAACTGACTTGCTGCAAAATCAGAGTAGACGGAGAAAGGCTTAAAGCTGTATTTCATTCTTGTTGTGCATGTTAATTAGGAATGTTCAATGCTGGCTGTATTACTGATATGACCAATCTTGTCAAAACATTACGTCTATCTAAAAGTTCAGAAATACAAAAGCCAAAAGATATAAAGTGGGTTTAGCCAAATAAGCAAAAATATCTCTAAAAACATTACCTCTAATCTGTCATATTTCAACTTTTTTAGTAAGAGTTGAGGTTGCTGAAGAGTTTGCTGTTTGAAAATAAATTAATATTTCAGCAGTTTTCTCCAAAACCCAAATTAAAGTTAAACTATTTTTGAACTACTGTATTTTGAGTTGAGGGATGGCTAGTGTCTATAAGTTCCCCACACAACAGTCAGAATCTGTCTGCTAATGTCTCCAAGTAATATGATTTTGAATACAATGAAAAAGATTAAACTTTATGTTTGCCCGTTTATCTTCTAAAAAATACAGGCTTTAAAAGTGCATTTAGAATTGAGTGGTGGACTAAAATACACTGGGTCTAAAGCCTTAAGTAATTCCTTTACCCACACAAATATGACAGTAATAACAAAAAAAGGATTTTGTAGGAATGTCCTAGTCAGCTTTTGTTGCGCTCGAGTCAGAGTCATTTAATATTGAGAATCTGCAGATACCAAGGCCGATCCTATACTTCTAATTCATAAAGAAAAAATAAAGAAGAGCAAAGAAACAGATCCAGGATGTTCCTTTTTTTGCTTATTCATGTTTATTTTAACATTCAACAGTTTGTTAACAAACAGCACTTCTTCTTGAACTATCAAGACATAAATAAGAATTACTTAATTTTGGAGTTTATGCCACAATAGATATAAAAAAGTCAAATATAACAACAAATAGCACCTCAAGTTAAAAAAAAACAACCTTAATAAAGAGATTGTATATACATATTAGGGGTCACGTTAGCTAAAGATTTTACGTATTTGACCAGTTTATAATTTTTTTAGTCTCCTATCGAGTCTGAAACGACATGATCCAGCCCTATTTTCCATCACGGGTTCGCATCATGGCATCCCTAGTATTTTCTTCATGATTTTTCAAATAAAGATCCAGGGTGGCCAAATGTACCCTCAATAGGGTGAATGGATAGTACATCACTGTACACTACTGATTAAAAAAAATCTTCAGAATCACTACTGTCTCTTCTCATACAAAGCGCCACAGCTTCCCCCATCTCCCTTTTTTTCAGAAGTTTGTTTTGCCACATTGCAGAAAGGATCAGTAATTGGTGCATAACTCCAATAACATAACATCTGTGTTTGGATAAGTCCTTTAGACTTAGGCCACGTGCACACTAAGCTGGATAATGCCTTAAACGTATAATTATTTAGTCTACAACCCCCTATCGTCTTCACTAACCCAGCGTCGTTTAAGGTCTGTGGCCGGATAACAATTTGCCGGGTAAGGGAGCCGTGTAAATCTTAATTCAACGGCTAAACGAGCCAGTATGGACAGCTTCACCGGATAATGAAAGGAATTGGCGTCAATGAATGCTGCGTCAATAACAATATGACACTACAGAAAAAGACAACAGGGAAGAGTAATAAATCGATCTCGTCCTCTGTCCAAACCAAAAACTCTCTCTTCTTCTGAGCAGCTATTGTTCTCTTCAGTTAACGGGACAAGCAGATATGTACTGTGCTGTAGAGCTTCTAGTATATTATGTAGGCGCTGGCGTCACGTAAATTATACGCGTGTTTCTTGCGCCTTTTCGCGCATGCCCAGTATTTGCACAGGTCGGTATGGGATTGCGCAATCATGGGACCTTAAACGGGGCGTAAATGCTCGTGTTGAGTGGATAACATTAGGCGTCTAACTCCCCTTATAACCTTATTGGCTTAGTGTGGACGTAGCCTTAGTTTCAGGTCCTGTGATAAAGCCCACCCCTCATGTCAGATATCTGCATTAAGAGCATTCCATTGGCTATTCAGTGCATTAATTCTCTGCTGCGATTGGTTGGAAAGACACACATAAGAATTATGACTCAGTAAGATATCCATCAAAAGCTATCTCTGCACAGTGGCTAATCTGCACATGATACCTTGGAAACATTGTGATAAATGCTTACAAGGAAGGAATAAAAAGAAATTCAGTTGCAAATCATGTGGGATTGAAGATGTCAGACTTTTTGGGGGCAAACAATTTTAGTGGAAACAATTAACTGGATCCTTGCGGATGTGAAAGGCTGTTTTTGATCAAGATGGCACTGGACAAGCTAGAAACGTTGAAAAAATAGTTTGACAAAAGGGCTTGATCTGTCTACAGTTATGATTGTGTCCTTGATTGGCATACATCTTTGGAATATTAAGACTCTTAGCTTTGCAAATATGTATATTGTATATTTATAGCAATCATCAGGTGAGAGGCAGGCGACATCCTTGGCAGGTTGCCAGTCCATTGCAAGGAAACACAGAGACAAACTGGACAAACAACCAAACACACACTCATACCTAAGGGTAATATGACCTAACAGTGATGTTTTTGGACTGCGGGAGGAAGACAGAGTACCCGCAGGGAAACTGCACATGCATGAGGAGAATCTGAAAACTCCACGAAGAAAGACCCTAGACTGGGATTCAAACCCCTGACCTTCTTGCTCCAAGGCTACAGTGCTACCGACAGGAATTTATATGTATATATACATATATTTATTTATATATGTGTGTGTGTGTGTGTGGTGTAAAATCATGTTGTGTTAAATCTTAAAACTAAAACTGTGTAAGTATCTGATGACTTTTGTTTATATTTTGGGTGAAGAGGGTAAGATATACACCATATCTGGTCGTAGTAAGTTGATCTTGCTGCTACACAACCATCTTGTGTAATTTTCCAATATTTACTGATTGCCTAACATCTGTGGTTGAAAATTAAATGCTCTAGTTGCCCCAACTGTTCAGTTATTAGCTGACTTAATCAGAAGTTAGGATGGACTGCATGAGTCACCACTTCATATATATCATGCACAGGTGAATTAATCTTCATCACTAGTGCAGTCTGCATAACACAGAAATTTGATTACATTGAGTCTTAGAGTTGTATCATAGTTATTGTGTTGTTCATTATTATATCTTACAAATAGTGTGATAGGTGTATGAACATTATTCTATTCTAATCTATTGGTTGATTGAAGTTATTTCAAAATGAAATTTTGGGTGATGAAACTCTTAGTTACCAGGGTTAATTTTTTTTATAATTATGTAGTTATATTAAATAAAATATTTACCTCTTTTTCTCTTTCTTATTTCTTTAATTGAGGAACAGATATGCAAAAATTGTTAGATTTGCATTTGACTTAGTATGCATACATAACTTAAATATAAACCAAGAGAGAACTATAACACAAAACAAAGTTTTTTTTTACTTCAAATGATGTAAAACTGTGCTTAAATTGTTTCATTAACTCTCAGTTTTAAAAGAAAGTGCAGCAAAATTAATAAATAAAAACACCCCAACTTACCTTCAAACTTGTATGAATCAGAATTCCTTCTTTTTCTCTGTCTATAAGAGACCCTGCCTGGTCTCTCTCATCACATTTTCACCCTTGCACCATGTCAAAATAGGAGATCTGCAGTGGAAATTATTAGCAAGAGCTTTCAGCACTTTCTGCCCTGAGTCTCCAGGGACTCATCTACAGTAGCAACTCAGCATTTGGGGACAGCTTGAATTAGACAGTCGTTGAATTTCGGTGAAATACGGAGAATATTCCTGCTGTGTGTTGATCTGCTGTGGGAACCAAGACAACAGGCCAGATTAATGATGTTCCCAAAAGTAAAAAAATCTGAGAAGAATCTTAGCAATCTGGCACACGGCTATGTTCGAGGAGCAGAAGAGCGTTCTAAGAAATGTTTCCATCTTGGGCAACTCTGTGCCTTATTATTTGGTTGCAAACCATAACATTTGTTCCTAAAAAAGAAAGAAGCGTTGCTTTCACGTAGTCAGAAAGAGAGGAAAATTGTAACCCAAAACTTACCATTTAGTGAGTGACTTTTTTTTTAGAGAAAGCAGAAATTAGAATGTAATCTTCCTGAAGCATGAATCCAGTGAGTACTGGAAAGATGACAATAGTAAATGCTCCTACAAAAGAAAGTTCAATATCAAGTCTGTATACAAATGTTACAGGATTTTAATGTCTTATTATTTTAAATGTAATTTAAAGTACCTCTTAAAAACTGACAGACCTTTACATTACATTATTGTTTAAAGTAATTAACTGCGAATCTAAATCTACTGAGGTGCTTGGCAGAGGCCTAAGCTCTCTTAGTTCTACTTTTGTAGTTGTTTTTCTAAAGATAATTTCAGTTTATTTTATTTTTATGAGCAGTGACTACCAAACTTTATGTAAGATGCATTTACAAAAATTTGCCTAAGTGCTGCTGACTAGCTAAGTCCTCTGATCCTAGAATACCCCTGCCTTTACACGTTTTGTCTAAAATAGAATAATTCCTAGATACACAGTAAAATAATCATATTTTTATTATTTTATAAAACACCGGATAAAGATGTACTTTTTAGCACTTGATTTTTTCTCTCTGTCCTTGCAAATTGAACAGCACATATGTCTCCGAAGCAAATGAGCTCTTTCTCTACAAGCTAAATAAAAGCCTTGGTGAGCGTTGACCCTTCTGGATGTAAAGAGCCTGTCATTGTTTCACACATTCTCCACATCTATCCTTTTAGTAATATCCCTCCTCCTGCCAGTGTGTATTTGAATATTTCATTCAAGACAGATGGAAACCTAATCTTAGCTCCAAGCTGTGGCGTTTTGTCACAGATCCATTTTCCAATCAAGCCGTCTACATCTACTCCGCCATTTTTCCTCACTCACTGCTCTGTTTTGTCCTCCCTCTGGCTTTGCCAGCCATCACTCACAGAAGAGACTTTCTCCTATTCAGCCTCCTTCTTTCCTGCTGACTTACTTTACTGAGGTGCTTTGGATTGAAATGCCTGAATATTTAATATATTTAATTTTCACCATCATATATTATGTTAGGTCTAATAAGTATGAACTAATTTGATATCTTGATGTGAGATTAACATAATGGAGTGCGTGGAGGGCAATCTAGTGATGACTGATGTTGAAAAGGTAACACTTTGTTGTTAAAACAGACTTTTGTACTTTATAGAAAAATCCTAGGCTTTAGTTCTAACTATTTTTTTATTTTAAACAAAAAGTGAGCAGAAAATAACTGCACCTTTCTCCTTGCCTCAGAGTTGTAATCAACCAGTAAGAGCTTTGTTTCTTTTAAGGTAGTGTGGAGGGCTCTTAAGTATTTTGCATCTTGCCAGCAGTCCGAAGGACCTAAGTTTGGAGTATTTGACATCATATTTGACAAGCCAAGCTAATAGGTAATACTTTGTTGTTTGTGATTGTTGCTTTTACATTATTACTTGTTGGTAAGTCATGCATAGTGGCAGCTGAATACGCCCTGTCATTTTGAATGCACCACCTATATTGAGTGTAAATGAGAGTTCCCTCTACTTTATCCACAGCCAAACCCATAGACAGGTAAAAAGTGATTGTAAAAGGGACCCCAGTACACTTTTTTTCTGATTAGATTGAAGGATGTCCATTTTACAAAGATAATAAAGAGGAAGAGCTGTTTTTTATGGAGGTGAATGCTATGGTGAACATGGGTAGCATGTAACAACAGTTTAGGCAGAAGTCTTTCACAAAGTCACAAAGTTTCAAAATCAACAGACATAGATCCCCTGGTATATGTACAGTGGACCCCCTCCTTTTTGCAGTTCCTCTCTCACAGATATACCTTTTTTCTCTAGAACTTGACTCCAAATTGTGTACAAAAAAATGCTTTATTTTGCATGGCACATTTTTTAAAAATCAAAAGAAAATGCAGCTTGGGAAAGAAATACCTAAGCAACGTGCTACTTGGCATGCTATTGGCCGGTTTTTGCAAAAGTAGCTAATTCAGGAATTTAGTTCGGTGCTGATTGGCTGTACCCCCAAGAGCAGAAATAAGGAAGACAAGATATTACTTTCTGCATCAGTGGTAAAATAATTTCCACTGAGCAAATTAATTTATATTAAGGTAGGTATATCTGGTGTTAACTATTAAAATAGGCAGTTATAAGTGATTTTAGTGAGGGTTTCAAGGAATTCAAGGATTTTAGCTGTTCACGGCTAAATGCGACCCATCACTTTCTTTGAATACTCGGGAGCCATTGTATTACGATACAAGATACACAAAATGATCAAGAAGCACAAACCTTAGGGATCTGACTTTAATAGGTTTTAAGATGAAACACATATCTCAGCAAAAGTCATTTAGCAGCAAACCTAAAATAACAAACAAAATAAAAAGTCTTCAATTTTGTTCAGAATCCTTAAAAATTATTTAGATTTACTCTAATAGCTTATTTGTATTTACTCCAGACAGAACATAAAAGAACAAAACAAAACAAAAATGTTCTCATGTTGTATTGCCAGTGTAGAGAACAAATATGCTTACCAAGCAGAACGCCAAATCATGGACAAACACTAATGAGAGAATAAATTACCCTAACTTCCTATTGGACAGAAAACGTCTAATGTGACAACATTAGCAACATTTAATTTAAGCAATATAGCAGATTTTAACCTTGTGGCTGACAGTCCTCATCTGACCAGGGTATTAAAAAAAGTTATCCTCTTCTAGTTCTGTTTGAAAATCAAACTTTCCTCATCAATTCTCATCAGCTGTTCACCCATAAAAAATAAAGGTTTGTTTGCCTAAGTTTGAGGGTTCATCTCCCTGATGAGTGTTTCTGCTTCGACACAGGTAATGATCTCTGCTAAATTTGCTGTGCAGAGCAGCAATTTAACAATTATAAGTTTCATTTGTTGATACAATGAATCTCTGCAGAATCTGATGGAATATATGTTTTTGTGGGAGTTTATTCTCCTTTGTATTAATGACACTGTAAACATCATAATGAGATCTGACCATTTGCAGGATGTAAAATACATACATTTTTTCTGTGTAAATGTTCTCTACTTAATTTGTGAGTCTAAAGTTTACCATAAATTTTTTCATATGAAATATGAGCCCGCGTTCAGCATCTTAGTGGTTTTATGTCCCTGTGGGTTGTCAGTTTCCATTAATTGCTGCCTCCCTGCTGCTTTAAGAAGTTGTGACTAGCCCCCCACCCGACTGTCACTCCTCTTTCATTATTTACCCAGTTAAATGAGAGAAAAATGTTCATGTCGACATTAATGACTCCATGAGAGAGGTGGAAGAAGGACTAAACTAATTAAGGCGACTGACTTGCCTTTCCATTACAGGGAACTTAGTGTTGATATTGCAGTGTACTGTATCCCTCCAACCACCACACTGACACCATCTCCTCTTTTAATTACTGCTAACTTAAAAAGTTTTGTGCAATGATGAATGGATAAATAAGAAAGGATAGGATATTGTTTGCCCTGTTCAACAGAAAGGATGTTACTTCAACAATGCAACATAAGAGTTTGTCTTTTAATTGAAAATATTTCAGATTCGAATACAGTACATCTAAAGATATATTTGCCTCCTATTTCAGGAAAAATCCTGGTCAATACACAAGAACGAGGAAATTTGAAAAGGAAATTAAGATACTCCCCCCAGTTAGTGATAATAGAATCCACCATTACAAGAAAACAACAAAGCAACCAACATGAAGCTTATCATAGGTAGTTTTTTGGGGGGAAAACAAACTTGTGTGATATATATAAAGATGATAATATCCTATGAGTAAGAGGTATAAAAACAGTTTGTGGATAATCACTATAGTGCTAAGAATATTCCATGTAGTGAACAAGTCTAGAAGTGTTTATACTAAAGCAAATAAAATTTGTAGGTGGGGTTTTATGTTCCACTCATTGTGGCACCAGTCCAGGAATTTGCTGTGGTACAGAAAAAATAATAATGGACAAGAGGGATTCTATAACATGCTGATTTTATGTATATTGTGGTAATGCTGCATAAGGTTTAAACTTTTATTTGTGGTAATGCTGCATAAGGTTTAAACTTTTATTATTCAGAAGGTAAAAGACTTTATATAGTTTGCATGGTTGTAAAAATGGGTCTGACACTATTGTTTATATATTTTTAAAATGATCTATATCATGCTATACATCTTTCAATGTCTGCAATAGGCACAAACTGTGTACAATAAAATGTTACCTTTGACATTATGTAGTATTAATTTGTCCTGAAATGCAACTTATATTCTGGAGTTATATTTCGACCCACAAAAAATATTCTCAGTTTGACCAAAATCCTGCCTCCACCCCTATGAGTGCCTCCCATTTTATGATTTAGCCTGTAGATGAAGCCTTGGCATGGCTGCAGCATAGCAGCATGGGCCATGAGTAACATTCAACCTCAGTATCAGCAAAGAAGGATAGAGAAGAACCGCAATATTAGACAGACACAATGTTCATGTGTCACAGTGAATACCACTTTCTCACTTACACACAATTAGCATAACAACAGTTGGGCAGGAAATTAGATAGCCAGTGTCACACACACACGCCTCTTCCTTTCTTTCCCTCATTATTATATATGGAAACTATTATATATACAATAGCTGTAATGTTTAAATTTCCCACATTTGGACTATTTTTCCACTAGTTAAAATAGGTGTTTGAGTTCCAGAAAACATGTTTTCTTTATAAACATTTTAATGACAAAAGAACCATCAGTTTTATATAAAAGTTTATATTTCAGTTCTGATAGACATGGCTATGTAACCAGACAGAATTACCCAAAATTAAATTACCCAAAACAAGAACAAATGCAATTAAACGAATGGTTTCATACAGACCTATGCAATAATCGAATAATCTTCCAGGTAACATCAGACAGGAAAATAGTAAAATAATTTTCAAGAAATTAGTTAAAGAATACATGCGTACAATAGAGCTGTAATGTTTGTTTGTTTAATATATTTATTTCTTTTGTTTCTGAAAATGTGCATTGAATGCAGTAAGCATATGGGTTGTTTGAGTGATTGACAAAAGTATGAATATATGTACAGTATGTCATGGTGTGTATTGCTGCTAACCTGGGAGCTGTTCTGTGTTTTTCTGAATGTGAACCTGTTTGTACTTGTATTTTGTGTTTTGTTTGTTGTTGTGCGTGACACAAATTGTACTGGCACATTGTATATATCAGTATGGACCCCAGGAAGAATAGCTTTGGCTTTGCTAGAGCTAATGGGGATCCAAATAAATCAAATCAAAAATCAAATGTTTCTGAAGTTGTTTGCTGGAAATAGCTTGTCGGAAACAGTTGTTACCAACCTCTATTACTCCCTGTTTCAGTCCCTTTCAGATCGTGCTGTTTCTGCTGCTCATTACATATTATATGAGCTGCTGTTAATCTGGCCACGCCCAAAGCATCTAGAATCTTTGCTCATACCCCACTCATTGACTGTTACCACTACGTGTGAAAGTTACGGACATGGCTGCAGTAGATCAACCATACAAAAAAGAAAGAAAGAAAGAAAAAGAATTACCTTCCTAAAGAACAGCAGCTGGATCAAAGAAACCTGATAGACAGAGATGTAAGTAGCAACATGCTAATGCTAATGTATGTTAGGCATTTATCAAGTTGCTTATATGATCTTATAACAGCACTGTGTGGTTAATTAATACATTTATAGCATCTCCGAATGGGCAGTAAACAGGTGGAAACAACACCCACGGCCAACTGGGCTGGAAAGATTGCTTGCTGGACTCGGCTATGTTGCTTTCGACTCTGTCTAAAGTCTAGATATGCTCCTCTGTAGCCTAGTAGATTTAGCAGCTGAAAAAAGCTTTATTGACTCAATTTTTTACAAAAAATAAATAAATAAACCAAACATCCGAGCCCTTGATATAACATACTTTCATTGTGGTACTTGCTACATTTCAAATTCAATGGCGGACTCTTGTTTGAGATAAGGCTCAGCTGTTTTTCTCAGTCAGAGCAGCTCTGCATGGGAGAGGAGCGGAGCGAGGGAGAGGAGGGGAGGTGCTGGGCAGGAGGCGGGATTATGGAGAAACATGCCATTTCACTTCGTGGTCCAACATTAACTGCGGGATAGGCTACAGGTTAAATTTCAGGACAAATTAATACTATATAACACCAACGGTAACATTTTGTCATATATATGTCTATCCCAGAAGTTGAAAGCTGTAAAATAGCATGATATAGTCCATCTAAAGGTCATGTGAGCCAAACAATATTGCACTTTAATTAATATTGCAAGTTAAACTCAAACTTATTAATTACTGGCAGATTTAGACTTAAAATTATATTCCTTCTGTGATTTATTTTTTTGTAATGATCTCCAACTCTTTGGTCTCGAAAGGCTTCCTTATCACCCTAATCTTTAGCTCCATTCAACAGAGGTCAGGATTTAGACTGGGTCACTTTAAAACAATATTACATTACATGTTTCCTTATACGTTTTTTTCTGATGTTTAAACATGAACCTAAATCGTTTTTTTTTGTGATATGGTAAAGATGTCAAACAGCACAAATGGACCCTATGACAAATTGGGTCCAAATCAAGGAATATTTATTTGAGCCATGTCAGAGTCTCTGAGCTAATTCAGGTTCTGAACCCTGTTACTGTTTTTCAACATCACCTGTACACTCAGCATTGATAAGCAAGCAGCCGTTCTCTGCTTCTTCTGCCACACCCCAACTGTCATCGTCTAAAGCCTTTCCTGAAACAGAACAACCGGAATTGGAGCCCAGTCCTGCCAATTCCAAGCCAGAACTCCACAATCAGAGTCTTCAGGTTCCTAAACCTGCTCCTCGTCTCCAGGTTCCTAAGCTTCCTCCTCGTCTCCGGGCCCCTGTGCGTGCATCCTGCTTGACTGTTCAGATCCCGACGGCGCAGCATTGCCTCCAGGTTTCTAAACCTGAACCTGACCGTGATCCAGCCACAAGGGGACATCTTTACCTATCTGCCTGGTATCTGGCCTGGTAAGAGGGGCATCCTGTAAGAACCTGCAGGGCTCTGCCTCTATTAGATTATTTGCTGCACCTGTGTTAATTGAACCACCTACTTCCTTTTGTTCCTCCTGCCACTATTTAAGAGCCAGTGTATCTTCTAGTCCTCGCCGGATCATTGATGTCTCCAGTTGCGTTGTCTCTGTTTGTCGTGTCACCATTAAAATCTACACCATTTACTCCAGGTCTGTGTCTGGATCCTTTTCATGTTGAGCGGCAGTCCCTGACAGAGTGGGCCAAAATCCCTGCTGCAGTGTGTGCAAACCTGCTAAAGAACCACAGAAAATGTCTGATCTCTCTAATTGCAAACAATGTTTCTGTACCAAATATTGAGTTCTGTTTGTCTGATGTATCAAATATTTTTGTCATGCAATAAAATGGAAATTAATTATTTAAAGATCCTCCACTGTGATTTTCTCCAATTTTGTTTTAGATTTTGTCACTCAAAGTTGAAGAGTACCTTTGATAAAAGTTATAGACCTTCACGTTCTTTGTAAGTGGGAAAACTTAAAAAATCAGCAGTGTATGAAATACTTGTTCTCCTCACTGTAGGTCCTTTAAATGTAATTGAAGCATTACCTGTCTTCACAACGTAATTTTTTTTTTTCCAAACCATATTACGGTGCATATTTTCTTGCTTTAGTTTGATCTATGTAGTTTTCACCCTAATTATGTTCACAACTGACATCATACTTCTCACTTTGCAAGAGCACAGCTATGGTAGAGAGATGTGCAGAAACCAGATGAAACATAGGTCATTATATTCTCCATTCAAATATTCAAAGTTTATGAAGCAGAGCAACAACTTCTATAAGTTTTGCTTACACATGATTTACTGGAACTGCATTTAAATACTGTATAGTATGCACCAAGTTATCAGCAAGTCGTATCAAACTGAGGAGGAAACATGATAGCATCAACTTAGCAATTCAGCAAAGTGTTTCTATTACATCACATCAGCAAGAGCAAGACATGGGAGAAAACCATGCGTTGGATATCATTTTAAGGGCTGACCTACAGAAAGTAAACCTGGCGCTATGCCATTAAATTTAGTGTGTTATTTCACATTATTTTAAGGCTGCTGAGTTTTCATTACGAGGGACAAAAAAATCCTTATTAGAAAATCCCTACTGATTGCATAGAAATGTTCAAGTAGTTTTTAGAAATTTCAGAAGCTGTTCTGAGACTTGAAATTAAAAATGGGAAGTAAATACTCAGATGCTATGGGGTGAGATTTTGCGCAAGACAATTAGATTCAACGGAAGTACTTAGAAGTGGGACAAGAACATAACATAACATTAAGTGTTTTTTTTTAATGCAAATTTATCCAACGTAATTGTACCTGAATCTACTGGGATTCCTTAAAAGGAAAACTTTGAATTGATTGGAATGTTTGTACAATTGTATTGAAATGACTTTTCTTGTAAAGTGCCTGGAGATTATTTCTGTTGTGAATTGGCACTATATAGATAAATACAATTAAATTGCATCTGAAACGTTGCTTGTGCTTATGCCAAATTGACCTTACAGTGGTTGCTGTATCAGTCAAAATCTTTTTAACAGAAAACACAAACAAATACATACATCTGTGTATTCACTACAACCTAAACAATTTGAGACACTGGTATTACTAGGCATGGTAGTGCCTAACATAAGAATAAACTTTAAAAGTACACATTAGGTTTTGTGGTGAGAAAGTCTTGTTTATTTTTCTGAATATCTCGTTGGAAATAAATTCATATTTATATATATATATTTTCGATTAAAAATGATTAAAATACACTGTAAGAGCAGTTTAACACCCTAAATTGTCCAAAAAAATATTTAGATTTGGTTTCCCTGTGGAAACATTTTTGCAAGTATGAGACAAATCTTGTTAGACTAGAATTAGAACATTACAAGTATGTAATAATGGAAAAGAGGTCTAACATTTTTTTTACACCTGTGATTGATAGATAATCTGGTTCACGGAAGGAAACTTTGGAGAGAGAAGTTATCTACAGTGGCATTAAAAATACTAAAATTCTCTCCAGTTTTTTTGCTTGGAGGTAACTTCTCTGTTTTCTTCGTCCTCAGAATGGCCCCTATCTCCCATTTCTTGACAGCCCTTTCACAAGACCCTGATCCAAGTACGTTCCACCTTTAAATTACATCCTTTTTTTGCAAACCCTTACACCTTTATCTAAAGGCAGGCTTTTAAGAAATTAACCTGGATATTGAGAACACTGCTGCAGAAACCTGCACACACATCAAGAACGCAAGCACAGCTATTGAGCGGGTGGTAAATTGCCAATTAGAGGATGACATTGTACTGCAAGGCCTATATACATTTGAGGATGAGCGTGGGGGTGATGTTAGAGTAGAATGGGTTTTCCTCTGTTGAAACACTACCTGTCAGTCAAAAAAAGCACCTGGGGAAATGTGTTTTCATTAAGCCATAATTAATAATAGTATTATTTCCTCCCAAGGGGACCAAACATGCTGGGTTCCACTGTGAACACCTCTTTCATTATGAAACCATATTTAAAAAGCAAACATTGGACAGATATCTGAAAACAACCATGCATTCTGTTCATGTCATACTGATTAGGCAGTGGGGTAAAATGTAGCCTGGTGCATTAGATTGCTGTCGAACAGAACAGTGTATTTTATTGCAGTGGGGGCAAAATCCAAAAGACCACACACAGGTGAGACAAAAATATCAGCAGGTAAGGCTCCAGAATGACCTACATCAAGTTCTGTGTTATAATAGGCTGGATTGTTAATTTACTCTCATTTACTCACACAAGTAATACTGCTGTCCAGATAATTTGGGGGAGACAGGGATCACCTGTGATGTCACAGCAGGTCAAAGAGGAAAACAATAGCACATGCACGTTAATCGACAGTCAAAAGTCAGAAGTCTAGAAAAAAGTTAGCATTCAGTTTGAATTTGTATAAAGGCCTATGGAAGGAAGGCGGGACTTAAGAAGAACAACAAGTGCTGTGGAGCTCCAGCCTTATATCATACTAAAGAACCACACCCAGGACACCCCATACATCATTTTAAAGATTTATAGGCGGGTTTGGACAAAAATGCTGTAAACAAAGAATGTTTAAAAATATCTGAATAATGATTGTTTATGTAAAGTGAGAAAACAGAAAACAATCTGAATTAAATCAATATTTGGTATTAATGGTTTTGTCTTCAAACCAGTATCAATTTTTATGGGTATACTTGCACATGTCAAGTATTGTGTAGGACTATAGTCAGGTGCATGATCAACCAATTATACCAAAAAGGTGCAAATGATTATCAATGTCAAACATAGGTTAAAACACAGTAATTAACTGAAACAAACACAGGTGTGTAGGAGGCTTAAAACTGAGTGAGGAACAGCCAAACTCTACTACTGTGGAATAGTTTCAAGTCAAGATTGAGCCACCCGTTTCGGATGTGATTATGTTATATTATTAGCGGTTATCAATCCAATTAAATGCCGTCAGACTGTGCCCTCTGTACCTACTGAAACTTACTTTTCCGTTTGGTGTTTAAAACCTTTTCAAATTAGGTTAAGGTTTAGCCATTTAAAAGAAAGTATATTTTTCAGGATCTCTAACAAAAGGACCAGATAAGAACACCAGGCAGAATGAAACCAAAGTAATTTTATTAAACAAAATCAGCAGGCAGCCCTCACAGGTCCCTCTTCTTCTGAATAAGATCTCTAAGAGGTAAGAGACAACGTTAATGCAAAGTCTTGGAAGAGGGTCTCAATGTCATACCCTGGTCCAGGTTGTCCAGCATTGGGTTGTGTCTTGCTATTTCCTGTTTTATTTTGGTAACTCACTCCCCTCTTGTTTCAGGTCACTTGCCCTTCCTCATGTGTCACCTGTCATCCCTGATCACCTATTGTTTCCACCTGTTTCCCATTACTCTCATGTGTTTAAATAGTCTGTGTCCCCCTTGTCTTGTGCCAGAGTATTATGTTATCCATGCACTCCAGCACAACCAGGTGATTTCTGTTCATTTTAACGTCTCTGCGCCTGAGGCCTGTCATTGAGTTCCAGCCTGACAGTATACTCTGGCCAGAATGGACTCAGCAGAGACTGGACAGCTGACAGCGGCGCTACGTGCCCAAGAAGTTCGTCTCACCCAGCAATGGCCTCTCAATTAGGCCATAGTTCCACCCAAGTCCGGGATCTGGTTGACCATCTACGGCGGACAACCAGTGCTCCTGCAGCACCTAACCCTGCAGCAGGCGGGGCGGTACCGGCTCAGGTCGTTCCCATCACCGGTATGGGGATCCAGCTGGCATCACCAGAGCGTTTCTCGGGAGAACCTGGGCAAGATAAAGCCTTTCTCATAGACTGCTCTATACACCTCAAACTTTTACCTCATGCATTCCCCACAGACCGGTCCAAGATTGCATTTATAATTTCCCATCTGACGGGGAGAGCCAGAGCATGGGCCACTGCTGAGTGGGCGGGTCTCCTCTGTGCAGCTCTCTCAAAGGTTTTGAAGCCGCCCTCATGAGAACATTTGACCCGGTAAATACGGACAGAGAGAAGGCTCAAGAGTTAAGCGGGCTGCGACAGGGCAAAAGGTCTGCTTGTGACTACGCCATCCACTTGCGCACCTTGGCGGCGGAGAGTGGGTGGAACTCCGCCGCATTGTATGATGTGTTCCTGAAGGGGCTGGCGGCTCCTATACAGGAACTGCTGGTGCCACTGGACCTGCCGCCGGACCAGGACGCGCTCATCGCCCTAGCCATCCGGACGGACAACCGAGTTCGTGAGCTCCGGCAACCACGAGACGGCGAACCAACTTCAGGGAGGTCTCTACGCTCCCTAGCACCAGGGTGGCCGAATCCCCGCCACACCCCTCCAGAACGGGCTCACCACCTCCCTACTGCTGTTGAGGAGGAACCCATGCAGCTCGGCAGGGCCCGACTAACGCCGGAGGAGCGCCGAAGACGTCAACAGGAGGGCCGGTGTTTCTACTGTGGGGAGTCGAACCACCTCGTCGCCTCCTGCCCAGCCAAGGGACCCCTGGTGGTGAGTCGGCTCACAGCAACAGGTTTTACCCCACAGAACTTTACACCCATTAAGGTAACACACCATGCCATCACCTCAGATCTCAGTGCACTCATAGACTCGGGGGCTGATGAGAGTTTGATCAGTTGGGAATTAGCAGCTAAGGTAAGACTGAAATCAGTGCCGTTGGCAAAATCCATCAAGGCCAAAGCTCTCAACGGCAAAGAACTGTTCACCATAACTCAC
Source organism: Apricaphanius iberus (assembly GCA_028564705.1). Taxonomy (NCBI): domain Eukaryota; kingdom Metazoa; phylum Chordata; class Actinopteri; order Cyprinodontiformes; family Aphaniidae; genus Apricaphanius; species Apricaphanius iberus. Next base: position 489,596 of record JAPXFQ010001546.1, read on the forward strand.
ACCACTGAACCTCTAGAGGTCTGCATACAAGGACATAAGGAGCACATGAACTTTCACGTCTTCAGTGCACCCTCACAGACTCTTATTTTAGGTCACCCCTGGTTGCGCCGACATAACCCCCATGTAGACTGGGAAACTGGAACAATGGGGAAGGGGCTGTGCCCACCACTGTGAGCTCACTTCAGTTCCAGAAAATGTCATGTCTACCATTAACCATGTTTCTGTCACTCCCACCATAGACTCGGGGACCCTCGACCTGAGCTCGGTACCAGCATGTTACCAGCACCTCCGAGAGGTTTTTAACAAAACTAAGGCCATGTCTCTACCCCCTCACAGGCCATACGATTGCGCCATAGACCTGATCCCTGCTCCCCCATCCCTAGGGGCCGTCTATACTCACTCTCCGGACCAGAGAGGCTGGCTATGAAGGACTACATTGAGACCTCGCTAAAAGCGGGACTTATCCGCCCGTCCTCATCTGCAGCTGGGGCTGGTTTCTTTTTCGTGGAAAAGAAGGACGGCTCTCTCAGACCATGTATCGACTACAGTCCACTAAACGACATTACTATTAAAAATCGTTACCCACTGCCTCTTATGTCATCTGTTTTTGACCAGCTCCAACAGGCTAGGGTCTTCACCAAGCTGGACCTGCGGAACGCTTATCACCTGATAAGAATTACAGAGGGTGATGAATGGAAGACAGGGTTCAACACACAGAGTGGCCACTACGAATACCTTGTTATGCCTTTCGGCCTCACTAATGCCCCGGCAGTGATTTAGGCCATGATCAATGATGTTCTCAGAGATTTTCTAGATCACTTTGCATACGCCTACTTGGATGATATACTCATTTATTCTCCAGACTTAATCACTGACAAAAAACATATAACTCAGGTCTTAGAGCGACTGCTGGAAAACCAACTCTACGTAAAAGCAGAGAAGAGTGAGTTCCATGCTAACACCATCTCCTTTCTGGGCTTCATTGTAGCCCCCGGAAGGGTGCAGATGGATCCGGCCAAAGTGAGTGCAGTGGCTGATTGGCCGACGCCGGATAACCGCAAAAAAGTTCAGCAGATCCTTGGCTTCGCAAATTTCTATAGGCGGTTCATCAGTGATTTCAGCGTGACAGCAGCCCCACTCCACGCACTCACTTCCACAAGAGTACGTTTTCAATGGTCCCCGGAGGCGGAGGCTGCCTTTCAGAGTCTCAAGGCCCGTTTCACCTCGGCCCCCATCCTCACCATGCCTGACCCCCTTCGACAGTTCGTGGTCGAGGTGGACGCTTCTAGCGTGGGGATCGGGGCGGTCCTTTTCCAGCGGTCAGAACGGGATGGTAAGATGCATCCCTGCGTCTTTCTGTCACGGCGGCTCTCCTGGGCCGAGCAGAATTATGATGTCGGCAATCGGGAGCTACTGGCAGTAAAAGTGGCACTGGAAGAGTGGAGAAATTGGTTGGAGGGAGCGGAACACCCGTTTATTGTCTGGACTGATCACAAGAACCTCGAATACATTCGCAAAGCTAAAAGACTTAACTCCCGTCAGGCTAGCTGGGCACTGTATTTTAACCGTTTTTCCTTTTCTCTTTCCTACAGGCCGGGGTCCCGGAACGTCAAACCCGATGCCTTGTCAAGGCAACATGACCCCGAGCCTGTTGCCGAGGAACCAGAACCCATCCTTCCACTGACCTGTGTGGTTGGAGCAGTTACTTGGCAGATAGAAAAAGAGGTTAAACAGGCTAATGGTGAGGGTCCACCACCTAGTGGATGCCCCGTTAACCGATTGTTTGTTCCGGTCGAGTTGCGTCCACAGGTGATCCACTGGGCCCACACCTCACTGCTGTCCTGCCATCCGGGAGTTCGAAGGACTATGTTCGCCATCTCCTGGAGGTTCTGGTGGCCGTCTATGGAGATGGAGGTCCGAGAGTACGTCGAGGCATGTACGGTCTGTGACAAGACATCCTCCAGGTCACGCATGGGCCTGCTTCAGCTGCTGCCTATCCCCTCCAGACCGTGGGCGGATATCTCCATGGACTTTGTCACTGGGCTCCCTGTCTCACAAGGTAACACCACCATCCTCACCGTGGTAGACAGATTTTCAAAGATGGCCAGGTTCATAGCCCTACCCAAACTTCCGTCAGCCAAAGAAACAGCAGAATACATGATTAATCACGTTTTCAGAGTGCATGGTTTTCCCAAAGACATTGTCTCAGACAGGGGGCCTCAGTTCGTGTCCCGGTTCTGGAAGGAGTTCTGCCGACTCATCGGAGCGAAGGCCAGCCTGACGTCAGGTTATCACCCAGAAGCTAACGGCCAGACCGAACGCCTCAACCAACAACTGGAAACCGGCCTCCGGTGCCTGGTCTCACAGAATCCCTCAACGTGGAGCAAACATCTGGTCTGGGTGGAGTATGCTCACAATTCCTTACCAACCTCAGCCACAGGATTCTCTCCTTTTAAATGTGTATACGGCTACGAGCCCCCTGTTTTTCCAGACCATGAACCGGAAGTGTCCGTGCCCTCCGCTCACGCCATGATTCGCCGCTGCCGACGCATCTGGGCAGCCGCCCGGCAGGTCCTCATACGCCAGGGGGACCGGGTCAAAAGATCAGCAGACCGCAGGAGACGACCAGCCCCTAACTACCAGCCAGGTCAGAGAGTCTTGCTCTCGACCAAGAACCTCCACCTGAGAGTCCCATCGAGGAAGCTGGCGCCGCAGTTTGTTGGTCCGTTTCCCATCACCAGGGTCGTGGGCCCAGCTGCAGTTCGCCTTCGTCTGCCCCGGACCCTCCGTATCCACCCCACGTTCCACGTTAGTCTGGTAAAACCAGCCAAGGAGAGCCCCCTGGTTCCGGCTACCCCGCCCCCTCCTCCCCCTTTAGTGATAATAACTCTTCTTGTAAAGTGCCTTGAGATGACATCTGTTGTGAAACGGCGCTATATAAATAAACTGAATTGAATTGAATTGATTGATGGTGGACCGGTCTACACGGTCAGGAAGCTGCTGGCAGTGCGCAATCGGGGCCGGGGCAGGCAATACCTGGTGGACTGGGAAGGTTATGGGCCAGAAGAGAGGCAGTGGGTTCCCTCCCGTTTCATCCTGGATCACACTCTCATTGAGGACTTTGTCCGTGACCACCCAGGACAGCCTGGACCGTCTGGTATCCGGTCCTAGAGAGAGGGGTTCTGTCATACCCTGGTCCAGGTTGTCCAGCATTGGGTTGTGTCTTGCTATTTCCTGTTTTATTTTGGTAACTCACTCCCCTCTTGTTTCAGGTCACTTGCCCTTCCTCATGTGTCACCGTCATCCCTGATCACCTATTGTTTCCACCTGTTTCCCATTACTCTCATGTGTTTAAATAGTCTGTGTCCCCCTTGTCTTGTGCCAGAGTATTATGTTATCCATGCACTCCAGCACAACCAGGTGATTGATGTTCTATTCCTTACGTGCAAATAAATTTCTGTTCATTGTAACGTCTCTGCGCCTGAGGCCTGTCATTGAGTTCCAGCCTGACACTCAAAATGCTTTGAGCTGGACCTTTACCTATCAGAGCTGCTCCCTCTCCCTTTACTTGAGCCAGGGTCTGCAGCAGCTCCGAAGGCCAGAGGGGCGCTAGCGAGAGAAAGGCAAGCAAAACGGATTACCAGCGGGCCGAGGGAGGAGGGCACGTCCGGAGTGAAGTTTGGATGAGCCTGATGGGGACGATGGGTTAAAGTGATGGGGATAGCGGATTGGCCGAAGGGAAGGAGCCAGGGAAACAAACGGGAGGACAGGTCCAGGCGGGGCTACTGAGAGGGAAAAGACGATCGAGTAGGGGTGGTAAGTTGAAGGGGAAGACAGCTGGGTTACCGTGGTTCAAAAGGGCAGAAGACAGCAATTTAGTCCGACAGGGATTGGACTGAACTCGAAGTCGGTGGACAGAAACGGGGTCGTAAACTTGATCAGGCTTGGTGTGGGTTGATAAGATGTATCCGCTGAAACGCTGTGGCGAAGCATCAGACGATCTGGCACTGGATGGAGGTCAGAGGCTGGAATATATACGCTGGCAGAACAGGTGAGTAACATGATTCCTGATAACTCACAGCTGAGAAGCATGAGGGGTAAATGATCATGACAATATTTGTCCTTCTGTGACCTTAAGGTTAGGACATAAAACTTGTGGGTTGGTTAAAATTGGTTAGATAACTCCAGTTACGATATGCTACTCTGATGAAGAATTTTTGACACGTGCGGACAGTTGGCTGATATCAACGATACGAATGGTTGATAACCTACTAGTAGGTAGAGAGGGCACAGTCTGATGGCATTTAATGGGAGTGATAACCGCTAATAACGGCCATTTAATGTATTGACAACATCCGAATTGGCTGATTGAGCACAGCAACAAGACAGAACAAGACAGCAAGGTCTCTCCCAGACCATGGGCATGTTCACACAAGCCTTGTTTAGTTTCCTTAAAATAAACTTTAATGTGTTCCCTCCCTTGGACCTTTTATTTTAGAGTGAAAACATTCCAGCAAACTTTGATGTGCACCAATCAAGATAAACGAGACCTAGCTGAACAAGAGGCGGTTTCAGACAAACCATGTTGAGGAGGAAAGCAGATGTGGAAGCAACTAAACTTTCTACCACCCAGTGGACAAAAAAAACTATCCTTTTTAGTATTTGCGGGCACCCGTCTTTGTGGTGCATTGTGAGAAGTAAATGTTTTTTTTTGTTTTTTTTTTCATCTTTTATGTGTATGCCGCCTTAATGTACCACACAATGTGGTACCACACAATGTACCACACGATCCATCTATTTGCATCCTATTGTAAACTTCATGTTGCAACAAACGGTATTGATGCTCAAACATTTTTGTTAAAATCCTGAGCTGTATCAGAGGTCATGCTACAATCTTTGGTTATTCTGTCAGTTAGACAGTTTAAAAATGATCTGGTCATAATCATTTTCTTTCTGACAAATAGCAAATACCAAATAAATAACATATTCAGAAGTTCATTTTCATTTGTTTCAGGTTATATTAAATCCAAATAAATAAACAGAGAATCCACATCGTGCATTCACACATCGTGCAGATTAATAAGCTGCATTATTAACATTATTATGAGCATTTCACCTGCTGTGAAATACCTGTGCATAATGTAAACTGAATCGCCACTTCAGTTTTGAAATCAGGGAACATTTATCCACCTGAAGTGATCAGAATACGGCAAAACTGTCCTAACAAAGGGCTTTTCATTATGCATCAGTGGGAGGAAATCCCCCTTAATGCGCTCTGTTTTGTATCAGTAGTTAACCTGCAGTGATCTATCACTGCCAGTCTGTATCAGGTGTTGTGCCACCTATGTAGCCGAAGATACGCTTCAAAGCCTCACTAACTCTTCAACGTGCTGTCACCTGCATATGGAAAGTATTTGGTATATTCAATCCCTGTTTATTAACCATAATGCCAGAAAGATGATCAGAACAGTACTCTCCATTGTTTATGTTGACCTATTTTCACATGGCTTTCTGTTTTGGCCCTGTTTACATGTTTAACTGTCCAATGGCTGAAAGAGATAGACATTATCTACAGGTGGTATCTATCCATTATCTGTCCCAACCAATGAATATTTAAAATTTATTTGAACCACAGTACATGATTAAGAGACTGTTATTTTTGAAGAAGAAGACAGGAGACAAACATTTTAATTGTCGAGATGTAAGTGAGATGTTAGTCAGGAGATATATGGACAACCCATGCAGGAGGTGGAAGACAACTGAGGGAACCTTGCGGTTCCTTCGTAAAGGTGGGCATAAACACAAATGGAGTGGTTGTGTCAGTGTGTCTTGTATTGCGGAACTACAAGAAATAAAAGGAGAAAACGTGAACTTTCTCCAGCTTCTTTAACCCAAGGCAACTGTTAAATTAGTACATGTATTTTGTTGAGAATCTATGGTCTCGCTGCTCTTACTGGCCGTGTGAATAAAAACCGCAGCAAAAACCAAAGTAAGTGAATTAGCGTACCTTCCTGGTGTGAGTAGGCTTATATATTTCAATGCTGACTAGGGGTTTCAAGGTGTGCTGTGCAAGCTCTTTTGAAGAAATACAAAGAAAGAGGCAACTATGAAGATCGTAGACAGTGGTCGGCCAAGGAAACTTAGTACAGCAGATGAAAGACACATCAAGCATATTACCCTTAAAATTGGAAGATGTCCATCAACACAGAACTGGTAGAAAGTACTGGGACCCCACTACCCCCATCTACTGTCAGGAGAAGTCTGTCCAGAAGTGGTTTTCATGCAAGATTTGTGGCCAAAAAGCCATCCCTCTGATATGGAAACACAGCCAAGTGACTCAGTTATGCATGAAAATATAAGAACTGGTTTACCGCAAAAAGGCAGCAGGTGCTCTGGACTGATTAGTCAAAATTTGAAATATTTGGCTGTAGCAAAAGGCAGTTTGTTCATTGAAGGTCTGAAACGCTGTACAATAATGAGTGCCTGCATCCAACACTGAAGAATAGTAGAGATTCCTTTAACATTTGGAGTTGCATAGCTAAAAATGGAATTTGAGATTTTGTCAGGATTAATGGGATTCTCAATGCTGAGAAATATAGGCAGATATTTAGCCATCATGCAATACCATCAGGTTGGCGTATGACTGCCCCCAATTTATTCAGCAGCAGGACAATGACCCCAAACATACATAAGTCATTAAGAACTATCTTAATGATAAAGAAGAATAAGAAGTCCTGGAAATGATGGTCTGGCCCACATAGAGACCTGATCTCAACATCATGGTTTGTGTCTAGGATTACATGGAGACAGAAGGACATAAAGAAGCCTACATCCATAGAAGATCTGTGGTTCGTTTTCCAAGATGTTTATAATAACCTACCTGCCGAGTTCCTTCAACAACTTTGTGTAAATGTACCTAGCAGACTAGATGCTGTTTTGAAAGCAAAGGGCTATGACACCAATATTGATTTGATTTAAATTTCTCTTTTCTTCATTGACTGCATTTGATTGATTGATGAAAATAATGATTTTATTTATAAACTCTTCTATTTTTATTATGTTTTTTCTTAGCTAATAGCTGCGTTGTCACTTAATGCCTTGTCCATATGTTGCGGGGTGTCTCACAAAACACGGTTATTTTATTGGCCTGTCTTCTACAGTTAAACGCATATTTATGGCCCCCAAAACCAATCATTTTAAAAACTCAGCCAAAGTGAAGATCTGTGTTTTCTCCGTTTTCAGTGTCTGCGTGTTGATGGATGAGTATTAAGTGCTGCAACGTCACTGACCATGAAAAAAAAAAGCCCCAACATCAATTGTGCATAAGGTTGCCAACCATCCCCTGAAATACGGAATCATCCATTATTTGACAATTAAATGTGGCATCCCATTGTGAACTAAAACGGGGCGATATTTGTTCCATATTTTCATAAGTGTCCAATATGTCTTCACAAAGCTTCATACTGCCTTATTCTAACTACATAGCCTATATAAAAATAAAATAAAAATCACCCAACTACAGTCAGCAAGACTTTTCTTGCGGTGAGATCAAAAGGGACCGCAAATTGTTTGTGTTCGCGGTTCACAAGTCTTGCACGCTCAGGATTGATCAGGCAGACACACACACACACAAACACACACACACAACACGCTGGCGCTTCCCATGCAGCACCATTAAAAATGTCCAAAAAACGCTTATAGAGATATAGAAGAGGCTCTTCCTTGGCCGGACAGGGAAAGTAAAGACAAATACAGTGCAAACTGTAAACAATACAGTGAGCTTTCTCAGTTTTTACCAGCTCTATCACTGCTGCATGCAGGAATTAGAGAACAGAAAGTTACTCTGAGCGGATAAGATTTGGGAAAACAACTGCCCCTTACAGGTTTGCCATGTCTATGAACATGTTTAAAAATGCACTTATCCGGATATGTGTGGATGGAGATTTTTTTTTTTAATGAGTGGGGGAAATTATTTGTTTTTTCTTAAAACTCGGGTAAATGTGTACATAGCCTCATTTAGCCTCTTGGAGAAACAGCCGATCAACAGCAATGAAAAGGAATGGTGCTCCTGGATTGGCTGTTTTGCAAATGACAGCTGGTAGCATCTTAAGTAGCATAACCTCTAGGTCTCTCAGTTTAACAACCTACATTTTATTTATGCTGTTTGAAAATTACAGTGGATTCTGTTTTCTGATAATAATTTGGAGTTGCATTGCACTGGAAAATCAGCAAATAGGTGAATCCATGAATACCGTTCTGCAAAGAGGTGGGAGTCAACTGTAATATATTTCACCTCCTTACTGTTACTGTATTAGAAATAATTTTTTTTATCTTGTGTATACTTATACTTGAAATAATTTCTAGCATTCAATGTATGACCACAATACATTTATTTTGTATAGACAAGTTGATCACATAATTACGTTTAAAGTTATATTCTGATGTCATTGTTGCCAATTCCCAATATGTATATCTTATAGGTTGGTTAAGTGCGATAGTATTTGCAGCATACACATATTGTGGTTGGATCTTTACTTGTCACATGTGTTCTCTGCGAATACTCATAGAGTAATAGATGTATACAAAAAGATCTTTCTACCAGAAAGTATCAGGGCAGACTGACTCTCCTAAATCTGGTTATCCCCTTCAGACTCACTGTTTGAACAAAAGCACCCACTGTCCACAGTATTAGCATTATCATTTCCACTTCCACCTATGCAGAACAAGTGTGAAAAATTTAGATATCTGTTCAGGACATAGCATAAATTGTCACCTCAGTTTGAGTTAAAATGGTCCATACAAATTTAGATGATTAGTGACAGAAGTACTGAATTTTATTAACATTTCATGTCTGATCAAATGAATTACTGATGCCTTTGATCTTTTAATCTTGTCAGATATACTAACATGACTGACGGAGAACTAATGTCAGTGAATATTTCTTATTAAAGCCCAATCTCACAATAGCTAGTCATAAAGTGTCAAGAAAACTGTCAAACTAATTTATTTATTACTTTCATTTTGATTTTCTTTTGTATGTCTCTCTGTGTGACAATACGGATCATGAACAGTGGTTTCTGACAAAAAGTAAATAAATTACAGTTCCTCAAGAAGTTTCTCCATAAAAAAAAGAAGTGAAAAATTACCATTTCTTCCCATGCCTAAACAGCTTACTCTGCACATAACTATAACCCTACACACTGCTCCTAAAGATAAATTTTTTGGCAAACTATGTGTAAAGAATAATTAAAATATAACCGCTTACCCACTAAAATTTGGCCAGTATTTAGGGTGACAGCATAAACAGAGTTCAGCAGTTTATACTTTTGGGTCAGTCGTCTGCCTCTTGACCTGAAGCTGTCAGTAATGATAATTGATTCTGCCACAATGAAGACAGAGCAGTGAATAATGAAATGAATACAAAACTGTTAGAATAAAAGCAAGAAAAAGTCGTACTTTTCTGTAAGCAGTGTGGTGGATACCAAGATTGTGTTGGAAATCCAACCATCCATCTATCCATTCATCCATCCATCTTAAAGCAGAAAACACACATACTTAAGCTTTACATCATTCGGTGATACCAAAATACATAGGGCTAAATTTGTATGCCAAAACAATGAGAGAGAACACAGAAGTGAAGTAAGCATTATCAAAACACTGCAGACTTGATAGGGTCAACCAGAAGCGTACAAACTTACAATGCCTTACTGCACGGGCAGCTTAACAGCTTTGTGGACTGTGCTTTCACTCTTCAGTGATTAAAGATTTGTTTTACGCTCTCTGCAACCCAACTCCAGACATTGGATACAGTATTTTCCCACCAACAGCATTCATAATATCCCATCCTAGTGACTGTGACACGTGCATGCATGTGAAACCCCTTTCAAATAATATTTTATTATATAACAATGAATTAAAATACAGTAAACTACATATTGGCAGAGGGAATACTCAATAATACTGACATATTCAATCTCACCTGTCAGAATCTTGTCTTCCCTATAAACCTTCCAAAATTTTCTGCAACAGCAACTATGAAATTATAGCAAAACCTCAAACCAAACATGCAAAGTAAAATGCATGAACAGCTCCTGCAGGGTGAGAAACAACGCTGTGGGAGAAAAAAGAAGAACTACACAAGTTAATCAAGGCTTTGCTTGTTTGCCCTCCAGCTCCGTCACGGCTGCCTCCAAGATTTAAATATAACAGAAAGCCTAATATTAACGTGGGCGGGGGGTAAAATGTTCAGAGGTTCTGTCAATGGGGAATGCGTTTTCTCAACATTTTGAAAGGAGAGACCTGAGGTGATACATTCTTTGAGAAATTGAGACAAAATGCACTACGTGTGAATGCATTGTTGTCACTTGTCAGTGAAAAATATGATAATGGTAAATGCTGATTCACTGATTTTTCTGTGGAACGGGACACAAAGATATTTTAGAAAATTCATTGAATAAGCAAAGGTTTCATAGGACATATATAAAATTTACGAAAAATGCAGCTTGAGAAGCTAAAATAAATACATACAATAATACTTGACACACCATTGGCTGGCGTTTCCAAAGCAGTTTTAAGTGTTTTTAGAGAGGGTCTGAATTTTATATTTTAGCTGTTTGTGGGAAGTGGTCTTTAAAACCTACGGATAATAAGAGACCACTGCAAAGATGTATTGTAGTTTAACAGAATAGAAGTAAACCCAAAAAAGACAAAGCTTTATTAAGATTATTTCTGAAGTGAGGCTATGCTAATGAGTTGAAAGCATTATATGTATTAACATCAGCACATACTCTCTTGCTATATTCAATTTATCAAAATCTAGATTTTGACAAATTAGGTCCGGGAGGATTAAGTTAATTGGTCTTCCGAGAGAAGACAAGAGCAAACTATTGTTTTTACTGTAACAAAAGAACCAACCCAACAACCTCTATGTGTAACAATTAAGCATCAAAAAGCTCAATAAATCATCACCACCTTAAAGTAACAGTGTAATTCATTCATTGGCAAGGTTTTTTAACCCATTTGAGAAAATGTGTCAATCACTGGATCTGAAACCTTGACTTTTCTTGCATTTACCATCAACCTCATAATACTTGTCATAATACTTCTTATCAGAATCAGAATCAGAATCGGTTTTATTGCCATTGTTTGAGAACAAGTTCACAAACTAGGAATTATTTCCGGTACAGTTGTGCACATAAAACATTTAACATAAGTAAAAATAAAATAAAATAAAATAAAAAAATAAAATAAAAAATAAAATAAAAAGAATGAGCCATAAGGCTAAAGTCTTTATAAATATTATAATCTGTATGTATATAAAAGAACTATGAAAAGATAAACATCCTTTTTAACATGAGAACAGCAGCAGGGTTCCATTCACAGATGTGCAGGTGAATGACAGCAGCAGATCTAAGTGTGGTCAGACCACACAGTGCAGTAAAATAAAGTTATGTAGTGCAGATGGTTCTATCCTACATGGGTCTTTAACTGAACTATCGGGTCTTGTTATTGTTCATGAGTCTGATGGCGTAGGGGAAGAAACTGTTCAGGTGGCGGGAGGTGTGGGTCTGGATGGACCGTAGCCTCCTGCCTGAGGGGAGGAGGGAGAATAGTCGGTGTCCAGGGTGAGAAGAGTCAGCTGTGATCCGACCCACACGCCTCCGGGTCCTGGAGGAGAACAGGTCCCGGAGGGATGGGAGCCTGCAGCCAATCACCTTCTCAGCAGCACGCACGATGCGCTGCAGTCGGTGTTTGTCCCAGTCTGCGGCGCCGGGGAACCACACGGTGATGGAGGAGGTGAGGATGGACTCGATGATGGCCGTGTAGAACTGCACCAGCATCTCGGTCGGCACTTTGAGTTTCCTCAGCTGCCGCAGGAAGTACATCCTCTGCTGGGCCTTCTTGATGAGGGAGCTGATGGTTGGCTCCCACTTGAGGTCCTGGGTGATGGTGGTGCCCAGGAAACGGAAGGAGTACACGATGGAGATGGGGGTGGGAGAGTCCATCAGGGTGAGGGGATACGGTGGGGCTGTGACTTTCCTGAAGTCCATGATCATCTCCACTGTCTTCTGGGCGTTCAGCTCCAGGTTGTTGTGACTGCACCAAGAAGCCAGCCGGTCCACCTCTCTCCTGTAGGCGGACTCATCACCGTCTGAGATAAGTCCGATGAGGGTGGTGTCGTCCGCAAACTTGATCAGCTTTACGGACTGGTGACTGGAGGTGCAGCAGTTTGTATACAGCGAGAAGAGCCAGGGGGAGAGTACACAGCCCTGAGGAGTCCCAGTGTTTGTAGTCCGATTGTCCGAGACAATCTTCCCCAACCGCACGTGCTGTCTCCGGTCCGACAGGAAGTCAGTGATCCACCTGCAGAGGGAGTCGGGCACGCTGAGCTGGTAGAGCTTGTCTCGTAGCAGTCCAGGGAGGATGGTGTTGAAGGCAGAGCTGAAGTCCACAAACAGGATCCTGGCGTAGGTTCCTGGGGAGTCCAGATGCTCCAGGATGAAATGGAGGGCCAGGTTCACTGCATCATCCACAGACCTGTTGGCTCTGTAGGCGAACTGCAGTGGGTCCAGGAGGGGGGCGGTGATGTCCTTGAGGTGGGGCAGAACCAAGCGCTCAAATGACTTCATGACCACAGACGTCAGCGCCACCGGCCTGTAGTCATTAAGTCCTGTGATCCGTGGCTTTTTGGGGACAGGGACGATGGTGGAGGTTTTGAAGCAGGACGGCACGCGACACCGTCCGGCCCGGGGGCCTTCCTCCTGTTCAGCCTCAAAAACTGTCGGCGCACATCCTCCTCCTGGATGGAGAGGGCAGGGGGGGAGGAGGGGGGGTCTGAGGAGTCCTTTGATGAAGTGCTGGGGTCGTTGATGGTTGGGGTGATGGTGGGGGGAGCAGAGGTGTGAGGAGCAGACGGCTGTTCAAAGCGGCAGTAGTGTGTATTCAGGCCCTGGGCGAGAGTCCGGTCGTTCAGGGCCTGGGGGGCTTTAGGCTTGTAGTTTGTGAGAGCCCTCAACCCCCTCCACACGGCTGCAGAGTCATTGGAGCTAAAGTGTTCCTGTATACGGTTGGAGTACACAGATTTTGCTCTTCTCACTTCACTGCTGAAGTGGTACTTTGCTCGTCTGTATGTACTCCAGTCCTCGCTCCGCCGCGCTACTTCCTTCTCCTCACGTAGGCGCCGGAGCTTGGGTGTGAACCAGGGCTTGTCATTGTTATAACAAATCCTGGTGCGCGTTGGGATGATGCGCGTCTCATTGAACTGAATGTATGAGGTCACAGTGTCCGTATACTCGTCCAGATTTTCCGTGGCTGCTCCAAACGCTCCCCAATCTGTCGTCTCCCAACATGAGCGCAGCTCCTCCACAGCTTCAGAGGTGTATTTACTTGTTGTTATCACCGCAGGCTTGGCCAATTTCAATTTCAATTTCAATTATATCCCTTTCATATTCTGAAAGGGATATAATTTCATCTTTAGGTAATGAAAGCAGTATGATCAGATGTTAACACCCACACTATATATGACTACTCCATATCAATGTAATGTTCAGATTATGATCAAAGTCACATCATGAAACAACCATTTTCCAGAACATGCACCTTAACAGACTGTACATTTTTCTTTAATCCTTGAGAGCTCTCAGAGAAGGAAATCTCATCTGTATTACCATCATGATTCTAGTTTCAGCACAAATACCACAGTTCGCTGTCGCGTTACATCAGGATGTGGGAGACAAAACAATCAAACAACATGGAACAGTATCTCCAAGGTCCAGATACAAGACAGCCTTTCATGTTGTCACTTTATCAGCTGCCGGATTCTTGTCCTGGAGTCTGTCTGCAAGGATTTGGACGAGACAGAGGAATAATGATCTTCCTAAAAAGAATGTTGTCAGAACAATTAAAAAGTGTGAAAAATAAATGACAAAAGTTACTTTTTAACAACTTGTTCCAAACCAAAAATGTCAAAATGTTTTATCTTTCTTATATTTGGAAACTATTTATCAAGAAAACATGTCAGTTTAGGAAGCTCATTGTTTAACTCAATTTAAATTATGAAGCTGTATGGAAGATGTTGTGTTTTTAATTGCATCTCAAAATCATCACACTCCATTGGAATTGTTTCTTGGCTGCCCTTTATAATATTAAGGACAGTTTACTGACATAGGAGACATTTTCTTTTTATAAAATTAGTTTACCAAAACATGAGGACACAGGATTTATTGTGGGATTCTTTAAAGACATTCGTCAATGTATATGTAATACATGTATACATGTATAACATGTATACATATACATATATGTATATATACATATATGTATATGTATACATATACATAAATATACATACGTATATGTGTATTTATTCAAGGATGAAGTGGAATTTAAGCTCAAATTTAAAATACACTGATACCTTTTTTGATTTTTTTCCCCGCATATTTTTAAAGCCCAATTATTCTAAATAATAATAAATTACATAAATACATAAATTACATAAATAACTTCTTTTTTTAACTCCCATGAACCTTGGTTCACCTGAACAATAAATATGTATAAAATATGTATATTTAAATAATGTAAAAATACACTATAATATACAGTACATGTATAATATAAAATCTTACCATTGTTTTGCAGGTACTATGTGGCAGTTTAATAAACAACTCAATGACAATTATCCTTAACACTGCTAGGAATGAAAAATGTAGAGTAAGTGATAAGTTCAAATGCAAATATCGTTAATCAAGTCTAGTAAAAAACAGAAAGTGGAAATATTACAGGGTACAACAATATAAAATTAATAAATTAAGTCAAAAGGGGAAGGATTCAATGTCTTTGGATTTTTCTTATTACTTGTGTTACCACACAAATTTCATTAGCGAATTTAAATGATTTATTGACCACTTTGACCTATATCTACTCGTAGCAATGATTTATACCTAAACATTTTGTCTTGGTTTAGACCAAGCAAAGTGCCTGCTCTAACAATGGTCTAAACAGTCTGAAAAAAAAAAAATCTAAGGGTACTCCGCCTCAACTTTTTAAGTTCACATCAGGTCTGCAGCATAAACATTTACACTAAGTACTTTCACTATGAAATTTATTGAAAAACACTTCAACTTTATTAGCTCCATCAGATCAGATGCTTCAGTGACAGTCACATGATGGCAGCTCAATAAATTCTGGTATATGGACGGGGTGAACACAACTTACTGATATGATCTAGTTCTAATATTTTAAACCAATACTGTTGCAAACTTTGACAGCTATCTGCATTCCATCTGTCCTACGTAAGCACGTCCTCTGGTGTCACTACCAGACATTGCACCAGGGCAATTTAGCAGGGGGGAGTCATGGCTTATTTTAAGGGCCCAGTTGTTATTTAAGCCCTTTATGTTTTTATGACCTTTTTGCAGTGTCTTACATAATCCTGTGTCAAATCTGAGTTTTCTGTCACCCTGTGTTTGTATATATTCATATTCTACATCATTTGAAAGGTGAAATTCCTTCAGGGGATGGCTGGCTTGCGATGGCCTTTCCATGAACGTTGTACTTGTACCTCTGCATGAATGCTTTAGTGGATTTTGATCAGTGTTTAGGTTTGTCTTGTTGAATGATCCAGCCCCGGTGCAGCTTCAGCTTTGTCACTGACTCCTGGACATTGGTCTCCAGAATCTGCTGAGTGGAATCCAATCGTCCTTCAACTTTGACAAGATTCCTAGTCTCTGCACTGGCCACACAGCCACACAGCATGATGTAACCACCACCATATTTTAGGTATCAGGTGTTTTTCTTGGAATGCTGTGTCCTTTATCCTCCATGCATAACACCCCTTGTTATGCCCAAATAACTCAATTTTATTTTCATCAGTCCACAGCACCTAATTCCAAAATTAAGCTGGCTCGTCCAAATGTGCTTTAGCATACCTCAAGCGGCTCTGTTTGTGCTGTTGGCGGAGAAAAGGCTTCCTCTGCATCACTCTCCCATACAGCATCTCGTTGTGTAAAGAGCGCCGAATGGTAGAAAGATGCACAGTGACTACATCTGCTGCAAAATGATGTTGTAGGTCTTTGGTGCTGGTCTTTGGGTTGACTCTGACTGTTCTCACCATTCGTTGCTTCTGTCTATTTGAGATTTTACTTGGTATGCCACTTTGAGCCTTAACTTGAACTAAGCGTGTGGTCTTTCATTTCCTCAATATGTTCCTAACTGAAAAAAATAAAGCTTAAATCTCTGAGACAGCTTTCTGTATCCTTCCCCTAAACCATGATGGTGAACAACCTTTGTCTTCAGGTCATTAGTTGTTTTAAGACCCCCACGTTGCTACTCTTCAGAGAAAAGAAAATAAAAAAGGGAAACTTACAACTGACCCCCTTAAATATTCTTTCTCATTATTGGATTCACCTGTGTATGTAGATCAGGGGTCACTGAGCTTACCAAGCCAATTTGAATTCCAATCATTAGTTCTAAAGGTTTTGGAATCAATAAAATGACAACAGTGCCCAAATTTATGCATGTGCCTGATTTTGTTTAAACAGTTATTGTATTCTCTGTAAATCCAATAAACTTCATTTCACTTCTCAAATATCACTGTGTAATATATTTAACTGAATTTTTTTATCGTAACAACCAACAATTTATACAGGAAAATAATGATTATTAACAAGGTTGCCCAAACTTTTGCATCCCTCTGAAAATGACAATTTACCGTTCATAGCCCTATTTCAAAACATAAGACACAGCCTTTCAAAGAAAATCTTTTTACGTCAACGACGGTCTAGTTAATGCCCTTTAAAATAGTTTAGCCACGTAAAACGTTGATAATTCACTTCCTTGTATGTATTTTGGATACATTTCTGATCAGAACTAACGTTAACAGGCAAGTTAGCCTAATAATAACACAGCACACTTTTCCTACGTGTTTATTACTGACTTGCAAACAACAAATTGGTCCATTACAGTGACTGATATGGAGTGTGGACTAGAGATGATACATTGCATGTTTGGAACTTAATTTACTTTAATCTGTCAGTTAAGCTTTTAGCTTGACTCATCAATAGGAACTTCCTTCAGATTTTCCAGATTTGTATCTAACCAGATTCCCGAGCAGGTAATGTGCTAACCACAGAAAACCATTCTTCTGAACCCCCCTTTAGAAAATCCCGACCAACACTGAGGGCAATCAAACTTGACCATTATTTCAAAGGAAGCAACATCATGGTGAGTTTGTCACTGCTAATAATTTCACAGCCCACATCAAGCTGGTTTCCACCAAGGAGCCTAAGAAATAAAGCAGCAGTTGCTTGGTAAATTACGAGTTTTCTCTTCTGTCGGTCTTCAAAAACCAGTCTCCACAAATCAATTCCAGCAACACTATCCCCTACAATAACCAAAAAATAAAAAGTGACTCGTATTAAATAATTTTTTATGGAGTTGATAGATGTTAGCAGCAGCTTTGTTAGTGTTTTTTTTTTATTTATTTTTATTTATTTATTTAAATCATATCTATTCCAGACAAGATGAACAAAGATTTACATTAAAAGAAAAATAATCCCCTCTTTTGTACCTACCAGCATACATATATTTATCCACACATATTCCATTCACCCTCACACTCATACTCATACACTCAGTCCGATGTGCACAGCAACCACTGGTTTGCTATATAAAAAAAAAAAAAAAGGAAAAAAATTAGACAGACAGAAAGATATGCAAAAAAACAAACAACAAAAAACAAACAAACAGGGCATGAACAGACTGAGTATTCTTGGCATAACACCACTAACCATAACATAAATAACAGACAACATTATCGTCAATTCAAATTCATTGAACATTTTAATCAAAATTAAACAATATTTAAAAATTCCTGATATTTCAATTTACACATCAATATGCCATAATTCCAACTTTGTTCCAGCACTACAGGACAAAACGTATATAATCTGGCATAATAAAGGAATTAAAAAACATTAAAGATCTCTACATTGACGGAAAATTCTCCACATTTGATGAATTTTCATTAACATATGATATGCCTAACTCATTTTTTTCGTTACCTCCAAATAAGAAATTTTGCCAGGAGGAATATGAATAACTTTGCAAGTATGGGTGACAGTATCCCTTTGTTTGACGTGTTGAGCTCACCAATAACTTGTGAAAACCTCATGAGTAAATGTGTTAAGCTCTTCACATTTGAAGGTAAAGCATTAAATAATTGTAAAGAGGCGTGGAAAAAAGAGATTGGAAGTGCCTTGCCTAATAACATCTGGAGCACTGCTCTCACTCGTATTAACACGTGCTCAATCAATAGTTCACACAGATTAACTCAGTTTAAGGTGATTCATCGATTCCACTACTCTAAAGTTAAACTTAATAAATTCTATCATTCGGTGTCTCCCTTATGTGACAAGTGTAACAAAATTGAAGGCACTTTGCTGCATTTGCTCTGGGGTTGCCCTTTGATACAAACTTTTTGGTTAAGTGTGTTTTCCTTTTTTTTCTAAAGTATATGAAAGGACAATCAACTCAGATAGAGATTTTGTGCTTTTTGGAGCTTCACTGAATCTTATGGATATCCCTACAAACATTCAAACAGTTCTCAAAAACTGGAAAAGATGTGCTATACCTTCTTTCCAGATTTGGCTCAACGCTATGATCTCTTCAACTCAGGGCCAAACAGGTGTGGCCGCAACAGATTCAGACATTGACTCTTGCATATAACGCCAATGTTCACGAAACCACTGGCTATGCTCCATTTTATTTGATGTTCGGACGTGTCCCAAGGTTACCAGTAGATGTCATGTTTAGGTCTGTGTTGCAAGATCCCATTGTGACCGATTTTGGAAGTTACTCAAAGCTTCTAATGTCGTACCTGTCTGAGGCTGCGAAAAATTGCCCAGGAGCACGCCACACAAGAACAGGCACATCAGGCTGGACAGTACAATAAGAGGATCAAGGGCGTGTCTTTGGACATAGGGAGTCGCGTCGATTCCCACCAAATCAAGCCGCCTCAAGCCGGGTCGATTACACCCTGAAAAAAAAAAAAAAAAAGAATAGGAATTTAGCTTGTTTAATTCTTGATTTATTTATTGTGTTTTTTTGGGGGGGATTCTGTGTCGTCTCCTGAGTCGCGCTGTCTTACGCTGTCGGCAGAAGAATGCCGATTCCCGGGGAGCCGCTCGGAGAAAGTGCGGTGGGGCGTGCGCAGTGGCGGATTTAGCAATTTGGGGGCCCAAGGCGAACACATACTTACAGTTCATGTTCAATCTTACTTTCAAATGGATTTGCGAAGCGCTCCACTCTGGCATGAGTTTAGATGCCGCAGATGATCTGTAAAGAGAGAGAATGTTTCCTGAAATTACTGACAGTAAAGTAAAAGCACTAAATTAATAGTATGTTTCTTAATCACATTGTCATTAAATAAAACACTTCAGACTTAATTCAACATCTGAAATTGTTTGTCAACAATTACCCTGTTTTTTTCTGCAGAATTTTGTAAAGATGATGATGAACTTTTCTGTTGAATCTTCTTTTACTAGGGCAGGAAAACGAAACATGAGATCACCAAATATAGGTGTCATACACATACTCTATACTTAATGAATTCCTTCTTGATTTGCTCCTTTCATCTCATCTCCTTAGCTCCCGATTTCATCTCCCTCCATGTGTTCCTCCCATTATGCCTTTTACATTGTTTTCTTTCTTTGACTTCAAGAGAAATCAGGTTTTGGTTCACCTGATTTATTGCTGTACATGTCTTAAGCCTCTGAGATAAAGTGAGCCAGGTATCCATGTTATCCATGTGTGCAGCAGACCTTTTGTGCTGTTTTAAGTGTGCTGCAAGATTCTTCCAAGAGTTGAACCCATCTCCACTAAGTTGTAATCATTTCTCATTGTCAGCAAACAACCGGCAACAAAAGCAAAACACGGCATCCTTTCTAGCACTGTAAACTAGCCAGGATCAGTTCACTTTCTCCCCATTCCTCATTTGCATCTGGTAGTTGTCATATGTAAATCTGCGTCCCTCTGCATTTTTTTGGAAAATTTTGTTTTACTTGAACAGGTCCCCTACGAAATAATGAACAACGTTGATCATCTGTGACCTCTTTAGGCCAGGATGCTGGATCATTGTCAAGAACACACTATTTAGTTCTACTCACTTCGTTCTGTTCATCGCACTCACTATCACTTTCTCCGCCGGAATCCCTCCTCGAGCAGCTGCAGTTGCACCGACATCTCTTTTCTGATCGTCACATTCACTGTCATTAACTTGACCATCTGAGCAACTAGTGAAACCTGTTAGCTCCTTGCTGTTGACAAGCTTGGCAGCCGCTGCAGCACTTTCTCCCTGCTGCTGTTGGCCATCGGTGCCACCGGTGGATGGTACGCCGAAATATGATGTCACTTTTGGAAGTGAAGACATCAGCTTTTTCAAAGCAAATTGCTTCTTTCTTTTAGTGGCACCACTAGGATAATTCCTTTTCATGCTTTTTTTTTAGGTTTCTACTTCGAAAAAAATGTTGTGAGTTCCCGCCACAGCCTCTCATTCATTCAGATCCAATCGCTTTCTGTTGCGTGCATACATTAGCGTCTTAAAGGAATAGCCCCTTGTGACAGAAACATAGGCGGGTTTATGCCCGTACAGTGCCCAACTCATTCACAAATCAAAAGCCATTCTGTTGCTTATTTAACACATATAGAGCTTTTTAATGACTCTTTTAATTTTAAAAAGTTAGAAAAGATTAATTTGAACTTTAAGAGGTGGTCAGGGGGTCCGGGGCCCCCCAACGTAAGGGGGCCCTAGGCGGCCGCCGACCTATGCCTAATGGTTAAGTCTGTGTCTGGCCCGTTTCCACTCTGGCTTGGCGTTCCGCTTCGGCTGAGGCCTCTGGACTGACCGCGCCGTCCTCCCCGGGGCTCCCCTCGCTGCTGTCGTTGCCACCGGGAGACGCCTGGCTGGAGGGTATGCTGTGGTGGTCGGCGGGGCTGCCGTCGGCGCTCTGCCATGCCGCCTCAAGTCTGATTCTGGGGGGGGATGGGATTCTGGTTTTCTCTTGCACCTCTTCTGGCCACGTCAATGGCAGTCTCTTTGCTCTTTCCTGCATTGGCTCCGGTCTGGGTTCTGCTGGGACACTCTCTCCCAGCTATCCATTTCTTTAGCCCAAACAATGCCACTCCTGCAAGTGTGATCGCAGCAATAGTTCTAGGGTACTGGAGAAATAACGAACTGGAAACTCTGAGGAACTGCATTCCTTAACAATCGCTGCACGCCTAAATCCGTCCAACACAGCAAATCTAGAAGAGCAGACCTGACCAAAATGCATGTACGATTTGTCTCCTACTATCTATGGAGTGAAATGTGTCGTTCCTGTTTTGGTGGTGCTGGGCCAGCGTAATGAGTTCATCATTGGTTCGAATGTCCTCAAGTATCTAATGCAGGCTAGCAATTATTTGTTTTGATTTCTTTTTATCCCAAAATAATTTTGTTTTGTATCTAAGTTTTTTTAATATAAATTATTTTGTTATATGGCTTTGTGTTGTACATTTTCAAATTTATTTTATAACTATTTTTTTATTTCTATTATTTATAAAATGTATTTGTAAAATTGATTAAAAAAAAAGTTGAATGAAAATTTTTTTTTTTTAAATCCGTTCCCAATATGGCCGGAGGGAGCTGAGCCTGACAGGCGTTCGCACACATCGGCTCATTGGGTTCCTATGTGTGTTGCAGATTGTGGTGTGGCATCACTAAAAGGTCCAGAGATCTGAATTTGCTTCCGCTTGTTCTTCATACAACGCAGAGTACAGCACAGAAGGGTTACACCTTGCGTGTTTTATCATCATCATTTCGTTCTCTTACATTTACAGGGAAAAAATATTGACATCAGACTGCCGTGGGCAAACAAATAAATTAATAAGTATGAAAAGAAAGGAGAAGATGAGCATTGTGACTTCAAAGTCATAACACTGACAAGGCAACAAAGCCACACAGATAGGGGTACTACACACCTGAGGTTAGGATGTTCATCATTAAAGAAGTGAGATGAAAAAAACCGCACAGCTGAAGAAAGGCGACAGTATGATATGTTGACTGTTTTGTGTTATTGCCCTGGATTCCCTGGAGTCAGCTGCCAAAAGACTTGTTTTGATGAAGAATATGAGTGATATTTTTCAAGGGCACTTCTTTGTGTTCAATCCACTGCTGAGCCTGCATTTAGGCTGTAGGAACAAAGGTCATGTTGTAAGACAAATGTAAGACTGTAATGCCACAGTTCGGGCCCTATTATTTGATATCTGGGACACTTAATACATTAACTTTTTTTTAAATGGCCAGAATTGTTAAAAATATTTTTGCGCTGGATTTTCACACCCTTGACTAAAATGGGGTCAGAAAAACCACATTTCAATAGATTTCAAATGGACAAAAACTTCAATATATTTAATTAGGATTCATGTGAAAGATCGATACAAATTTGTGAATAATTGTGAAGTGGAAAGAAATTGATCCAAATTCAATTCAAAAAAACAATTGATTCCATGAAAAATTACTGTAGGTGCTGTAGCTCATAATAATTCATTCTTCAAGGAGTTGTTGATCATTATGGCCGTGGTAGGAAGGATTTCCTGTAGCAGACTGTTGCAGCAAAGCTGAAGAAGCTTATAACTGAAGACGCTCTGTTGCAGGATAGTCTTATAAAGACGATGTTCCACAGTCATCCCCAGAAGAAGTCTTCAGCAGGTTTTCGAGCCTTTTTAAATCCCTGGCTCTGATGCTGTTGCCCCAGCAGATGATGGACAAAGAGATTACAGACGTTTCAAAGAAATACAGCATCTTGTTGCAACCTTGAAGGACCTCAGCTTCCTCAAAAACTACAGTCTGCTCCGTCCCTTCTTGTAGACGCTTCACTTTTGATTCTCCAGTCTAGACTGTTTTCCAGGTGAACTCTGAGGCATTTAGTTTACTTCTCAACCACCTCCACTTCTTCTCCCATGATGGAAACAGTATTTGACTTAACTCAATTTCTTCTGAAATCTACAGTCATCTCCTTTGTTTTGTTCACATTTAAGGTAAGACCATTGTTTCCACACCAACCACAAAGCGGTCCACCAGCTCTCTGTAAGCTTCTTCTCCATCTCTGAAACAACCAACAACTGCAGGGTCTTTTGAGTATTTTGATTACTGGTCTCTGATTTGTACTGGGGGTCTGAGATGTACAGAGTGAAAAGGAATGGTGAAAGTATGGATCCCTGTGGTGTTGCTGACCACTTGGTTTTACACACAATTATTCAATCTCACTAATTGTGGTCTGTTTGTCAGATAGTTGTTAATCCAGGTGATTGTTGACAGCCTTATCTGTGCCTTATAACGTTTTTGACAAAGTAAATCAAGCTGAATTGTGTTAAATTCACTGGAGAAATCAAAGATCATGATCCTCATAGTGCTGCCTGCTTTGTCCAGATGACAGAGGGTTGATTAAAGCAGGGGGATAGTGGCATCTCCATTCCCAACTCCATGGCGATAAGCAAACCGAAGCAGATCCTGATATGTTCTAGTTTGCATACTCAGGTGGAGTGTTTCCAGGACCTTCATGAAGTGGGATGTCAGGCAATAGTTCTATAGTCTTTGATGACTGATTTTTCTTTGGTACTGGAACAAGGTATGATGTGTTTTACAATACTGGGACCTTCCCCTGGCTTTGGCTAAGTTTGAATAGGTGCTGCAGAATTCCACAGAGCTGCTCTGCACAGGTCTTCAGGACACTGGGGCTGACAACATCTGAACCTGCAGCTTTGTACCAGTTCAGTTTCTCACACTGATTCTTCACCTGACTTAGAGACAAAAAGTGGAAGAGGGAGGCAAAGGGGGCAGCAGCATCTACTCAGGGTTTTTCCTGCGTTCAAATTTACGTGGCGGCCGCCTCCAGCTAATCTGCTTGCCGCCCAACCCTGACATCGCTCTGCCGCCAGCTATATGGATGTTATTTTAACTGCAGTTGCAGCGTTGCGCCACTGTGGGGGCGCTGTCTTAGCAGCTAGTTGGTGCTATCGTTGTTCTGTTTTCCCCCGGCTTTTCAACCAGGTAAATGTTTTGTTTTTAGCATCCAAGCATGTCATGTTTATTTTTCAAAACATCCTCCGTCTCAGAGAAACGTTAATGGATTTTAGCGATACAGATATGACCTGGGAAAATCAGCCACTACTTTAAAAAACAACCTCGCGATGAGAGTCAGGAATCCAGGTGAAACAGCGCAGACAAATGATCGTAAAAAGCTGTTAAATTGTAATCATGGATGTGAGAAGATGTGAAAATTGCAGGCAGAGACTGGCGAGGGTCAGAATGCAGGACACTTTTTATGAGCGCTGTAAAGTGATCGTTTCGCTGTTTTACCTTTTTCTGCAAGCGATCCGTGTCATTTACGAAACTAAAGGCATTTTTTCTAATTAGCTTTGCTCCTGTCTAATTCACTGGAAAACAGAAAGAGAAAATATATTTATTAAATGTGAAGAGTAGAAAAACAATGTGTATTTCAACAATAAATACTCCTTACTACTACCGCGCACTGTCATGTTTTCTCTCTGCGCAGATGATACTTTCAGGATTTTTACAGACACCTTTCTGCTCCAGAAACGTTCTGCTATGTTGCAGGTACCGTTTAAAGATGAAGAAATACATAATCTAAATATCATGGGTCTAGTGGAAGTTTTTGTTTTTTTCTTTTACTGTGGATTGTTGAAAAAAATGAATATAATATTTTTGGTTAACTCCCACTTTCTGAAAATGTCTCCATCTTTGCGCTGAATGCCGATTATTTTCACTATCTCAGCATCCAGCGCTCCCAGAGAGAGATTTGATTTATCCACCAAAAAGCAGATTAGCCACATGTACATGTTCTATTGCAGGACTCTGATCTGTAAATTAAAGTTGAAGTTTCTCTGCACAGAACGGACAAAAACAGCAAAGGTTGCAAAGGTAACGTGTTTTATTGTTGCACATATTCTTCTGGGGCTGATAAATATAAATTTGCCATCTTTGTGCTTTATGTGGATATTTAATGTCTGCCATTTGAGAAACAACACGTAATCCTTTGGCTTTCAACTGTTATTAATTGAATAAAGATGCGTTTTTCAACACCTGTTTGTACCTTCAGTCCTTATTGTGATGAAATATGGAACATAATAACAATAGGCTATGAATAGTTAATAATTAAAGTTAATAATTATAGTTAATGTCTGGCTGCTAGATGTGTGGATAAATCCCTACAACTTAATGCACTTTCAGTTTAAGGTTGGGTCCTTATTTTTGTATGTATATTGTTTTAATGAAAGAATTCTTTAAACATGATCATTTTCATAGTCTTATTAGAACGCTTAACAAAATATGTTTACGACCGAATTTCCCCTGGTGGGACTATTAAAGGATTATTCTATTCTATTCTATATATATGTTGCCTTTATAAAACGTGAGTCAGTTGAATGCACAGAATTCATGCATGTGTTGGCGAATGGTCAGGATGATACCACCTTTGCCTCAGTTCGAGCCAGGAAAAACCCTGCTACTGACTGTTGAAGAGGAACTTAGGGAAGCAGAAGAGTCCATTACTGAGGTGGAAGACAAAATATCTGAGGTATAACAGGACAGGTGTGGGTGGTATGCCTGTTTGGCTGAGGACAGAAGAGGACGCTAACTAGAAGCTAGTTGCTGAACTGAACTAATTTAAGAATGTGCTCAGTTCATTTGCTCTGTCCAGACTTCCATCAATCAATCATTCCTGTGCTTAAAGCTTGTGATCTTCATCCCTGACCAGACATCTCTGATATTTTTCCTCTGTAGTGTGCTCTCTAGCTTCTTCCTATATGCCTTGCTGTTATTGACTTCAAGTTGCTTCTGTGTTCTCCTCAATAATTCACTGCCTCCCTCCCCGAATGCTTTCTTGTTGAACAGTTCCTTCAGGTCACTGGGTGGTCCACCTTCATTTTAGGGAAGCCTCCCACTGTTCTGGATGGGATGATGTTGTCCATACAGAAGTTTTTGTAGTCCGTTACACACTCAGTCATGGCATTGATGTCCTCCACTTGGCAAAAAAGTCATCCAGTTTGTGGTCTCAAAACAACCATACAGGGCTTCTTCAGCTTCATTTGACCATTTCCTAACATTTCTCTTTGTCACAGGTTGCCTCTAAACAAGTGGTTTATCTTCCAAGGAAAGAAACAAAAGAATCAGTATGTTTACATCAGAATCAGAATCAGAATCAGTTTATTGGCCAAGTATGTCACATACAAGGAATTTGACTCCGGCAAACTTTTTTCTCCAGTACAGAACTTGAATAAGTGAAATAAAAAAAGAAAAAAAAGAAAAATAAGAACAAAAATAAGTAAAAATACAAATAAATATCAGATCGTAAATAATAAAGGATAATATATACACCAAGCCGGGGTTATTTTACAGTGAGTATGTACAGAAGTGCAGAGTTATAGTTTATTGTTATGTGAGTGCACTCACACACTGTGACTAGACAGAGTTCGTCAGAGCGACAGCCTGGGGGAAAAAACTGTTTTTGTGTCGGGTGGTTTTGGCGTACAACGCTCTGTAACGCCGACCTGAGGGGAGGAGCCTAAACAGATTGTGGCCAGGGTGTGAGGGGTCAGAGGTGATTTTCCTGGCCCGCTTCCTGACCCTGGCCCGGAATAGGTCCTGAATGGAGGGAAGATCGGTTCCTATGATCCTCTCTGCAGTCCTGACTGTTCTCTGCAGTCTGTCCTTGTCTTGCCTGGTGACGGATCCGAACCAGACAGAGATGGATGAGGTCAGGACAGACTGGACTATTGCTGTGTAGAAGATGATCAGCAGCTCCTGGGGCAGGTAATTCCTGAGCTGACGCAGAAAGTACAGCCTTTGCTGGGCCTTTTTCCTTATTATGTTGATGTGTGAGGTCCACTTCAGGTCCCGTGTGATGGTGGATCCTAGGAACCTGAAAGACTCCACTGTGGGGACTGGCTTGTTGAGGATCATGAGAGGAGATGTTGATGGTGGTCTCTTCCTGAAGTCCACTGTCATCTCCACAGTTTTGAGCGGGTTTAGCTCCAGGTGGTTCTGACTGCACCAGAGAACCAGCTGTTCCACTTCCTTTCTGTACACAGACCGTCGCCGTCGCGGATGAGTCCAATGACGGTGGTGTCATCTGCAAACTTCAGGAGTTTCACAGAAGGGTCCCTCGACGTGCAGTCAGTGGTGTAAAGGGAGAAGAGCAGTGGGGAGAGAACACATCCCTGGGGGGGATGTAAATCTAAAGCTCAAGCTTTTTGGATTAATCCGTCTGAAGCCTAGTTTATGCTTCTCCGACCGCAAATTTGCACTCAGACACAGACGTATAGACGGAGACGTTTTTTGTTTTTGGTTCTCCGTTCTTTTCCTCTCCAATCCATTGTTTTTTCAGCATTGCTCGACCAGGACAGCAGGGGGTGGTAACTATTCATGGTGTCTCTGCCTACTATCACAGTGTCGTTTTCAGTTTTTTTCTAGCCTTGTGAACACTTTACTTCCTCAAGGAGCAATGGACGACATAAAGTAAGCTTTGATTAGGCTGTAAGGCTTTTTATTAGAAGTGCAGCTCATATAATACTCTAAAAACACATGGAAACAAACACAGCAGCCTTTTTTGTTGTTTCTCTACACCTCCTTGTGTTCAATATCACCAAAAGGACAGATTAGATAAATTATCCTTTTAGTATAAAGCATGTAGTGGCCAAAGACTGCATTAACTACTGATTACAGCAACTATAGAGCCCCGTTCTGGTGAAGCGATCTCTGGCTGTAACTGAAACTTACCAATCAGATGCGCTCTCTGTTGACGGAGACTGAAAGTTAAAAAATGGGACTCTATTTCATGCGTCCTTGCGTAGGTGACAGAGATCCCTTGTGTCACCGGATAATGGCATTGGCACAATCCGTCTCCGTCAAAACATAGAAGCATAAACTAGGCTTAAGGATTTACTCACTGCAGCCGAGTCTCAGTTTACACATCAGTCATAAAATCAAACTATTAAATGGAGTACATTCCACTCCCCGACGGTAGTGGATGGATGATGGTTGCAGAGTAGTCCGATTCAAATCGCGTTATCCAGCAAGAGAAGCCGAGCTTCTGAAACTGAAGCAAGTTCGGTTCGACTCCAGCTGAACTAAGGTGTATACATGCATTTTAAAAGTCTGATTTCAGTCAGACTAAGGCAATCATTTGAATTTCTGTTGCTGCATGTAAACGTACTGACTGAGATCTGATTGTCCCAGAGCAGTTTAAATATGTTTTTCCATAAATAAAACCTACAACTGCAGTGTGTATTTATCTTCAGCTCTCTTGATGTAGCTCTGGTTGTATTTTTAGGGTTGTTGTCCTGCTGGGAGGTGAACATCTTAAGGCTTTACCATCCTGTAGCAGGTTTTCTGACCAGCCTTTATATAAAGTCCCTGTTGAAGAAAAGCTTGTCCTCTATATGATGCTTCCACCACCACCACATTCACAGTTAATTAGGCTGATGTGCAGTGTGAGTTTTCCCCTAAACATATGTTTTTGCTTGTATGCCAAAAAAAAAATCTGTGGTTTAATCTGAACATGAGACCGTCTGCATATTTGCCTGTTCATTATTATGCTTTGTAGTTATTTCTGAATGGGACTAATTTTGGCTTTCTTCTTTACAAAGGCCCCTTTACCACTTTGCACTAGGAATAGTTACCAGAATCTTTGTAGCTCCTCAAGAGTTTTGACGCAGCTGCTAATCTCTTTACCAGGGCTTCCAGGGTTGGAGGATGGCCATGTCTTGATAGGTTTGGAGTTGAGCCATAGTTTTCCATTTTGGATTATTAATTAAGTATTACTCTATTTAAAATTTGGGATATCGTTTTATTATCCATCAACAACTTTCTCCCTGATCTTTCTGCTGAGTTCCTTGGTCTCCATGATATGGTTTGTTCATTAATATTCTCCAACAGCAATAACAACCAAAAAATTGTTTTCAAAATATCTGTTATTTTGCTTCTACTTCATAATGATGTACTATTGTATAAAGGCCTATCCCATTAAGGAACAATGAAATACTATAAAGTTAGTGTTTTTAATGCGACAAAATAGGAAAAAGTAAAAAAAACAAAAACATGAATACGTGGAAAGCAAAATGTAAGGGTAGATTTCTGCGAATGATTCTATAAAACTTTAAGGACACTTAAGCAAAAGCAAAGGTATCTGTTGCTAAAAAGGGAATCAGGAAGTTTTTTCCCTTCGATTCTTACTTCCAAAAGCTTTCAGTTTAGTCAAATATTTTTGATGAGCTTACAATCACAGATCTTTTGATGAAACTCAAAAGATCTTTGAGAAGACCAAGGCTGGGACACTATCAGAGCCTTTCAAATTTGTCAACTTCCACCCCTTGAGGTACGCCACTGTTGGCTTTGAAGTTTTTTTTGCCATTTTACTAAGTTGGAGGATAAATACTCTTTTTATATGCAGCAAAGCCCACAGCATGATCAATCTGCTGGTTTACAAGCTTAATAGTTGATGAGAAGTTTTTTTTCCATAAAACTTTTGCACTTTTTTGTCTAAATATATCTTAGATAATTATAGGTAAATGTTCGATTTCAACTTCAACAATTTAAAGATTTGCTTATTAAATGTTTCGTGCAATTTCAAATGTTCATCAGAAAGGTTGTGAGACTATGATGCTGTAAAGTTTGCAAATAAATCTTTACAAATTATTTCTTTTTAGTATTTACCTGTTGCTAGAGGCAACAAAAGAAACACAGCTGATAATCATCCTCCTGTAAGCTTATTATGTTACCGGGGTGTTACACTAATGCAATTTTTGTCATCCTCACAAATCATTGATCAACTTAGCCAATTTCTTTTTAAAACGCAATAATTTGATGGTATTAATTGTTTTATATGTGAATACGTTTTTCTCCAATGTCTTTAAATAAAAATCCTATTTTGGCTGAGCAGTCCTCTACTTTATAACTTCTTATAAAGGTTTTTCGATGTAAGTATTTTTGTTTTTTCCTTTCTTTTACAAGGAAAAACAACACAAAAAACATTGAGTTTTTCCAAATTATGTAATTTGCACAAAAGCATTTTATTAAAAAAAAGACTTGTTCTGACATGTTTGCATGATTTCTTTCTGAGTTCCTAAGGTAATTAGCAGGATTTTGATTTTTACCTGGCAGTTTTATTGTTAAGCCTGTCTTTTCAAATATGTTCTTCAGACACAGCCTTCAGTAAACAGCTCGAAAGTTCATAGCAGCACCGGATATAAAAGTCAGCATAGCTCCCAGAAGATTGAGGGGGAAAAGAATCCTGATCTACTGTTCAACTATGGCCAGTAGGTAATGAACCCTGCATTTTCATGCACTTGTTAAGCAAAATGTAATCTTATCTAAGCATAGAGGGCATCGCAGATACAAACACGAGTGTCTGATTCTTCTGGGCAGACATCTCGAAAGATAATGTTACGAAGCTGCCTATATATGCCTATATGTCTAAAAGCACACTATTCTTGATGCATCCTTGAAAGCATGCAGCTGTGGTTTTACACTCATTCAAAAAAATGCTATGTCAAGTGTTTCCACACAGCTATTTAAGCAATTGTTAAGATACTATGTTACTTAGTATGTGATTCAAGGTTACCAATTCCCTAAATTACTTAAAGCAGCTGTGGTGAACCTCTTGACATTACATTTTTAAAGTAATCTGATGTTTTTTTTGGGGGGGGGTAGACCAACAGAGATCAGCTTGGTGTGTAGGTCATACGATTTGCCCCAAACCCAACCCAAACAAAAGTTGAAATGTCAATTGTCTTATCTATGTTGAATTGATATAGCATTGCTGTGGAAGTCATTGTATCTCAACCACATTGTGTATAATGTGTTTTTCTCTACTCGTTTGAAGCAAGATGAAACTCAGGCAGGGTTCTAGGATTCTGAGGATGCATGAAGGTAAATATTGATAAGACATGTAGAACTAGACGAGTATTACCACTCTTGTTTATCATTTAGCAGTGAATGAATGTCTCTGAAAGCCTTTTCAGTTGATTGTTAGTGGCAGGAGTCAGCGGGAAAGCCAGGCCAACACCACCAGTAGCCGCCTCAAAACCTAGAGGACCCAAAACTCACTGACGTATGTTTTATTTGAATTTATTGAAGTGATTTACTAACATATGCTGTGAAATACAGGAAGTTATCTCTTTAAAGTCTGTGTTCATTAGGATTTTTTTTACTTTTAGCTGAATTATAATCGGTAACATTTTTTGGCCCTGTGGCACACATTGGTTGTCATGCACTATAGAGTCATACGGCCATCTTGTTTGCTATTTAGGGGAACAACATGCAAGACACTGTAGGATTAATATTCCTCGCCCCTGTGCTTGTAACGACCACCAACATTTACAACAGCGTTCATATTCTCAGGTTTTCCATCATGCCCTCAGACAAACCTGTGTTACTCTGTATTGCTTGTGTGTATGTTTTTTGCTTCATTAAGCATGCATCCAATCAGTCACAATCACAGCGGCTCTGCACGTCGCTCGGCAGTTCACACCCAGCCTGTAACCCATCCGTCAGTCAAACGGCTGGAGTTCATTAGAGATACTGAGAGCCGGTGACAACTCCCCACTGGTCTGACCTGTATGTACAAACGCAGGTGATCTGACCCTCCTGGAGGTTATCGCCACATAAACAAAGATGTGTCACTTGAAAGGAGGCGAGAAAAATGAGTGAAAACACTAAGAAGCATGAAAAAAAGCCTGTAGCATGAGGAAGCTCTTTAAGGAGAGGGCACACAGTGGGAACTTGAGAAGAGAGGCAGCACAGCAGCTTCTGTTTCTGCTGCAGGTTATAGGGAATTAATAAAACACTATAAATGGAGCTCGGGTTCTAGTTAGCGGTGACACATAAAATGTCCTGAGTGTGTTGGGAGCAAGCAAGCTACTTAGATCCAGAAAATAAAGCGGTAAAAAAAAAATATACTGTTCTGCTGAAAAAGTATTTGCCTCCTTAAGGACTCCATCTGTTTTTCCTTTTTCGTAAAACTTCAAATGTTTCAGATGATCAAACAAAATCATATCAGAGACCTGGGGTTAATCCAAAATTAATTTTTAAAAAATAGTTTTATTTATAAAGCAAAATTTCTACCCAAACCAACCTGAACCTATGCAAAGAAGTAACTGACCCCTAAACCTAATAATGGGTTGTACCAACCTTGTAACAACTCTTCCAATGTTTTAATTTTACTGGAGTTATTTAACCTGCCTTCTCCAAACCCCACATGGTCTCGGCTTATGCTGAGTCTGGTTCTGCTGGAGGTTTCTTCCTGTTAAAAGGGAGTTTTTCCTCTCCACTGTCACTTCATGCTTGCTCAGTGTGAGGGATTGCTGAGAAGTCACAACGCAATCTTCTGTGGTTCTCTAATTCCTAAATAAACATTGTATTGTAATAACTCTTCTTGTAAAGTGCCTTGAGATGACATCTCTTGTGAAACGGCGCTATATAAATAAACTGAATTGAATTGAAATTGAACCCCTCGTTGGCTGATTATTCCACAAAGTATAACCAAACAAAACATTCACAGTAAACATAAGTGCTGTACTTATCAATCTCTTTGACTGTTCTGATTTCCTCCGCTACAAGTTCATTGTGCTAAACACAAGCAAAAAAAAAAATATGTTGGGCAACAAATAAAGCCCTCAGAAACCCTCCTGTTAATAAGATTAAAGTCTGAAATATTTATTTGAGTAGACTCAATAATAAATGCAGGTGATTAAAAATTTAATTAATTCAAATTCAGCCCATACATTTTTTATTGTACATTACTAAGAGTGCACCAAAAAGCCGTTCTATTGATGTAGTGCAGTGACGATGACTCCAAAGTCCTGCCCGGCCTCTGAATCCCTGCATTTCTCACACACTTAACAAAACTCTCCCAGAAAGACTAGCAGTCTAGTTTGACAGTGAGGCAAAGCGAAGTACTGCCACTCCTCCTCCTCCCTCCATCCCTCCTTTTAGCATCAGCATGCACGTGTCTCTGTAAAACTGATTGCAGGTAGAGGGCGGAAAATGGGGCCAGGTACAATAATTTAAGCAAGTTGAAGCTAATTTTAATGTATTACCCTGCAGTGTGCATACATCGTGTCAAAGGTAAGGCTGGGCAGTGATCTGTCGTGTGATTCATTCTCCGCACGGGGAATTATTTTCATGACGCATCATAATTTAATACGTTTTGAGGAACTCAGCATGACTTTGCCGGGCTGATAGGGGGAGGTGAGGGAAGGTGAGAGAGGGAAAGAAGGGAGATGAAGAACGAGGGGGATATTAAATTATGGAGCACCTTAACAGAGCAATCTGTCTTAGAGAGGCATGATTGCCCTACCTCTGTGGATTGATGATAATCTGTTTGTAAGGGGGCCTTGTAAAGGCTGCACTGGCTTTAATGGGTGGAAACTCAGCGCTCTGGCCTGGACAAAAACAGACTGATGAATGGATCGCCACTGAGCTGTATTTTGAATGCCATGCTTTCTCACTTTATAATAGTATACTTTATAAAAGCCTTTCATAAAAAAAAAATCTGTTATAGATTATATAACGTATGTATAATCAGATATTCATTATGTGTTATGGATCAATGAGTGTGAGCAGCCTTTTGCAGATAATACCACAAACACCTTTTGAAGCATATTATACACATAGGATAATGCTGCAAACTCTTACTTTCCACCCAATGGTTGATATTCTGCCCAATCAAGGAACTTAAGCAAATTAAGATATTGCAATTAAAATCCAGGATCCACTAAAAGTTGTTTGTATCTGTTTTGCAGCTGAAAGTCCTCTTTATTTAACAATACATTATCTAAAGATATAATATTAATGAAATGTGAAATAGAACGTATTAAATATAACAGAATTGTTATTTTTTCACAGCTTCTCTTTACCATCACATACTCCGTATTGAAATGTTTAAGGATAATAGTTCACAGAACTATATCTGGAAGACTATTTTTGACTTCGAGTTGTTTTACCTGGCATATAAACTTAAAATATAAATTTTAATGAAAACCAGCAGAATGTTTGTATAAAACATATATGCTTTTTTTATCCAAGTTTATTGGAAACATTTTTTCTGTGGAACAGAGATCTGAGCTTTGTAATGATCATTATAAAAAAGCCTTTATTTAATGTCCTATTTTCATGGCACTATGGATTTTGTGAGGTGAAACTCCTTTTTGCAGCCAAACACCATATAAACACGATCCTGCATCTACTGTATACTACTTTATTCTTAGGCTTTGCTAGTGTCACCTGTTCTCCTCTAAAGGTAATGATGGTCATCATAGCTCTTCACTTTAGTTTTACGAGACGTAACGTCTCAAAATATTGTAATTTGACATTGAGTGCATTTACTACAACTTGGTATATTTATGTTGCCTTTTAGAGTAATGGTTTATTTCATGCTGAGTAGCCTTTCTGCCCATATTGGTATAGGATTCATGTCATTGTGGGTTTGGACTTTATTTGAGCCTCAATATACCTGCCTGATGAGATATTTTGTTATTGTTTAAGGGTTGATTTGTATTATTCATGGCAATATGGCTGGACATCCACATGCTCTTATAGCATATAATCTCTATGAACAAAAACTGTTTTTCCTAATATGTTTACTGATTACTTTTTAATTTAGAAGTGATGGAAATTACTACACATTATATGCAAACAAATGTCTTCAACAGTAGAGAAGGCTATGACATTTTAAATCGCGCAATACATTATTTAACGACTTCTTCCAAAAGCTCTTTATATAATGGGGCTTGCTTGAAAACAACAGGAACTTTGAAAGGTAGGGCTTATTTTACCTTACCTGCTTCAGAGTCATCCTGGAACAAAAAGTGTTTCTACCCTTAAGTACACTTAACAGAGCAGGCAGGTGAGGTCAAGCAGCCTTTTTGCCTTGCTCTTATTGCTCTGCCTTTCTATCCACAGCAGTCACATTGCCTTTCTCTTTCTCATGTCCATGCCTTGCAGTTCCGGCTTGAGAAGGGAATAGTAAACTAGCCAATTGCTGCCAGGGTTTACTTCAGAGAGCAGGAGGACTTTGGCTGTCATAGGTTCTCTGGATCAGAGCCGAGAGCGAGGACACTTCATTTGCTGGTGCTAAGGAGGTGAAGGAGAAGAGGGGGAGGTGGAGGTGAGGAGGTGATGAGTGTGTGCCAGGGTGAAAGTGCTGGAGAGAAAGCCAGGCAGTTATCCAGTGCAGCTTTATTCCGCTCTCTTAGTGTCTCATGCAGCCCACTCTGTCCCGAGGCTTTTTCCAGCTTATGCAGGTTCTGTTGTGGAAAGGGCAACCCGGATCAGCATTTGAAAGGTATTATAAGAGGAAACCTGGAGTCAGTCTGTTAAACCTCCAAAGCATCAGCAATTCATGAGGTGTAAGAGGTCCATCTGAGGAAAAAGGCGTTGCGGATCAGATAACTTTATGTGACTTTCTTGTGGAAATAAAGAGACATAAGAGCCTTTCTGGAACAATACATGGAATGTGTTTGTTTTTTAATGTGTTTCTTAACTGTAAAGAAATGAGGGAGAATCTTGTCTCACAGACGCAGCTTAATTGCTTGCGCTTGCCCTCCCTCCCACGCCTGGTCATTCGAAAAACAGAAGGCAGTGTGCTGCGATACTGTGCTGAGCAGATGCTGGCGAAAAAACTATCAGTAAACACAAATGTTTCGCGCTTTCAGGTAACGTGTTACTGAGTTGAGAGATTGCACCTTTCCTGTTGTGTGATAAAACAGAAAAAAAGCAAATGAGAATGAAGGAGACTGATAGAAAGCGGGGTCTTTGTTTGTTTCCATGAGTAAATGTTGAGTGGGTGGGTGGATTCTCACACTTTTTGTACACCCTTCCCCTCGTGGAATTAATGATTACTGCAGATCTGTCTCCATACAAAACATCACCAAAGAAACATTCCTACATTCTGCCTGCACTGACATTTTTCTTTTTGTCCAATACGGCATTCTGTATTGACTGCTTGAACCATGCAGACACAGATGTCGGGCTAGAAATTGGAGCTGAAGGGTAAACCTGTGGGAGGAGGACTGCAGGAGGAGAGGAGATCAAAGAGACGAGGGTTCAGGGCAGAGGGGGAGAGGAAGGTAAATTATATCAGTGGGAAGGACAGCAGGGGGAAAGCAGAGAAGACATAAGTTACAGAGAGCACTGTTCCAGTCAGATGTTTACATCCACTGCTCTTGGACATGAAAGTAACAAGAATGTTGAGTGTTGACTGGAAAAAAGATCAATATAAAAATATATACTTCAATTATTTTAAGTGCTTGCTTTTCCCAAGAAAACCAAATATTTTTAGGTATTATAGATTCCTCAACTTTTTTTGTATCATTAACACACATGGTTAAGGGTCTGCAACTGGCGAGTCTATTGGTACTGGGCCTCAGTGAGATTAATTAATATTGAATGTGGGAGTGCAACAACCCTGAAGCGTCCATTTACTTTCGCCTGTGAACTTGAAAACATATTAACATATGGAGTGAAAGGAAGATGGAAATCAAATGAGTGCTACACATGAACCTAAAGGCAGAACACACACTGACAGTTCACATTCCATCTCAGGGTTAATAAAGACAAATCTGAGAAAAACAACTATCCACTTAGATATTGAATTTAAGGCAGGTAAGAAACTCAAATAACACAATATTATTTTTTTGGACAATATGAAGAAACCCAGGGGGAAAAAAAGAAAAAAAAACTACAAAAACACGAAAAATATTTACAATGGGAGAACATTCAAACTTCTCACAGAAAGTCCCTAAATTCCACTTACTTTGAAAAGGGTTGATGTTGGGGCCATTCCAGAAGTGTAATATTAAAGGTCCAATATGTAGAATTTTACAGTAATTTAATGATGCAACAGTCTAACGTCGCAACCATGTTGGAAGGAAGTTTACATTGAAACAGATTTCAATCTCAGCTGGCCAGGGTGTTGTAAGTTTTTGTTATTGTAAAGACACTGCTGGAGGTTTCATTGCTTACAATATCTGTCCTACCACCATATTTCCTGGTTCCAAGGCAAATCACGGTTGCCAAATCTTCGACACTAAACAGTGCGCCGGCGTTACATGACAATGACCAGGCTAAAGCTGAGCCAACAATGCTAGCAATAAAATAGTCGGCTCTAGAAAAATTTCATGCTACTTTTTCATTTACCATCAACAATATATTGAGGTGAAATGTATTTATTTACTCATCAACGTACTGTGTTTAACTCATCTTCGCTCACCAGCGTGTATCATCTGACCGTTCTGTAACTGCCAACTCTCCATGAAATCCGAAGAGGGGAGGGAGTGACTGAGAGCGGACTACTTTGTTTTCTTCATGGACTTCAGTACTCCAATTTGACCACAAGATATCAACATTACATATTGCTCCTTGCACAACCAACAATTGCAATTCCAATAATGACTAAAGGAGAAATGCAAAAATAAAAAAACAATAATAAACAACCTTGCACCTTTCCCGGTTTCTGCTTGTGGATTCATGCGTCATCTGGAGACACACACCCCTGACAATCTTATACAAAGTGTATGTGTTTTATATGGGATTCTATTGTGAAAGCTAGAAGCTTTCTCATTTCTGCTGTTGTTGAGCTATTTGTGTCTACTATGTACTAGATATAGTCAGTTTAGTAATATATCTTCAGTAAAAATGGCAGCTAGATGAGCACATAATAGTACACAAAAAACACCGTTTGGTACATATTTGGGTCTTTAAAGTCATGGTTTTGGTGTGTTTTGGGTACACTCTAATCAACAAAACTAAATACAGTAGTTTACATCACTTTTGTTCTTTGATCACCAATAAGCAATAAAGCTCTTTTCACTTTCTGATTCCATTACATTTTATTTTCTGTAACTTAAAAAAGTTGAATGTAATTCTAGATTTTAAGGACTGATGTTGCTACAGGACCTTGAAGAACTCATCCATACATTTATTTTTAGTGTGAGGGTTACTGCAAAAGTGTCCTCACATGTCTGCCTAAAGAAGACAATCAGACAGCTGCAGCTGATCCATAATGGTGATGCTTGTATCCTCACCAGAACCATGAAAGTACACCACCCCGGTTCTAAAATCCTTACACTGGCTCCCTGTAGCTCAGACTGCTTAAACTTAGAGACTACTCAGATTTAATAATGCTAGTCTAGAAATTATTGAATGGCTTAGCACCAAATATGTTAAAGACCTGTTGTGACTAAACCACCCCCCCAGACCACTCAGGTCATCCAACCCTAGTGTGCTAACCATCCAAAAAGTCAGAACCAAGCATGGATAAGCAGGTTTCAGTTTCTATGCTTCCCTTATCTGAAAAAAATAAAACTTTCAGACCACTACGGAACTGGTGAAACTATCAGTTCCTTTAAATGAAGGCTAAAAACTCACCTGTTTAGAGCTGCCTTTGAGAATGAGATTAATGAACGGTCATATGTTTTTAAAACTCATATGTTTGGTGTCTCTAATGTTGTATTTTATGTTTTTATTGTTGTTAAATCATGTAAAGAACCCTGAATTGCCTCGTTGTTAATAGTGTGCCATAGAAATAAAGACGCCTTGCCTTGCAAACACTCAGTGAATGCAGCATGGGCAGCTGTTGGGAAAATCCCTCTCACCAACGGAGATTCTGCGGATTTGTGTATTGCACAAAGAAGGGAGTTTGGACTGATTGAATGCTACTGGCAGCCATTTTGACCTCAGGTAATTTTTCTCCAGTATCAGTGATGTTTACTTTTAGCTATCGTTTTGGGTGACTTATTCAGTTCACTGCAGAGTGAGCTATGTACCGTATTGCTGTTGAAAGATGTATTCGCTGAGAAGCTTCTTGTTTGGACCATCTTTTTTTCTTCTCTGTGGCTACATTAGAAATCTTAAGCACATAGCAGAGGTTAGTGACAGCTGGAAGTCCTCTGTTGTGTTTTGGTGTCACTATTTAAAGTTGTGCAAAAGAACATTACACTTTTTATCTGATTACCATATATATATATTATCCATGTGTTCAGGTAGAAAAAAGCACTACATTCATTTGGTACATGTTTATATTAAATTAACAGGGCTGTACAGGGAAATCCTCAATACTCTTAGACCACTACTGCTAATAAAATGCTGGTTAAACCTTTGCTCCCTTGTGATTTGTGTGTAAAAACAAAACACAGAAAGCCGGAGAATATAGTTAATCAACAAAAAACATATTAAACTTTAGTTATTTCTTGATCTACTCTGTAGTACAAGATATTATTAAAAGATTATGCAAATCCAGGGTAATCCCTGGACACCAGGGACAAGGCTGTAAAATCAGTTCTCATTGCAAGTGATTTTCAGGCCTTTAGACAGAACTGCTCACACAATCCTGCTATAAAACCTCTGCATGGGCACACAGTTAAATTCCCTGTTCTGAGTATGAACAGTGCAGCAGGGGGAAAGGAACAGACCTGCGGCAGAAACGCATCCAAAAAAAGGGTGAAATTCCGGGGCTGAGAGGACAAAAAAAAAAAAAAACAGATACAAAGGGAGACTAAACTAACCAGGCCAGGGATTCCTGCTGTGATAAAGACAAAAAATAATAATGATAATAATAAGGAAAACATAGTTAAACCAAAAACAATCTCCAGCAGTAATTTGAGAGGCCATATCCTTAAACAGATAATCAGTCTATCACAGGGCAACACAGACATCCACAGGACAAGCAATCATACACATACACACTCATACCTCAGGACAGAGAGGCCAACAAGCGAACCGAGACCCAGCTGAAGAGGTAGTCTCGGAGCAGTTCTAAAAACAAAACCCCGGTGTGGAGCAAATCAGGTGTACAAGCTACCAAACTTTATCCCACCCAATAAATAACAAAAAAAACTGCCTTTTTTGTCCCGAGGGCACCCATCTTTGTGGCGTTGCATCACATGGTCTCAATGTTCAACTACGTCTGTTAAGATCTGTAGTTGTATCAGAAGTCACGCTACAATCTTATGTTGTAGGTCATTTTGACTGCCAAGGTAAAAAAAAATCGTAACATGTTCAGTAGTTCATTTTCATTTATTTTAGTGTATATTAAATCCCAACAAACTAAATAGAAAAACGCTTGGGTGAAGGTGGGGGTCTCTGGCTTTCGTCCTCTGGGCGCCCTGGTTCAGTGCTGCTGCTGTTGATCTGCTGCTGCCGGTGCACATGGCTCCTTTGATCTCGTTTCTTACATAACCTGGCTCATATGTATTCGACCCAATGTCCATTTTAAAGTCCTTTTTAATCTTAACTGCTTACACGTTTACCTGTCCAATGGCTGAAAGACCCTAGTACAGAGGTGTCAAACTCAGTTCCAATTTGGGCCACATCAAGATAATGAAAGTCCTTAAAGGGCTTGTTGTGGCAGACAGTATTGATAAAAAAGATACTGAACATCTTTTCACAGTGATGTAATATAGGACTATTTAAAGAAACACTGATTTTAGTATTTAAGTCTGCATGGATAGAACTTAAAAGTAATATTTATATGGTTCTGTAGAGTTTAGAGGGCCACATAAATGGCTATGATGGGCTGGATTTGGCCCACAGGCCTTGAGTTTCATATGTCTACCCTCATACACATGTCTTTTTGTTGATGAACTGTGGTCTTGTTGCAAGCGTAACTGCAGCAAAACAAGAAAAAAAATGGTCCTAACCAAAGCAAGTGAACTAACAAATGAAAATTTGAAAAAAAAAGAAAATCTGAAATACAGAGTATAGCATCTCTGATTTCCCAACACTTGCAAAATAACATCTTCAGCTCTGGAAGCTATTTTCCTTTTGTAATTGGACAAGCTACACTTACACCTCCAAATAGACAGACACTTTTTCTCATTAACCCACTCAAAATTGTCTTGTTTTTCCTCAGTTGTGTTTCTGGCATGATTATTGACAGATATTTTCTTGATTAGACGTAACTTTTAGAGGCAAAAGAGAGGAAAAGAATATGGAAACCTATTGAGTTCACTTAAATTTTTAGATAGATTATTCAGTAGTTTTTCACCCCCTCTTAAATCAATCATTCATGTTTTTAATTTAAATGGGAAGTTTTACTGACATTCCCATTATCCTCTGTAAAAAGCATGAGAGAAGGATAATGCAGAACAAGTTAGTGTTTTATGCTTTCTAATAGAGTATTTTGTGTTAACCTTTGGATTGAGCATTTCAGAGTCGGATGAAATGAGAAAAAAAATCCCATGGTAGAGATGCACCGATACCGATACTGGTATTGGGTATTGACCCCGGTACTGTCCAATGTACTTGCATCGGTATCGGTTAAAGTTAACCGATACCATAAACCAATACTTAAAATGTATAAATTCTGCAATAATTTCACAGACAATTTAAATTTTTAACTTTATATTTTAGTTTTCGGTAATTTATATCAATATTTTTATTTTCTTACTAATTCACTATCATTTGTTGTAACAAGCAGAGAATAAAATAAAACATGCCTTCCAATTCATTACATTTCTTTGTGTGGTAGAAGTATCGGCTTCGGTACTCACTATAGGCAAGTACTCAGATCCAAGTATCGGTATAGTATCGGTTTGACAAAAGTGGTATCGTTGCATCCCTATCCCATGGTATTTAAAAAATAGTATTAATCATAAAAAATAAGATTTATTTACTGTTACAAAAATACTACAAATTACAAATTATAACTTACTGACCATATATTAAAACCCCACCTTAGTTTTTACATACATATAGTTTTTACCATTGTTTTTTTATATATATTTCAGATACCCTAGCCTAGAAGATGTTCTTGAATAAAGTGCAATGGATTGAAATCATCCTGAGGACATTAAAATGTGTTTTTAACACAATGGCAGCGATGTAAAGCACAATAAAACAAACAACAAAGGTTTTTCATATATAATTTTCATATATTTATTTTTCTTGTGTATAGAAATATATAGGACCCCCTGTAAATTGTTAGGTTTACTGACAGAAACAGTTGCTCTTCCAGCTAGTTGCAAACTGTCCAACCCAATCCAGGACTCACACAACCTGGGTCGCTGGGGAGACACTGGCTCACCCCTCTTTTCCACCGGACGCGTCAGCAGCATGTAACAGCAGCAGCACGTCATACGCGGTTGTTAGCCACCGCTTTTTACAATATAATCCTTTCCATCTGAGGCAAAAGCAGCGCAAGTTTGCCCCGTCACAGGAGCGTCATGTCGCAGCACTTTTCTAAATATACGTGGAAGTCCAATTTTCTAAGCGCTACGCTTGTGAAACGTGTACATTGCAACATTTTGGATGGGAAAGACAGGAAGTCAGACGGCTCGGCATCGGGAATTTTCAAAATAAAACAAAGCTGCTTCTTTCCGGTAGCTTTACTTTACTACCTGTCAGAAGTCAGTAGGTCGCGGGAGGGCCTACACCACCTCGGATCGCCACTAACTTTTTTCTTTTGCACTTCGAGGGAATTTGTATATTCCCTGAAACAACATAAACTTATAGGCAGATGTAAAATGGACAGAAAACAAAACACAGACCTTTTGGAACCGTGTTGTAGTCTTTTTTCCTGCTTGTCGCGTTTAGTGACGAAACCACGTGTGATTTTGTTGAGCTCGCATGATTTTGGGCTCTCTCGGGGAAAGCTGCTTCCCAGCTGCTACGAGCTGCTGACGCCCCCCGTTGAAAGGGCCAACCAGCAGAATACGCAAGTAAAACGTGCTGCTGACACGTCCAGTGGAAAGCCTGGGTCAGCTATACTGTCTGAGGCTTCCTGCGACACGGACCCAGACGCAGCTCCGAGTCCAAGGCGTAAGCCCACGGAGAGACAATCAATATTCCAGAGAACGAGAGTAAATATCGCATCACATTCTCTCTATGGAAATTAATGAAGGAACAGCAAAGTCAAAGGTGTCACGCAGAGGTCATATGCTTTCTGCTAGACAGGTAACAAGATTCAACATAATATTTTTCTAAACCAGCGCCAGCTACGGCGATATGCTGTAAAACAACCCCGAAATTAGAAATATGTATTTTTTTTTGATTGTGGTCATTCCATCTAACAGTACAGTTTATTTATTTTGAATAACATCTGAATAATATCACTAACCTGCAAAATGCTGACAACATTAACCATTCATAAATGTTGTTTCCCACATTTACCTTTCCGATCGTTACCAGTGATGAAAGAGAGTTCGATGTGCTTGTCATTTTGCTGCATATATGAATTCCCTGGAGGTTCAAGAATTTTGGGATGTAGTAGTAGAAAATTGTACAATTGCGATTTTTGCTGTTTATCGCCATCCGTTGTTAAGGTTGTCACTCGAACACAAAAATAAAGCTTGCTTATTTAGATATCTCCTTCGCCCTATCCCCAGGAAACTACACACTGTCACTTTAAAAATGTGTTGTAGTTCAAACAGTGATGATACTGCTCCCACATTAGCCCTACTGTGCTAAAGGTAAATCTTCTACAAATGACTTCATCTTCTCTCTCTTTTATTGGAGTAAAAGCGACTCCTCAAGGCCCTGTCCCCACGTAGCCGGATATCTCACAAAACTGAGATATTTTTCTACGGTGTGGCCTGTCATCCACACGTGAACAGAGATTTTTGGCATAAAAAACAAATCTTATTAAAAATTCCGGCCAATGTGGATTTTTGCGTTTTCTCCATTCTTAGTATCTGTGTGACGACGGACGAAAACAGAGTTTTAACGAGCGTTAAAGTCAATATGCATGACAAAAAATGCTCAAACAGCACTTGTGCAACCTGTTTACTCTCAAAAAAAGCATTTATGCCCTCAGAGGTGTGTTTGTATCATCCATTGTTAAAGCGAGTTTTGTTTGTTTGCTTTTACAAGCTGTATGACTGCTGCGTGCTGAAGATAAAGGATAGAAAGTTACTCTGAGCAGATAGGATTTGGGAGAACTACTGCCCCCTACAGGTTTGCCACGTCTATAAATGTGCTGAAAAACGCATGTATCCGGTTATGTGTAGATAGAGATTTTTTTTTTAAGGAGCGGAGGAAAATCTTCATAAAAAACAAAACAAAAAAAAACCCTGGCTACGTGTGGAAATGGCCTAAGACAGCACACAGAGCTCAAATCAGCTGAATTTGATCACTAATTTAAAGGGATACTAGGCAACATTTTCATGTTACTCAATCATCTTTGTAAGTCGGTATATGGTTAAATGACTCATTACAAGGCGAATGAAGACTCTCTCGCCCGCCCCTACTGCCTGTAGACAGAATATCCCACTTGCAAGTTCAGTGTAGCGACCCGGTGTCCTTCAGTCTCGCAAAGCCTCAGACATCGCGAGAAGCAGGATCAGTTTTCGGCAAACAGAGTGTAGCAAACCAACTAAGAAGCAGCGAACCGACTAAGAAGCAGCAAAAACCATCGACAGATGAAGAAAAGAAAAAGAGCTTCAGACCGAGCGAGGGCTCACACACGAATTAATATTGGTCAAGATTTTACAGAATGGCAAGAGCTGAAAGACACCGAAGGCGGCAAGTCGGATACAGACCTCGCATTCTTGCTTTTGCGCTTGTAAGTAACACTTTTATATTTTATTTTGTGCCTGGTTGTACTTTCGTTGTGTTCGTTATTATCTTTACATTTTTTTTTGTACTGTGTTCCCAGTACATAACTTCATCGGGTTGATGAAGTATTGTTGGTAGTTAGATTAATGTCTGTTACAGGGTAGCTAGGTGGCTAACGGAGGCTTATGTGTTTTCTAGCAAGCATGGATATTCTTTTTTAGGTAATCACGTTTCTTACACCTCTTTTCTTTTTTGTGTGTGTCATTTGTCATACTTGCCTGGTATCCCTTTAATGATAAGACCCTAATGGTGCATTCAGACTGCAAGCTTTGTCACTGCTCATAAAGCGACT
Source organism: Apricaphanius iberus (assembly GCA_028564705.1). Lineage (NCBI taxonomy): Eukaryota > Metazoa > Chordata > Actinopteri > Cyprinodontiformes > Aphaniidae > Apricaphanius > Apricaphanius iberus. The sequence goes on from JAPXFQ010001546.1 coordinate 534,547, forward strand.
AGTTCGACTCATATACACAGAAGATACATTTTATAGCTGAAGCTTGCAAAGCTCGTAGGTGGGTCTCTCTCTGCTGGATGTTTTAAAAACTCACGGTTTGTGGTTGGGTAGGCAGAGTCGACGTTGGACAACGTCACTACAGTTAGATGCTCTGATTGGTTGCCGTGCTGCGTCAAGAGTGTTAAGATCGTCAAAAGTTCAACAAGCTGAACTTTTGAGTTTCTAGCGTTATGAACTTTGAAGCTTGAAATGCAGGAAAAGCTTGAAAAGTTGACGGAGCCAAAGCTCACAAAGCGCAGCAGAGACCGCAATGCTCCTCCAACAGCCTCAACCATAGACTTTACATGTAATCTTGACGCTGCTGACTCTGACAAAGCCTGCGGTCTGAACGCACCATTAGTCAAACACCCTAGTCTGACTTGGGCCGTTGACATCAGCCATGTGGGAGATAGCTCCAATATCCTAAAAAAGTAAATGGACAAATTCCAAAAAATGCAAATATATGAAGGAGCTAAGTAGCAAAATGACTAGAACCTGTTGAAATCTACATCTGTGTTTCCTTTAACCTCTTTTTTTAAGCACCTGATATTATAGGGATAAACCTCTCAGTCAATTTCCTCCAATAACAGATACTAAACTAAAGAGGGTTGCTGTTGGTGTAACCTTTTAGGGCATAGCTACATGTATTCAGTTATTGCAAAAAAAATAATAAAATAAAATAAAAGTTTGTTTTCCCTGTCTCATGGACCTGTGGACCACACTATCTGTTGGGTAAAGAGAGTCGCTCATGTTTTATTTGATGTTCTTAGATGTTTGTTAGCAGTTTTTTGTTGTGATTATTTGAACGGCAGTAGCAAAGGAAGGGCTAGGTGTTCTATAGCAGCGCTGCTGCAAGAGAAAGTGAATCAATACAGGCAAATATAGATGGCTCACTTAGTTTATATTTTGATGTAAATGAGTATCTCTGAATATTTTATTTTTCAAGTATTTATTATATCGGGATTACAATTCTTTTGGACAGCTCTAGTATGTATTGACTGTGTCTTAGTTTACACAACCTCTGTAGCTACATAAAAGCATAATTCCAAATGGTGTGGAGAAGAGCAATAAACAGGACCCACTAATGATTACGAAAAAGGTACAAATATAAGCCTGAATGTTCTTTGTAACTCGTCACTAACAAGCAGATCATTTTCAAAAGTGCACAATGGTGTCAAGTCGCCTGGGATGATCCCCCCTTCAACGAGTGGATGGATTACTATAAGCTGATTTTACGTAATTTACCCTCACCGAGTGGAAAAGCACAATCCGGATTTTCCTTCCTAACTCCCTCTCCTTATCTTGTTCCCCTCACGTCACTGTTGTCCTTTGAAAAAATATAAGTTATGTCTGCGAGCCTAGGGCTGTAAATAGGTTAAGTCTGAACTTGAGACATTTGTATTGCAGGTCATCGATTTGGTTGCTTTAACAGTAGGCAGTTTTGTGCCTTTTGTTTTCCCTGTTTTACCTTTTCAGGAATGACAGTGTAACTTTGCAGCATTTACATATTTTTTACATCCTGTTTAATGTATCCAAGAGGACAGCTGGTTATTCCTATTATTTTCTTGCTGAGTGGATTCTCTTTTGAATCCACACCCAGCTCACACTTGTGCTAATAAGACAGATGACACCATCATATCTGAGGGACTTGCAATGAAAATGGAGCCGCAGTTCCATACAATCACAACCTCCCACAGATTAAACTCTTGAAAAACACAGCACTTTCTGTAAAGGCTGAGTTTCACATTGCTCCAGTTATTACAATTGGTTTGTCAAGAAAGCAATACATGGTGTCAGAAAAGCTACTTGTAGTCTGACAATGACTCTGTTGATTCTTTTTGAAAGTCTCAACTTTGTGAAGTGAAAATGGAAACTGTAAATTCAACCCAATGAGAGGAACTTAAAACATAAATCAGTCAAGGCTATGGTTCATTACAAACCAAAATTTTTTTTGATGGAAAGAAACAAAATATATATTCTTGTCCTAAGGAACTACTTTGACATTATTTTTTTATTTCTTAAATAACTACATTAGATTGTAGACATCAATGATTCTCCAACACAAGCTAAAAAACATTTTTCACACAGTAGTCCCCTTAGTGGTAGAAAGTAGAAACTGTGGATGTCTTTATACTGTAGGTGGAAAAAATATTATTATTTTTTTTGTAAAATACTGTCATATACAGTAAATCTTTGCTCTAAAGCAAACTTCAACAGGTTCTTTGATTTCTAAGAGTCAACATTCAAGTAAAAATACCTTTTAGGTGATCCAATAAAGCAATTTTCTCAAAGTAATAATATAGCTTGAAATTTTTCTGACATTTCAAACTGTTGTATTTTTTTCTGATGAGTAGCCCACCATTGTTGTGAGAGTCACTGACGTTCTATAGCTGCCATTCCCGATATCATCAAAGCCAGCAGCTAAACGGGGCGTTTTGATTTGTAAACGGTAATACCCCACTTCAAAAATGGAAAAAACACCTTCTTATTATTATTCACCCCTGAATTGTAACTTTACATCCAGTCTCACAAACTTGCTCTGCAAGATGGATTCTTGCAAGATTTGGAGTTTTCCAAACTCAGAAGAATCCATCTTGTACCACTCCACTCAAAACTGTCCGACCTCCAACCCATATTGCGCCAGGCCAAACGTTTGTCAGCATTATGCTTTGGGGCTTCAGATGTGATGATAGTTTCAAGTGCCCAGCTAAGTGAAACAAACATCGCCATGCCAGTTGACGCTCGCATAGAAACGGTAATGGAAACAGTTGTAGAGGAACTGGATACTGTTTCTTCATTAAAAAATTAGCAAAGGGAACTTTGTGAAAAGTGAAACAAGTAAAACAAACATAGCTGCGCCGGTTGACCCTCGCAGAGAAGCCAGTGCCAGCTGGGCGTTACCTTGCGCGTCCTCCAATCAGCTCAAAATATTCTACCAGATGGCCTTCTCTCTTTCAGACGGTTTCTCCTGCAAAGATTCCAGATCAAAATGTGTAGGCTCGACACATGGTGGGGCTACAATTAGATCTGGTTGATGCCAGGTTACTGGTCTCAATCAATATTTCAAAATAAGATGTTGTAATAATGTTTAATAGATTAACATTGTATAAACATAAGGGCAACATCAAAAAATGTCCATCAATATAGTCTATAATTTTAGGTTTAGGCATAAAATCAATGTTGTTTCTTCTCCTGTGAACTTTAAAGTTAGAAAATAAAGTTTTGGCATGGGTTAATTTAGACAGATGTCAAGCAGTGGAAATTAGGTATTTTCATGCCCATTATGATTGGTTGGTGAAATTCTACTCTAACCCCCACTAAGGCGTGTTTGTAGGCAATTCGAAATCCCCCCACAGCTGGTCCGACCCTACTCCCCATCCCTGTTTCTCAGGTGTCATAAAAGGAATCCAAATTTCTTAGAAATCCTAATTTAATCTTGCTAATTTGGATGTGTTGAAGGTTATCCTGTCTGCATTGTATTCTACTTTTGTCACTCTTTTGTTGGGGAGATTTTGGCAATAGTTTGAAATTGGGATTTAACCTGTCGCGTAGCCTAACTTGGGATTTTCTCAATATTAGCAACTGGGTGTAGTGCTGAGGTCAGACTATCTAAACCTCTAACGCTTTGATGACTAAAATAGAATAGATGTTTGACAGCATCAACCTAAACTTTAAGAAGTCTGCTTCACTATGGAGCAGTATCTTGATTGACAAAGGAGATGAATCCATTGTTTCGGTTCATGGTAAGTCCAACAACTGTATCTGGCCGAGTAAGTCACCATCTTAATGCGGCGTTCAGACCGCAGGGTTTGTCAGCGTCAGCAACGTCAAGATTACATGTTAAGTCTATGGTAGAGGCCGTTGGAGGAGCATCACTTGTCTCTGTGGAGCTTTGTGAGCGTTGGCTCCGTCAACTTTTCAAGCTTTTCCTGCGTTTCAAGCTTCAAAGCTCGTAACGCTAGCAACACAGAAGTTCAGCTTGTTGAACTTTTGACGATCTTAACGCTCTTGACGCAAGGCAAGGCAAGGCAAGGCAATTTTATTTCTATAGCACACTTTCAACACAAGGTAATTCAAGGTGCTTTACATGATTCAGTGATAATGAAACCACATGATTACAAAGCATATAAGTTTAACAGTAATCAATCAGTAAGAAAAGATATTGTAAGGAACAAATCCACGTAATTAATACACAATCACTTAAAAATAAAGCTAAAAGATAGAATAAAATATAGAAATTAAAACGACAACAATAAAATAATATAAAGATCAAATGTTTACAAAAAAAAAAAAAAAAAAGCAGTTACTCATAAGCAAGTTTAAATAGATACGTTTTAATTTTAGACTTAAAAGAGTTCAGTGTCTCTGCAGCTTTACATTCTCCTGGTAGTTTGTTCCAGAGATGAGGAGCATAGAAACTGAAAGCTGCTTCTCCATGTTTGGTTCTGGTTCTAGGGACGATCAGTAAATTAGAGCTGGAGGACCTGAGTGATCTGGATGGTTTGTACCATGATAGCAGATCTCTAATGTACTCAGGTGCTAAACCATTCAATGATTTATATACCAATAAAAGCACTTTGAAGTCTATTCTCTGAGCTACAGGGAGCCAGTGTAAGGACTTTAGAACTGGGGGATGTGTTCTACTTTCCTGGTTCTAGTGAGAACACAGCAGCAGCGTTCTGGATCAGCTGCAGCTGTCTGATTGATTTTTTAGTAGACCTGTGAGGATACGGTACAGTAATCAAGGCGGCTAGAGATAAATGCATGGATGAGTTTTTCTAGGTCTCCTTGTGTCATCATTCCTTTAATCCTAGAAATGTTCCTCAGGTGATAGAAAGCTGACCTTGTTATTGCCTTTATGTGACCCTGGAGGTTCTGGTCTGAGTCCATTATTACACCTAGATTTCTGGCCTGGTCAGTAGTTTCTAGTTGGACCAACTGAAGCTGTTTACTGATATTTAATCGATCTTTTTTGGGTCCAAAGAGAAGCACTTCAGTTTTGTTTTTGTTCAGTTGTAGGAAATTATGGGACATCCAGCTGTTAATTTGCTCAATGCATTTATTGAGGATTTGGATGGGTTCAACATCATCTGGTGACACTGAGATATAAAGCTGAGTGTCGTCAGCATAGTTGTGGTATTTAACATGGTTGGCGGTTATAATCTGGCTAAGCGGAAGCATATAGATGCTAAATAGGAGGGGCCCCAGGATGGAGCCCTGGGGGACCCCACATGTTATTTCTGTGTTTTGTGATGAGAACTGGCTAACTGATACAAAGAAGTTCCTGTTCTTGAGGTAGGATGTGAACCAGTCGAGTACTGTACCAGAGAGTCCGACCCAGCTCTCTAGACGTTCCAGTAATATATCATGATCAACAGTGTCAAACGCCGCACTGAGGTCTAACAGTACCAGCACTGTTGTTTTTCCATGGTCAGTATTTGTACGGATGTCATTAAAAACTTTGACGAGGGCTGTCTCTGTGCTGTGGTATCTACGAAAACCAGACTGATAAACATCAAGGCGTTTGTTCATTGCTAGGAAGCTGTTTAGCTGCTGGAACACAACTTTTTCAATAATTTTACCGATAAATGGGAGATTAGAGATTGGTCTGTAGTTTTGCATCAAAGTGCTGTCTAGGTTCTTCTTCTTTAGTATTGGTTTGATAACTGCTGTTTTTAGGGCTTTGGGGAAAACACCTGATAGGAGCGATGAGTTAACTATTTTGATAAGATCCATTCTGATGGATGGGAGGACCTTTTTTAGAAAATTTGTTGGTAAGATATCTAAGCAGCAGGTGGCAGAGCTTAGTTTGTCAATAATTTCATCAAAGCTTGATTGATTTATTGTTTGGAAGTGAGTCATTTTCTCTGGGTGAGTGTTAGTTGGGCTCATAGTTGGTACTGGGGTTTGAACTGATGTACTGATTGATCTTCTGATGTTCAAGATCTTTTGAGTGAAGAAGGTGGCAAAATCATTACAGGCCCTGGTGGAGTTTAGTTCAGGGGGTATTGTCACTGGAGGGTTAGTTAGTCTCTCCACTGTAGCAAATAATGTCCTAGCGTTATTGCTGTTTCTGTGAATAATCTCAGAAAAGAATGAATCCCTTGCACCCTTTAAGGTTACTTGATACTTGTTCAGTCTCTCTTTATAAATCTCATAATGAACCTGGAGTCGAGTTTTCCGCCATTTTCTCTCGGCGCCGGCACTCTCTTTTTTCATTACATACCAGTGGATTGATTCTCCACTGAGACTTCTTTTTGCTAGAGACAGTTTTAACCTTAAGTGGCGCAATCGTATCCATCACGTCTGAGACTTTGGATATAAAATCATCTGTCAGCACACCCAAAAAAACCAAAAAACCACAAAAACAACAAAACAAACCACACCCAAAAAACAACCCCCCCCCCCCACAAAAAAAAACCCCACCAAACCAGTTGGCTTTGCTGTGCGTCTGTTAGACTCAAAAGCTGGGAATGCCAGCGCTGTGAATCGTTTTTAAAGGAATAAAAGAAGTTGTTGGTTGTTGGGTTTCTTTTTACGTCCTTATTTTCTTGTTGGGTGTCTGTCGTCTGAGTGCTGGCCACTCTTCTAATGAGTGGGGGGTCCTTCCGGATAGACGCCGTCTGTTTGGAGGGGAACTCTGTGTTCACACCCCAAAAACCACCAACCAAACCCCCCAGGCGTTGGATTTTTAATTCCATGTCCTTCATTCTTTCCAGAATGTTTTGGAGAGTGACATCAGCGTTGAGAGCCATTGTAGTCTTCGTTTCTTTGTCCACAGTGGAAAAGTAGAAAAAGGAATAAAAGTTGTCCCAGGAGGTGTCTAGTGTCCTTAGGGTGAGTAAATAAAAAAAAAAGAAAAGAAAAAGAAAGATAGGTAGCGGGGGGAAGAGAGCAGGAGTAAAAAAAACACCCCCCCCCAGCATGGCAACTAATCAGAGCGACTCATTGTAGTGACGTTGCCCGACGTCGACTCGGTCTACCCAACCACGATCCGCGAGTGTTTAAACTTTCCAGCACAGAAAGGCCTGCCTACAAGCTTAGCAAGCTTCATCTTAAAAATGTATCTTCTGTGTATGTGCGTCAAACTAGTTGCTTTATGAGTGTTGCTTGATGCTGACAAAGCTTGCAGTCTGAATGCACCATTACTGTTTCACATTTGTTGTAAACTCTACCTCCCAAGCTGTTGCAGAAGGTTCTGAAAACGTTGGCTTTGGCAGTTCCCTTATTCCCTCCCCTCACCCTGTTGGTTGATTTAGATTTTATAATAGTGCTAAAATTTCTTTCATTACCTCCACCAAGAAGTTTATGTTTTTGTCAGAGTCTGTTTGTCTGTCTGGGGAGGGTGACTGATCTGGCTTGGAAGAAAGCTGCACTCTCCAAGTGCTTTTCTTGTTGATAGTGATGTTCTTTGGATGACTTTTTGTCCTGATTAGAGGGTGACACGGGAATCAATTGTCGCTCCCGTCCCATCCCGATCCCTAAAAAATTCTCCCGTCACGTCCCGATCACGTGACAGACCCCCCCCCAGATCTTGTCTCGAAAAAATCCCGAGAGAAAGACTCCCTTCCCAACCCGAATCCCGTAGATTAGTAATTTACATCCTATGGCGCTCGCTCACCCCATCCCCCTTTAAACCATAGCCTAGCACAGAATCAAAGATCATCTATTTAGCTTTATACGCCATCTTTAACCATATCCTGCATTCTCGTTGTTTGGCCACCTTACCACGCTTACCAGTTTATCCAGGTGGTCTAGCAAAAACGTCGCAGTTTCAGTTTTGGTGTGTGCAGTTTAGTAGACCCGATGGAATTCAACTAAAGACAGCGATCTGTCAGATTGCATTTTGCAGCGGAGTTAATAACCACACATTGGCACCACATTGCAGCGTCATTTTTTAAAGCTAATTCCCTGATATCTGACAAGATAAATGTAAAAACCAAATTAAAATTTCAAATTTCCCGTTTCCCGTGGATTATTTCCTGTCCCGTCCAAATCACGTTACCAACAGCAAAATTGAATCCCGTCCCGCAGGAATCTCGTGACCCGTGGGAATCCCGAAAAATTGTCACCCTCTAGTCCTAGTCCACTGGTGTTTTCTTTTTTGTTTTTTTGTTTTTTATTTCATTTACTTTAACCTTTAGGGTATTTCCATATTAGTTAATTCACCTTTGTCTGGCCTTTCTTAGTTTTTTTTTTATTATCTTAAGACTCTTAATTTAGCAATAGTTATTTTTTTCCGAAGGTTAGTAGATCCTGTTGTGGTTTGGTTAAACTCATATGTCCATTCTTTCCTCAGATTAGGCTTTCTTCCCAGCTGCCATTCATTTTGTTGATCATGTTCACCTTATTTCCACATCAGTATTCCCAGTGATTTTAATAGAGAATATTTTCTTATATCAGGCAATGAATGCAGTTACTGAAAAAGCAACCATAAGTAATGATCATAACAATTCAAGAACTCAAACTTTCAGGTATAAGTTTCACTATTAAACACCAATTAATTAAGTTATAGCACCTGTAAGGTCAACGCCTGTTGTGTAATTGTTAGCTTGCTAGTTTGTGGAGACAAACACTAGATTTCTCCATTTCACACTCCCACTCTGCACAATGCAACACACAATCTCATGCTAATTAAGGGAAGTGACTGTTGAAAGTGAAATGCAAAATTGATTCCCACCACATTCTTGTCTTGTACTTAAACTCTCTTAATTTACTTAATTAATCAGATGAGATACGTAGATTTTACCCTGTAACTATGAGCTTATTTAGGTTGTTTTACACCTTTAATATGTGATATTTGCTCAAGTTAAGTCAGCAATTACCATAAGGTAGCATATCTGTTCATTATTCCTCACAAATAATCTGTTAAAGAAAGAAAGAGCTGGCAGTACTATTATTCAGCTCAAACTAAAAGAGCTAGTAATACAAATACATATTTTATCGGATTAACTTTTCTATATGAGTTTACTCCTCCTTCTCTGAGAATTGTGTGTAAGAGAGCTAGTACCAGCATTAGCAAAAATAAAAAAAAGTTCAGCATATTATTCCAGTGAAACATTATATACATGATTTGAAATCTTCTGATTTAGCCACTTCACAAAGAATATTTTTATACAAGCTTGTGTGTGTTTTCACACAGAGTAGGAAGATGAAACGTCTCAATGCTAAGCTCATGTTCTCAAGGTGTAGCCACAGATTTCCTGACATGTGCCTGACAACATGGGCTGACAGTCCCTCTGCGGAGTCTATCTTTAGCAAAATGGATGAAGTACTTCAAGCTCGTCACTTTTCACGGACCAATTGTGAATACTTGTCAGCTGATAATGCCAGTGTCAACTTGGTTCCCATAAATTCTGTGATGAGAAGGGGCTTGGGCCAGAAGCCTGCTGTGTTAATCTTTTCCTTTTCCTGCCATACTTTGCATAATTGGCAACGTATGGCAGGGGGATAATTACAGGTACAGTGTTTACTTTTCTTTTGTGTATTGCCAATTTATATCTGTATATTGAGGAGGGAAGTTTCACTTTGTCATAAGTTTGCAATTATATAAGAAAATACTTGTAATCCATCGTCTATTGTGCCTTTGCTTTAGTCTAAAGGCCTATACAAATCCCAAAATGACATTATGTTCTTTTAGTCCTTGGGTTGGGAGTTCTTGCAATTTGATTTTTGCATATTCTCTGTTTAAATTTTTCTTGTGTGAGGTTTAAGAAATATGAAAACGCTCTGCTGCAGTAGAAGAAATCTATAAATGGCTCCATACAAGTTCTGCAATTCAGCTTTTCTGCACCATGAAATGTACTAGTGAAAAATAATTTTGTTGTTGTAGCTTCGCTTTGAAGAAAAATGTATCTATTCTACCAAAGTATGTAGTGGCATCAACATCATCCAATCGAGGATTTGTTGTCCTTCTTTACTATACTTTTACTTTTCTCAAACTGTAGTTGAAAGTTACAACCCTTCATCGTTACTTGGACAAGACACTTGGACAAACACAAAACTTTACAAAGTTTTCTAAAGTTTTGTAAGTGTCTCCTGGAGATATTATTATTTCCAATACGAAGCCATACAGTGGTTGTGCAATTGTTTTTTGAGTAATAATCAGTCTGTGTTTTAACTGTTAGGACTTAACTAGACTATCACAATTTGAATGTTAAAGCATCATCATATTGGGTGTGCCCAGAAAAACAAAACAAAAAAAAAAGTTTCAAGCAAGTGCTAGACATGGCATCTGTATTCGGCTGGACCTTGAAGAGTGATGTTTTTTGTAAAGCCAGAAAACAACTGTTTTGTATCCAGAAACAACTATTTTGGGCTATTGGCCAATAACTGATCATGCATCAATTTGATAAATTCCCATATAAAAATGCCTAATTTTTTTTTTATCAAGAAAGCAATTGTGTTTGTGTTTGAAGCTATAGAGAATGATGGGCTTCAGGTAGGGTTGCCAACTTTCATAAATTAAAATAAGGGACACTTAGGCTACAGGGCGTTATTCACCACGGGCCGAGCCGTCAAGTGTATACAACTTATGTTAACATCCAGTGTGGTCTAACACATAACTGTGACGGGATATTGCAGATGAACCCCAAAACACCTTTAAACTTTTTTTATCTGCTCATTTACATACAAATTTAGGAGTGAGATGACAAATAGTTAATTAAATTAGGTTACATGGCTTGTCTGAACAACAATCAAACCACAACAAGAAATGTAATGCAATCTTAACTTAAAATCTATTGGTTATTTATCTAAATTACAACATTTTTAAAAGCCAGAAAGATATCGAAAATTATTTCACTTTAGTCTATGTATTAGCATAACAATTAATCAGTTACCATGATTTGTTCTTTAAATTGTCTTTTATATTGATTGGATAGTAGACTATGCCTAAGCCTACTGGCTTTAAAAAAACAACAACAAAATCCTCTACAATTAATCCAACAAAAATAAAATTGCACATGGACGAAACGTCTTGGAAAATGCACAATAAATGGATTCTATTCTGAATATTCTAGTCTAGTACATGTCGCATAAGCCTCCGACGTGTGTTATCTGCGTTCTCGTGTGCCTGCCGTGCTGTGCAGCGAGTGTTCTCAGTTTGCAACTGAGAATACTCACCAATATATTTTACAATTTGCTGTGTATTCGTCTTTACTGACCGTGTCCAGCCAAGAATGGGCCTCTTCCCAGTCATCCATATCTCTGTAAGCATTTTGGGGACATTTTTAAAGGTGCTGCGAGGGAATCGCAACTGTGATTTGTGTGTGTCAGCCTGATCAATCTGAAGCGATAATAATTTTTATACATTTTACTTATTATATTTATTTATTATATTTTATATATTTTTTATATACGCTACGTAGTTAGAAATAGGCTATTGAAGCCTATGACGACACACATATTGGACATTTATGAAAGTACGGAACATATAACGTCCTTTATTAGTTCAAAACAGCACTCCATATTTAATTGTCAAATAAGGGATGATTCCCTATATTAAGGGACAGTTGGCAACCCTAGATCCAGTTCAGTGCCATGGTGCCATAACAGATTTCATTAATCTAGTTATCAATGATTGTTAATCCCATTTAGGTCAGGTGAAGGTCTAATCGGGTTTCTGAAATATTTTGAATAACCCGTTTACATGTGTGAGCAGAGAGAGTTACTCCTGCATACATAGAATTTGTAATCCCACAATATCCCGATGTAAACGGCGATGCACAGTTACCCCTAAATTCGACTACATGCGCTCCACTCCGCCACCCACGCCGTAGAAAAACGGATCCCGTTTTAATGAAAAATAACTATTCCACTACCGCCGCCGTGCGGTGCAGGGCGCTGGCCGCCGTTTCGCACTCTGGCAAAAATAGGATTGAATCGAATTTTCCCGGACACCGGAGCAAGTTTTCAGTCAATCTACACAGATAAAAAAGTACCAGGCAGGATGCCTAAAATGCAGATCATCCAGTTTTTCAAAAATAAATCAGTAAATACAGACTTCCTTTTTTTTAAGACAGAATTTTTCTTTGTATATATAGCTATATTTATTTAATCTCACTAACATGTATAAATATATATTTTCTAAAATAATTGTGTGTGGGGACCATGGTGGCGCACCTGGTAGCGCAGCTCACCTCACAGCTAGAAGGTCCTGGGTTCGATTGCTGCCAGGGGACGCTGTGGGTACTGAGGATGTGTTTGTTAATCCATATCATCAGCACCCACACCCTGGGTGGGGTTGGTTGTGTTGGCGAAAGGGCCTTTCTGTGTGGAGATTGCATGTTCTCCCCATGCTTCTTTGAGCAGGTAATGTGAGCTACTCCCACAAAAACATGCATCAGTTCTGGGCTGTACACTGACTCCTCCTGGCTGACTGGGCTGCTTGAACGGTTGGGGAGGATCTGGCTGGAATGGAATGTCCAGCTGGGTAAACCCTGTCCCCTTCAGGTGAAAATAAGGGCCTGCCCACTCGTCAGGCAAAGAAAAACCCTCCCACAGTTAGCAGAGGGAGAGCAATGCCCAGAACTGGAACTACGTAGTCGAAGTGGAAAACATAAAATACTATGATACAACTCATTCAATCTACAAAGACACAAAGAGAAAAGCTGAAACCTGGGCTGAAATTGCCAAAGTTTTGGGAGTGACTTTATCGCAAGATCTCGGATGCTTCGTTTAGCACCTCTGGGCTCTGAAGCCGAGCGGAGCGGAGTTGGGGCACATGCAGTATAATTTAACGACGGCAGAGAACCCCTGCGGCGTGCGTGACGTAGGGGTTCGCATCTGTGTTTACTGACAACTCTCTACTCAAAAGACCAATATCCCTTACACATAAAACATGCATTAAAGGTTACTTTTGATGCGGATATGCAGATACGCGTTAACATGACCAAAATTTTCGGGTTAAAAATA